>JBAMMX010000012.1:3148248-3560748 GCA_037126225.1 Dillenia turbinata
TCAAATATGACGATGTTTTCATTTGTTTCCCCGTGATTTTCCGTAAGTGTCAGGGACGACAAAAAAACTAAAAAAGAGGGGGGGCACTAGATTCTAGACAAAAATGCACTCCATTTTGTAATTGGATATTATCATTTGCAAAGCCCATTAACCAGTAGTAGTATAAATTGGATCTAATAAAAATATATCGTGTTCAAATTTATTTAACTTAAATATCAGGTCTATATATTTTATTTATATTTTCTTGATAGATTAGAGTAGACATACATGAAAGGAAGCATTAATAATGTTTTGAGCATGAGCTTTTAACTTTTCTCCACGTTTCACGTTATTACATCCCAAATGATGTGTCCTTAAAAATTATTATGCTTATATAAATCTAGTATGATAAATTTTCAATCCATGAAGAATTGGCACTAATGTCCTAGGATCCTTAAAGAGAGAAGTTTACTTTTGGCCTCAAGAACTTGAATCTATCAACTGAGAGGGAGGGGTGAAAGGATTTTCTTTCAACACTTTTTGAGTTTTTAGAAATTTTGACATAGTTTGAAAAACGGAAATAGAAAAATAGACACCGGAATTTACAGTGACTTCACTTTTTTGTGTATATCCACTCTCAAGCTATGCTTGGAGTTTCTAATCTACTATTTGCGGTCTGTGATAGTATAACCAAATAGCATTTATAGTTACACTTTAGAGCCCACCACTCACTTTCACAGTACTAACAAACCCTTGGTTCTCTTCCACAAACACACTATGTTTTGACCAAGAAGATCCTCTCTTCTTGATTAATGACAAGATTTAAAGGAAAAAGAAAAGATTATAGATTTGAACCTTTGGGTTCTAGTGTACTCTTGGATGTTGTATTGGCTTCTGTTCAGAAAATTAGGTTTAGTTAAAAAGACGATGAAAAAATGAAAGTCCGAGAGTGAGTATAAAAATGCAAAGAGACCTTGTTTTTTGTCACCATATCTAAGTTCCAATCGACACTAAGACAGGAGGTTGGACTATGAATGTCCCAAATAGCAGCAAAGAGAAGTTGCTACTTAGTCATTATCATATATCTATCAAAAAATGATGACCCACCAATTTCTAGTCGGATCCTTTTGAAGACTAAGAAGAGTTTCTTAAATTTTTTTTAAGATTTTTGTCACCATCCTCGATCAATCACGTTGAGCAACTGCCGTTGTCTTGAGACATGGATAAAACCTTCCCATCTATCTAGACTCCGCAAGGCTATCAAATTCACAATAAATTATCAAAAGCATAAAATTTTTCCAAAACAAGAAATCACAAAATCATTAGATATGTAAGGAGCTCCATCCGCCTGATTCCTGGACGCATAAACACACACATTGACACACATCGGGAAGTAGGATCCTTTACATGCAATCATATATTAAAGACACATCGAGGAGTTGGAACCTCAGAACATGAACGAAAGGCTACGCGAATATACAATCCGGGAGTGAACTCAGATATGCACGCGATGCGACGTGACCATCCAAACACTGAAGCATTTAACAAAACAAGAAGTCCCAAAACATAGTCATGTGATTTTACCAACACTTACCCAAGGAAAACAAGCCAAGATTTACAAATCCTAAATCTGTGATGATGTACGTAACTTCACAAAATCAAAGTAAAAGCATCGAAATTAAGATTTACAAATTTCCAAATATCCCAAGAAGATATAAATTGCTTTCCAAAACTAAAGAAATCAAAATAAATAAAAACAAATCAGGGAACTATCGAATTTTATCAATACTCTGCCAACAATTTGGCCAAGATCAATAAAATCCGCACCTGCATGGGATGTACAGACTTCCTTTCCATATTTAAAGCTACTAATCTCCAAAAATAACCCCGCATGCCAAATACCTATCCAATCGTAAAAATATTTCACAAATCGTCGAGTAGTCTCCCAACTAAGTCTCCTCCGAAAAAGGTGGAGAGAGGGGTGAGTATTGGGAATACTCTGGAGTGGAGTGCAATTGTGCAATTGTGTTCATAAATAAGGGTGAATGTGGGGTAGTCAAGCATATCTCATAAATTATTTCATATACATAAAATCATTTCAATAAATCACATTTCACAAATATGCATCCATATCAATTATCCTTTCAGAAAATCTTGGGATTCCATCGAAAAACACTTCCGTCTTAGGGCGGGCAAACCAGACGAAGCCCGCCAAGGGTTTTCTATCCAATGTCTCGAAACAAACCTCATTCCTTGGCGTTGGCTCGTACATCACCGGGTGCATGATCTAGTATGACTTCGACCAGGGAGAGACGTCCTAACTCCCCGCACACCCAAACCCTAACCCACGTCACCCCGGGTCTCTCTCGTGGTGGGAATATAACTAAGTCATCTACCGCACCCTTCATTTCCCATTCAATCCATTTCTCAACAATGTACCATGATTTTCAACATATAATCCATAATCTCATGCCAAAACAATTATAGAGCAACATCAAATATCACATAGCACAAAAACATTCATAAACACAAGAGATGCATTCTATTTCACAATCCATTGTAAGCCCACAATCACAAACAATTTATATAAACATAAAAATCTTTCAAAATCATTTCAAAACAATTTCAAAACATGCTTCTCATTTATGAACACAACGAACCGTCCACTCATCTCTAGAGAGTATTCACTCTCAAATTCTCAATCCGATCCGAATAGACCCTTTTTTAAGTCCCCAAACGATTAACCTAATCAAACATTGCAATTATCGTCAATTAATATTTCCATAACAAGAGTTTTCATATTTTCCTAACTTAATTCACCCTTAATTTCACATCCACGATTTCTAAATATCGATTTCATCACCCGAAAATCATTTATAGCTCTAATGAACTTTAACTACCAATATTTCCTAATTTTTCTAATTTTCTTTTAATTTCACATAAATATAACATCTTTCATGCATATTTCAATCGAAACTCTAAGGAAACCATTCAAATCGACTCAGTTCGATTCTATCATTTCTTAACATGCTTCTTCCGTTTCAAACAGCCTACCTTTATGAATTATACATCACTTACTTCACTAATTACATATTAAATATCAGAAAATCGCATCTTATACTAATCTAACGTATACATATCTCATTACCCTAAATTTAATCCTAAATTGACTCAATTTATTGAGAGGATCAAAAATCCCTCACCTAGGGTTTCTCGATCTACAGTCCTAGCTTCCAGACGACAGTGGATCAAACCTGTAAAAATTTCAATTTGCAGCAATTGTTAGAAATTAAACCTAAATACTCAGAATATTCAAACCCTAGAATCAAAATTGGAAAAACCTAGGCTTACCTCTGCAGAACTGCGATCCAAGGTTTCAAGTTTATGTCTCCGCGGCCTAGGGTTTTGAAAGGATGCAATGGCCGCTGGTTTGGGTTGTCGAGTGGGAAGTGCTCACGGTGAGCACGCGAGCGAGCAAAGAGGAAGGGAATGGGAGTTTTGTCATCGCGTGCATGGGAGAGGGAGGAAGGAGAACTCTGTTAGCGCGCGGGAAGAGAGGGAACAGAGGGAAAATCGTCCGCTCGTACGTGAAAGAGAGCGACTGAGAGATGGTGTGAGAGAGCGAGAGATGGTGAGATCATGATAGAGAGAGACCGAGATTGAGGGAGATAATGAAGAGAGAGAGAGACCCAGAGAGACCGTGAGGGAGAGATCGACAGAGAGTGACGGTACGGGACAAAGAGGAGGCGAACGCGGTGGTTCGCAGTGACCGTGGTGGCTGCGCACGGTGGAGGGAGTGGTGTCGAACGATCGCGAGAGGGGAGAGACGAGATTCGAAGAGGGGACTGGGAGAGCAGGGGAATGAAGAAGAGAGAGATTAGGGTTTTAACCCTAATCTCTCTTAATTGGGGAGATGCTGCGTTTCACTCCGAAACGCAGCACGTTCTCCTCTCTCTCTTCTCTCTCTCTCTCTCTCTCTTTTTTTTACCATAATATATTTAAATAACTAAATAATTATATATATATATATACAAATTCAAAATTTTTCTACTTTATTATAGAAATATTTACTAGAAATGTTTATAAAACATTCGTACATTAAGTTTTCAGTATTACAATTTTCATCAATCCCTCATCCTTCGATCTCCATATGCACTCAAAGGGGTCTTCTTCCTCAGTGTTTCAGAAAGAGTGGGACGAGATTCAAAACCCAAATCATCATAGAATGTAAGTTCTCGGTAATCAGATTTTTGTGCCCAACCTCTCTCTTTCTTCCTCATTTGAGTTCACTTCTGAAATCCCGGATTTTCCTTCTTGGTAGCAAGAATCAAGATTTGAGGAGAGGGATTTAGGAGCTCAACAAAGACAAAATTTTGGTCCAAGTTCACCACTGAGTATAAGTAAGCCCTCCCTGAAGTTCAAACCTTCATTTGCCTTCAATTTCTAAAATGATTGAGTCCTCGTGATTTCTGAATGTTTGTTGATGTTCTAAAATGATCCTTTATAATATAGATCCCTCAAATTGTTTTCAATTTGGTTTAAACGCTCATACTTGGCCTGGGTACTTTATGTGTATATAGATGATAAATTTTATCGCCATGATTAGTTTGTTCTAAGTTTTGGAGTGTTAAACTGTAGTATTAATGATGTAGAGCATTATTTTGAGATTTGAGTCAGAAATCATTGAAACTTTATGCATAAAAGTGCATGTGTATGGTTTTATTCAAACGTTTGGCGATACAAGGGAATGTCAATCAAGCTTAGGTTGAAAGGCAAGTACATTGCATGCTTCCTATGCTTTTCTTTTTAGTTATCATGCAATTCTAAGTTAATGCAAAAGATTTGTCTAGGTATAAGAGACCAAGACATATGAATATTTGTCAAAGTATTACGATATTTGGTAAAACTGACTTGTATGTTTTGAAACATGTCCAAACTCTTACGTAGTTAAGTATATAAATGATGATATTTTTGCTCTAAACCCTCTAAACCTTTGGATGATTTTGCCCTACGAATCGTAGTTCGAGCATTGTCTTAGTTTTTTATGAATTGAACATGACCTTTTAACTTTTCTTCAGTATTTCACATTATTACATGCCAAATGAAGTGTCCTTAAAAATTATTGTGCTTATATAAACCTTGTATGATAGATCTTCAATCCATAAAGAATTGGCAATAATGTATTAGGATCATGAGAATAATATAAGGAATAGGCCGTTTAACTCAAAGAGAGAAGTTTACTTTTGGCCATTCCCTACACCCACCGAATTCCCCTAGGAATGTGTAAGTCTTGGACCTTGAGTGTTCTCACATGCTTGTGCTAAATCTTGTGAGATTTATGCCTTTGCCTTCTGAGGTTTATGCCTTCTCATTATTGTTCGTAGCAATTATGCATTTCAACGAAAGCTTAGTGAACTTCAACCATTTTCCTAGTTCATTCTATGCTTTTGTCATATGATAAAAGAAGGAAATATGTCTTAGAAGAAGAACATGTTAAATCTTCAGATTAGTGTATCGGTATAAAAAATTTCATACTTTCCTTTATGGTTCTTTTCTATATCCGTTTTCTAATGTTTAGAATGAAGTTTTGCTTATCGGTATAAAAGATCTCATACTTATCTTTATGGTTCTTTTCCATATCCATTTCCTAATGCTTAGAATGAAGTTTTGCTTAGTTTATTCATGCTATTGAATATTATATTTTTATAACTAATCTTTTCAAGACCCTAAGCATGATGTATGTAAAATTCTGACCCATTAGGATCTTTAATGTTCTACCCATTGCATGAAACTCCATATAAGTTTAAGAGACATAAAGAAAAGTCAAAGTAAAGATTTAAAATTCTAGTAAACTCTGTCCTTGGTAGATAAAACATTTGGATTTTCTGACAAGATGAGCATAGTAAGTGGCTAATAGTATTACTTCAGTTGAGATTTCATTTGCCATCAGAGGACCACATTCTTGTTTATCCTGAGACGCTGGGATCTATTTAGAACTTGAGATAACCTCTACCTAGAAGTCAGAGGTAGGTAATTTCCATTCAGAAGTTAGAGGCAGATTCAGTTATATAAATTATAGGACAGTAAAAAATTAAAGTTTTGAGAATTGATGACGAAACCCTCAATTATAGTTGCCTCTGCCCAAAAGTCGGAGGTTATCTGTGACTAGGTTGGTATCCAAATTCTAGTATGCTTTTTAAGTAAAAGATAATAAAAGAAATTTGGGATAACATCAATGGACTTTGGACTTAGAGATTCCAAATCTCTCATTCCCTTTTAATTTTTAACCCTATTTTGAATTATTTCTTTGAGTTGGTTTGTCTATGTGATATATTTGATCTAGTGTACATGTACAAGTGAATTTTATGTTTTTGTTATTGGTTTTGTATTGTGTTGGGGCTAAATAGCCTTGACAAATTTTAAGACTTAAGTTTGATGTGATATATGAATTAAGTTATAGTTGATAGATTTTGGTGTTGCAAGACTTGCCACCTTCATGATTATGAATGCTGGGTCATAGCGTGAGTATTTGCTAAGAATAATTATGGTTGAATTATATATTATGTTCCAATTTTATCGGATGTCCCCAAAGGGACAAAAAGGGACGGAGGTGTTTCAGAATACCTTGGTTTTATTGTGAGAGAGAGTGTGTGAGTTTGTGTGTGTGTGTGTGTGTGTGTGTGTGCACACCAGTGCTCAAACCATGGACATAGCACTGAACTTGGGCCCAAAGATACAACCTCCAACCCTGTGCCTAGAATACATCTCAACATGGGTACAATCCACCGCTACCCCATAATTGAATATAGCACCTGTTGGCATATTTAAGTTTTGAGGATAGACAAAATAAACCAAGCAACTAGTCTGCAAAGTTTGAAAATCAATCATAGAACTAAGCCATTCAACTAATGTAACTCACATTTGACCAACTCCCTAAAAAAACTTATAAAACAATTAAATGGGTAATCTAAAAATTCAACTAAAACCAAGTAAAAATAACAGCCTAGTTGAATGATGAAGAAATCAATCAACTAAACTTAGTTTTGACAACAAATCATTCGATCGCCCAATCGGGCCATTCGACCGATTTTAAGCAATAGAACTTAGAACAAGCGCTAAGCGATTGAATGATTACATGAGCATTCAACCATTTCCAAACTTAAAATCAACCGGCTTCCTCTATTATTTGACCAATTCAAGTTGCAATCCAAAACCAAAATTCCTAACTCATGAGTAGACTCATACTTGAATAGTAGACTCAAATGGTGACGAAAATGACTTAAATTGCTAAAACTCATTTTGCAATTAGACTTTCTCCATGAGCATTTGACAAAATAGATTTCAGTACTCAAAAGCTTCAACAAAGCATCCCCTTAGTCAAATATGACTATAGAATTCGACTATGACTCATAAACAATTAAATGCATTTGATGCAAATCCTTGGAGATCAGTCAACCGACCTTAAGGACTATTCAACTAATACTATAGAAAAATATAGAAATACATTTCTTAGTCAAATAGAGGGAGACCCAGTCGAATTCAACTAGAGCACAGTGTCCAAAATAGTCGACCAAATCAACTAATTATTCGACTAACTTAAGCACGTTGTTTATTCTAGTTGAATTGTATAGTAACAAGCATCTGACCTAAGCCTCAATGTTCATTCTAGTTTATTAATATATTCAAAATGGTTGAATAAGTATAACAAATAATCTTAATATATTCAACCAGCAAGCAAATTGATTTGACCATCTTTATGTTGGTTCGAAATCCAATCGACTACCTACTTAAACTAGTCGAATGCACTACCTACTTAAACTAGTCGAATGCACTTAATGTATATGCTAAGAATATTTGAATACTACTTGTTTACAGTTGAATCAAAAGCCTTATTGAGGCATCCAAATGCTTGAAATGGTCAAATGAAATTAAAATCAGTCAACTATCATTTTGCTCTGACGTCTATTTCTCATGCCTCAATTGACAAAGTTGTAAGTATTAAATGTTTAAACCACCAAAAACAACTTTCTCGGCACAATATCCACAAAAGATAATTTGCATTTGACCAAGGTAGATTAAGGAACTTAATTCAATACACCAACAATCAAGAAAGGCTCTCATATAAATTCTTATCTTGAACAAAAAAGTAGAAGGAGAGAAACCTTGTTGTTGTAGCTGTTGCTACTAAATATTATATGAGCTAAATTCTTATCTTATAAAAATTGTTTTTGTGCCTTAATTGGTTACATCCGAAGTCATTAATTTCAAAATTGTAACAACTTCACTGTTTCATTGTGTATTAGTGTGAAAAGATTTGAGAGGATCCCCAATCTGAGTTCTAGAGAGAGAAAGAGGCTGTATAAATTTTATGAAAACTCTATAAAGGTCCACTTACACCTGTAAGCAAAATGTGTTTTAGTGTTATTTGATAGTGAAAAATACAGGGGTCATTTGGGAGTGGACGTACACCAAGCTTAGGGGAACCATTATAAAAATTTTGGCATCCTATACCTTACTTTTCATGCTCTGTTTTCTTTGTCATTCTTCAAACCATTTTCAAAATTCAATCTCAATTTTCAAATTTTTTTTTCATCTGGTTGTTTAGTCGTTTACTAAACTTCATTTTCTCAAGATTTCTTATAAACATAACTCTCTCAAATATATCTAGAAGACGTAAGCACATTTTGGGGAGTTTTTTAAATTTATCATAAGTCAATGACTTTAAGCTAAGGCCATTATTTTGCTCTTATAGTCTTAATAGTGACATCCCATTATGTTGATAACATAAAGAAAGAGAAATGTAATATGATTTGGATTAAAAAGGTTCAAAGAAAACCAAGAATGCTATAAGAAAACTAGAAAAGCAGAAGCAAACACTCAAAAACAACTCAAAAGTGATAAGAAAATTTTTTGGAGAAATTAAACTAAAGACATTCAACCAAATCTAACTTGATTCAACTGATAGCATAAGAAAATAAGAAAACATTCAGCTGAAATGAAGTTTTAGTCAATTAAGAATTTAAGACAATCGACCTAGAGAAGACAATTGACTAATTCTTAAGATAATCCAAAAAACATTCAACAATCAAAAAAACAGTCCAATATCATTGTAACTATCAACCAATTGGGTGAATTGGTTGACCGTTGTATATTTTCTTGGCTATGTCTAATAACCCAGTACTAAAAATGATTGAATATCTGAAGTTGACATTCGACCAATTGTTGGCTATATAAGAAAAAACAATGAAGTTATCTAGAAGAGATATTCGACTAATGTGTGTTTGCCCATATATAATGGTCAAATTTAATTGACATCGTTCGACTAATGTGTGCTTATAATTCAAAAAAACCTATCGAATGTTCTATGAAATGGTTGAACTATCGATAGTAACATTCGATCAAATCCTTTACTAAATTGTAATGAATCCCAAATATCATGACAAACTATTTAATTGTCTTCTAAAGTGGTTGAATCATCTTGATTATTTTTTTGGAAACTCAAACAATTCGGTCAAACCACAAATAATATCCTTCGACCGAAAAAGTTTGTTCCTAATCCCTAAAAATTTGAATTCTCCCTCTTTCAAGATCTTGATCTCTTCGAACTCTCTTTGAACACCATTTAACCAAACTCCTTCACTCAAAACTCCAGCACCAAAATCTGAAATGCTCTACAACCTGCAAGCTTAATCTTCAAATGGCGCCAAAAACAAGAATGCCAAGCACTTCAAAATCAAAATCCCCAATAAGGTACGATCAAACCCTCTGCCAATCTCTTGAACAAATAAGACTTACAAGGAAAACTTCTCATCTTACACTGTCAATCTAGGAAGAATGTTTGACTGAAACTTTATGCAAAGTATTAGATTTGCTTATGAGCGTCTTTAGGAGATATATGTCCGAGGTGGTTACAAAACAAACAAGGAGACTGTTGGCATATTTAGATTTTGATAATAAGCAAAACAAATCAAGGAGTTAGTCCGCAAAGTTTGGAAATCAATTATGGAACTGAGTTATTCTACCGATGTAACTCACATTCAACCAACTCTTAGAAAACAGTTGAATGAGTAATCTGAAAATTCAAACAAAAACAAGTAAAAAGATTAACCCAGTCAAACAATGAGGAAATCAATCAACTGAACATAATTTTGGTAACAAATCATTCAACCACCTAGTTGGGTCATTCAACCGACTTAGACAATAGAACTTAGAACAAACACTAAGCAGTCGAATGACTACATGAGCATTTAACTATTTTCCAAACTTTGAATCAACAAGCCTACACTATCATTCGATCGATTTAAGTCACAATCCAAAACTAGTATTCTTAACTCATGAGTAAACTCGTGACTCAAATAGGAAACTCAAATGATGACTCGAATGACTCAGATTGTTAAAACTCATTTTGTAATTTGACTGCTCTCTATAAGCATTTAACCAAAACAGACTTCAGTACTCAAAAACTTTAACTAAAACATCCCCTCTGTCGAATATGGCTATTGCATTCAACCATGACTCATAAATAGTTGAATGGATTTCAAGCAAATCCTTAGAGATCATTCGACTAACCTTAAGGACTATTCAACCAACACTGTAGAAAAAGATAGAAACACATTTCTTAGTTGAATAAAGGGAGACCCAATCAAATTCAACTAGAACACAATGTCCAAAACAATCAACCAAGTCGACTGATTATTCAACTGAGTTAAACACTTTGTTTATTCTAGTCAAATTGTCCTAGAATATTAAATTAACCTGAGTCTCAATGTTTATTCCAATTGAATAATATATTCAAAACGGTTGAATAAGTATAACAAATAATCTTAAGACATTCAACTAATAAGCACATTGATTCGACCATCTTTATCTCAGTTTAAAACCCAATCGACAGCCTACTTAAAGCCAGTCGAATGCACTTAATGTATATGCTAAGAACAATTGATACTACTTGTTTACAGTCGAATCAAAAGCCTTATTGAGGCATCCAAATGCTTGAAAGGGTCGGATGATGTAAAATTATTTAACTATCATTTTGCTCTGATGTCTATTTCTCAGGCTTCAACTGACAAAGCTATAATTATTAAATGTTTCAACTACCAAAAATAGCTTTCTCTACACAATATCCGCAAAAGATGATTTACATCTAACCAAAGCAAATTAAGGAACTTAATTTAATACACCAATAGTCAAGAAAGACACTCATATAAATTCTCATTTTCAAAACAAAAAAGTAGAAAGAGAGAAGTCATGTTGCGGTTGTTGCTACTAAATATAATATGAGCTAAATTTTTATCACGTAAAAATTTACTTCGTAACTTAATTGGTTACATCTGAAGTCATTAGCTTCAAAATTATAACAATTTCTCAACTCCATTGTGTATTAGTGTGAAAAGATTAAAAAATGTCTCTAATCTGAATTCTAGAGAGAGAAAGAGGCTGCGTAGAGTTTATGAATGTTCTATAAAGGTCTACTTGCATTTGCAAGCAAGATGTGTATTAGTGTTATCTAATATTGAAAAATTCAAGGATTTGCCTAGGAGTGGACCACTAAGATTGGTAGAACCACTATAAAAATTTTGGTATCTTATACCTTACCTTTCTACTGTTTTCTTTTTCATTTTTCAAACCATTTTCAAAATTCAATCTCAATTCTGAAATTCTTTCTAAAACTCTTTAAAAATTCAAAACAATTTATTCACCCTCTCTAGATTATATTTTCGCACCAACCTAAACCCCAACTTCTACAACTTCATCATCTTTGCTGACAAATATGGACCACAACTCCACTTTGGCAAAGCATCAAAAAAATCTGGCAAAAGCGGAGCCCTCTCCAATGGAAAGGAAGTTACTCTCACCTAGTCGAGAGACCCTGCATCTTCTTCCACCTACTTCTTCCATGGCGGTCAACCCAAGTTCTCCAATTAAATTGGCATCGACTTCATTCCCAATCATCTTCCTCATTTAGTGGGGTTGGAGCTGGGGTTTGCAATGGATAGATATGATAATGCCTTAAAGACCCGAGCCCTACTAATTACTTCTCCCCCTATTTTTGTGGCGCTCTTCTTGTTCGGCTAGGAAGTTTATAATTGCCCGGATAGCTTGACAATTTGCTACAGCCAACAACTATGGCTTTGGACTCCCCTGTGCCGAGGGTGGATGATAGTGCTCCATTTGTGGTTGGGAAATAGAAGCAACTCCTACAATTGGATGAGGGGCTACAACTAGGGATTTCTTAGTCTATTAGAGGAGAGGGCATATGTTGGTGGAGGATGGCAATTTAGCCTAAAAGGTATGACTAAATCCGTCCTCTGATTTTTTTATGTCATATGATTATAAAGATCTGGTTTAGAATTTAGGTGGAGTTTAGAGTGCTAAACTAAGAAAAGCTATTAAGGAGGTAGTAAAGTCAAACAATCCTGATTTGCTTGGTATAACTGAGACCAATTGTAGTTCCTTTCGGTTACCCATTTGGTTTTCTAAGTTGGGATATGATAGTGAATATATGGTTTTGGTTTTGAGGTCTAGAAGTGGTATGTGTTTGGTGCGAAAAACTTCTTCGGATGGAACGAAAGTGGTTTTAGTATGAATCAATTGATTCATTGTTGGATTTCGGTGAACAGAACAATATTGTTCATCACATTTGTTCATATTCAGCCTCATGGGGGAAAAAATAGAAGCTTGAGAAAATCTGTGTAGTGGCCGAGACAATAACTGATGCTTGGTTTGTATTAAAGGATTTAAATGATATTATAGTTTTGTCAAAAACAAGTAATCAAGCTACAAAGGTTATGGTCCGGGCTCAAATATTCTAGGATTGTTGGGATAGATGTAATCTACAAGACATGGAATCTCCTAGGAGTCCCTTCACCTGGATCAGAAAGAGGGCTGGATTGATTACTCTTCAAGAGCGATTGGATCAGATGTTGGGTAATAGTTTGAGTCGAACCAGGTTTCTAAATGCGAAAGTGGTTAATTTTTCTCGGTTGCATAGAGACCACCATCCTGTTCTTCTCTACACTTGCATGTCCCCTCCCCCACCTAAAGAAAGGCACCCGTTTCAGTTTGAGGTAGCTTCGCTTCATCATCATCATCAATTTTCTCGGGACTTCTCTTTTGCATGGTATGGGAGTAATGTGGAACTCTCCTTATCACAATATATTCAGGCAGGAACCAAGGCTCTGCATATTTGGAACAAACAAGTCTTCAGAAATGTATTCTATAGGAAACGAAGGTTAGAAGCATGACTACAAGGGATTCAGGGATCCCTGAGTTATGCCACTAATGCCTTCTTACATCAGCTAGAACAAAGGATATTGGGGGAGTATCATAGAATTTTGGATATGGAGGAAACCTTATGGCATTACAAATCTAGATTACAATAGATCTGACATGGGGATCGTAATACTCAATTCTATCACTTATCTACCCTTGTTTGACGCAACTATAACTGGATTTCTTGTTTAAAATCAATGGGGAATGGTGTTCTTATCAGAGTTAGCTTAAGGAATATGCTACCAGTTATTTCAAACAATTATTTGAGGGCTCTACGGTTGATGATGTTTCTGATGAGTATGAGATAGGATAAAAGTCCTTGACTACAGAAGATCAGTTATCTCTGACTTGGCTTATTAAGCTTTTGGAGATGCGGTCAATAGTTTTCTCCATAAATGGGCTAAAACCCCTAGGACCAGATGGTTTCTAACTCGTGTTCTATCAGAAGCTCTGAGACTTTATGCACCAAGCTCTTTTCCAATTCATTGTGTGAGCCTTTTGGGATAGTTGTTTGCCCCTGAGTTTCTTTGTGCTTTTATTAGGCTGATCTAGAAAAAGGATCATCCGAGCAGTTTATCAAAGTTCAAACTGATCAGTTTACTTAATACGAGTTATAAGGTGCTTTCCAAGGTTTTGGTCTCTCGTCTCCAACTTAACCTCTACAAAGTGATAGGGCCTTACCATAGTAACTTTTTGCCAAACTACGAGACATTAGATAGCATCATAATTCCACAAGAAATAATCCATTCCATCCAGACTTCCAAAGAAAAGTGAAAAATGGTTTTGAATATCAATCTTCATAAGGCTCATAATAGTGTCAGTTGGTCCTTTCTAAGGTAAACCCTGCAGAATTTTCAAGTTTCAAATCAACTATGCCAATTGATCATGTTTGTGGTGACTCATAGTCGATCTAGTTTGTTGTGGAATGGTAAGGTGTTGGAGGATTTAGGGCTTGGCAAAGGCTTACAATAAGGGGATCTTCTTTCTCCATGTTTTTTAATTTTGATCATGGAGAAATTGTCTTATATGATACATGGATGAGTGGGTTAGTGGATCTGGACTCCCATTCACACTTTGAGGCAGGGTCTTACTATATCTTATTTGTTTTTTTGCAAATAATCTAATGCGCTTTGCAAAGGCCTCTCCTGGGTTGTTAGTGACTATCTTAGATTGTCTTCGGTATTTTCGATTCGGTGTGGGTTGTCCAAAAATCTCTAAAAATTTAAACTGTTTTTCTCCCCGTGAACCCCACGAGTACTAAAGAGAAATTTGGTAGGTCAATGTCGTTTCCAACTTACGGAGAATTTGGGGGCTTATTTGGGGGTTCCTCTCTTCCATGGTAGAGTTCACCATTCTCACTATCAATATTTGGTTAAAAGGGTACAAAATAAAATTACAAGATGGAAGGCCAAGTCTTTGAGTATGGCGAGGCATTTCACTCTTATTAAATCTATCACTATGACAATTCCAGCTTATGTGATGTAATCTTCATAGCTTTTGAAACAAACATGTGATCAATTAGACAGAATTGTCTATCAGTTTCTTTGGGGTGAGGTGAATGGTGTCCGCCGAGTGCATGCTATTAGTTGGGATGGTGCGTGCCAGCCTAAAAACCAAGGATGTTTGGGTATTCGGACTTCTCGAGAGATGAATGGTGTTCTGATTGCAAAACTGGGTTGGAGACTGTAAATGGGGGATTCGAGTCTCTGGTGTAATGTCCTTAGAAGCAAGTATTATCATCAAGGGAATTTTCTCAATTGTACTCGGCCATCTGTCTGCTCTCCTATTTGGCATGGCCTTTTAAGGATCTATGAGTTTCTTAAGAGAGGAGTAAGTTTGAGATTGGGTAGTGGGGAGGCTATTCGTTTCAAGGAAGATACTTGGGTTGGCTAGGTTCCGTTGGCTCAACGTATCCCTAGAGTCCTACCCTTGGCCTCTGGACCTTTGACGATTAATTGGGACTTAGAGGACCATGCAACGATTATTCAAAAATCTATAATGTCTGATCCCTCGAGATCCTAATACCCATGAGTAGGTGCAATCGGCCTACTTGGCTTTCCGATCTAATGATACTACCAGGATTTCACTATGTAATTGTGTAACACCAACGCTGCGGTATTCGTACAAGTATACTGTTCATGGAATATATATAAAATATTCCTCCGTTTATATATATAATTTTTTTTTAAATTAAATTGCATTGATTTTCGATTTTTTTTTTTTATTTTAATTCAAACCTTTGGTATATTCAATTATTAAAATAGAATAATAAAGTATATATAAATATATAAATATATTTTTCTTTTCATTTATTAAATTATTTATTTCCTCATTTATTTATTTCCAAATCTATCCAAATATATATATATATATATATAATAAGAATAATAATAATGAAAATAATAATAATAATAATAATAAATAAATTAAAAAAAATCCGAATTAGGGCTAAAAGCCCTAATTCTTTTCCCTTCTCTCTCTCTCTCTCCCTCTTTCTCTCTCCGACTTCTCCTCTCCCCCACCCGCGCCGCACCGCCTGCTCCGCCGCCCCAGCCGGCTCCGCCATCCGCCACGGTCGGCCCCCCCTCTCTCTGTTTCTCTCACTCGGTTTCCCTCTCCTTTTTCCTCCCCTCTCATTCGTCTCTCTCACTCTCTGTGATCTCTCTCACCGCGAGTCTCTCTCTTTCCCCCTCGTGGGTTCACCACCGCTCGTCGCCCTTCGCCACCGCCCACAACCACCGACACCCCTCTCTCTCTCTCTCTATCTCCTCGCGGGTTCTCTCTCCCTTTCTCTCGGTCCGCCCCGTGGCGATTTCATTTTCCCCGCCACAGTCTCTATCGCGAACAACCACCGTAGCCTCAGTTTCTCTCCATTTCGCTCTCTATCTCTCGGTCCTCCCTATCTCTCTCCCTACTCGAGGACGTCGCGAGACAGCCCTAGGCGCGCGAGACCCCGGGCGAGACAGCTCCTGCAGTGCGCGACTGCTGTGCTGCTTTGCCCTTGCTCGCACGCTCGAGCGCCCTGCTCTCTCCTTCGAGAGCCCACTCGAAATCTTGAACAAAGTAACCCTAGGTTGTGGCTTCTTCTGCATAGGTAAGGGTTGGTCTCTCAATAACCCTAAAGTTTAATTCTTTAGGTGATTTAGTCTAACGGGTAGAATTTGTTTCGATTGGAAATACTACAGGTCCCAGAATGAGCTGAATGGCGCACGAAAGGTAGATCTGCGAACTGTGAAAACCTTAGGTGAGGGATTTCTAACTAATTCAGTTAATTTAATGCATTTAGGGTGAAATTAGCATAACGAAGTGTTCTATAGGTTTAGGATGTACGTTAGATTCGATTAGAACACATTGTTTGACATTATATGTTATTATTTAGGTTAAGTATAGAATTTTATACGAAATTGAGCTGTTTCGGATGATAGAATTGAGTTAAATTGATTTAAATGGTTTCATGTAGAGTTTAATTTGATGAATGCATGAAAACAGTCAAAATTTGGGACTTGAGTTTAAGGATCGATGTAGTCTTTTCCATTATAAGTTGCCCTGCATATAGGAAATTAAAATACAATTTTCGTATTATGAAAATAGGTTGCAATACCTTTAAAATGAGATATGGTTTGAAGAAATCGGATGAAAATTGAAAAGTGTATGAATTTTCAAAGACTTTTCTAATTTATAGGGAATTTATGTATTTAAACTTGTTTTCGATTTTTGAACGATTTTAGATTTGAATTTAGCTTGATTTTGATTTGGTTATTTACTTATAAATGGAATAAAAATTGATGACATTGGAGTTTATTTATAAATTGAAGAATTAAGGTTTGTACAAACTTAGGGAAAATGATAAACCCTAAGATTTATTGAAAATTTGATGATTATTGTGAAAATTTGATTAGGTTGATCTCTTTGGAGACTCGAGGAGTCGAATTGGTTTGATTATGGAAATAGGGAGTGATTACCCTCCCTAGAATGTGAGTAGAACCCTAATCTCTTGCATGAAATGGTGAAAATCTGATTTTACCGTGTTTTAAACAAAACATGCTTTGATATGCATTGATTCGACGTGTGATATTAAATCTCAAATCTGTTTTGTGACTATTGGAATGTCGTACTTATGTTTTCTACGATTATGCATCCATGTTTGAAATGAAATGAAATTGTGTCATGATTTGAGAAATGGAATGTTTTCTATTCTACCATTGCATCGGTTGTTGATTTGAAATGATTTTGATGAAATGTATTTGGCACACGGATTTGAAATGTTTTGATGAACTGTGAGGGCACCGGGATGCCCACTTGTGATAAGATTACTAGAATGATGACATTGATGATTCAGTAGCTACGAAGGGACTTTGTAGAGGCACGAGTTGCCTGGATACGCTTCTGCAGGAGGTATCCGCAAACGTCCAGTTATATATTCATAGGCGCGGTCGGTTGAACCCTCATCAGGGGAGGACGTGTGTCCATCACCGTCTAGCACTGCACGTGGTCCTATTGACGAGCATATATATATTCATAGGCGCGGCCGGTTGAACCCATATTTGGGGGAGGACGTGTGTCCATCACCGTCTAGCACCGCACACGGTCCTATTGACGAATCTGGGTAAGCAAGGGCTAAATCCACGGCCAACGTCGGGGTAGAGAGCTACTTTTGAAACACTTTGTATAATAAAACCTCTGATGCGCCTGTCCCAGGTCATAGTTGACCTTTGCCAGGATTCTTTTGGCCTACTCTATGATATACTTGATTTTAAATGGATGCATACATATATGATATCGTGTGAATGATTAAATAAGTTCATTTTATTCGAAATATCATGATTTACTGTGAAATTGAGTTATTGTTTACGAATGATACTATTTGACACTCCAATTTTCACCTATACTATTAGTACTTGAGATTTATCCCCTTACTCACTGAGTATTCTTCCCGAGTACTCACCCCTCTTCTTTCCTCCCTCAGACAGGATCATTGTGCTAGAGCGACGTTTCAGACTCTAGAGGCTTCGGTTGATCATTGGCGGGTTTGGTTATTCCCCGGACGGTGAGGTTTTAAGTTTAAGTTGAAACTTGAATTACGTATTTTATTTCGACTCTGCGAGGTCTTGTTGACGTCTGTAGTTCGCCATGTACTTATTTTGGGATGACTGTATAATTTATGTATATTTATTTGTGAAACTCTCATATTTCTTTTGCATTGAGGCGATTGTACGTATTTGAATGTTACTTGGAAAATTTGTTATACATTTGTATAAATTTAGGTCCGCTCGGTGTGGCGGCTACTCATGCTCTAGTTGGGCATGACAGTAGAGGTCTGTGGCTAGGTTTGTTGATAGATTTTTTATAGCCTTGCGTTGTTCTGGATGTCGACTATGGTAGTTGTTGGTTTTGGAGAGGTCGGGATGGTCATTTGTTTTATTTTCAGGATGATTTTGAATTATACAGGTTTAAACAGGTTTAATTGTACATGGGAGACCTCCAATTTATGGGGAGGTTCTACCCGATTTTCTGTATAAATACAGCCGGCATCCGAGACAACGGCGGCGTTCCACGATTCCCGGTTCGGGGCGTGACAGTTCGGTTGGTATCAGAACTCTAGGTTGAGAGCTATGTAGGAAGAGAGTCTTGAAAACATTCCCAAGTGTGTTGTGCTTAAAGTCCTCAATGCATGAGAGTTTCATACGCATGAAGTCCCAGTACAACGGTCTTAGGCATATGAGTTATTCTTTTTAGGGGGTTAGATACTGTGCGTATCTAACCTAGCATATCATTTCCATCGGTTTTTAAACCGGTAAGTTTATTCATTTAGGGGGTTAGTTACTTTGTAACTAACCCTAATCTTTGAATCATATCTAATTTAAGTTCTTTCTTTGTAAGATTATGATTACTAGACGAGGTACTAGATTTGTACCTGAGACACTTAGGATATCCGAGGTTGTTTCCTCATTATATGTATCCTTCTAGGACTTTCTCAGCAGGCTATTATAGTCACGGTTCCATCACCATCATTTGATGCATTTAGGCAGGTGTATGAATGATACACCTCCCATTAGATTCAAATACCTTTATTCATAATTTGAATTTTATTTTAGGGGGTTAGTTACCCAGTAACTAACCCTAATCCTTGCTTTTATATAATGATATGGTGCTCTCTTTGTAGAACTATGCCGCCTAGACATGATAGGCGCGGAGCACCACCGGAGAGTCCCTCAGAGCCTGAGGCTTCTAGGGCACTCGAGGCCCCACGAGTACCAGAGGGTGCTTCTTCTACTCACGCACCTTCCCCTGTGCCACCCCCAGCACCTCCACCGGCTGGTACAGCCGAGATCCCTCCACCACCGCTCGACGCTTTGTGGCAATGGCAGGAGTGGTTTAGTAGATATGGGGCGCAAATGCCCCCACCTCCACTACAGACTCCAGCGACCGCACCTGCGGCCGTACCTACTTCTACGGCACCGGTTCCTCCTCCGGTTGCCGGTCCTTCTGTTTCTACTCCGACCGATGAGACGTCGGCTACTTTGAGGCGCATCCACGAGCTCACTCAGTTGGTGAAAGAGTCTCGACAACTCGAATGCAGAGACTTTTCTGGATCTAGTGATGCTGTAGCGGCAAAGCACTGGATCAATAGGACTCACAAGATCCTTACGGATTTGGGGTTGTCAGAGGAGTTCAGATTGAGAGTTGCTGAGAGACTCTTCGATGGAGATGCCCTCTCGTGGTGGGAGGCTATCCGTGATAGTGCTACACAGATCTTGCGGTGGGAGGACTTTCTACGAGAGTTCGACCGCAGGTACTTTACCTCGTTCCAGCAGGACCGTATGAGGACGAAGTTCCTGCACTTACGCCTGAGGGACGAGGTCGGTCTCGAGTACGAGGCCGAGTTCAGACGACTAGCAGCTTTCTTCCCCAACATGGCTACACCAGCTCAGATGAGATTTAAGTTTGAAAATGGCCTCCAGCTGAGTATCATAAAGTATATGACGGTGACTCCCTCCTTTACACTTTCAGAGGTGATTGATTCAGCATATCGGGCAGAGGGAGATCGTCCGAGCTGAGACTAGGCAGAGAGAGAGTCACCAGAAGAGGAAGACTGGATCACAGGGTGGACAGTCTTCGAAGAGGGGTAGAGGTTTTGGACATCTCGGAGGTTCTTCTAGCTTTAAACCAACAGGACCGGGACAGGGACCTCGACCACAGGGCTTTGAGGCACCAGCTCTTAATGTCACTTCCCAACCTGTACAGAGACAGATTTTCTGCCACAGATGCGGCAACTACTATGCCTTCGAGGCATGTAGAGCACCAGTTACTTGCTACCAGTGCAGAAAGTAAGGTCACTTTAAGAGTACTTGCCCGGATTTAGGTCGAGGATGACCGACTTCACAGAGTAGTACTGGTTCATCTGGCACAGGCCAGCAGGGAGTACCTGCGTATTCAGCTCTTACCGCTCCTCAGACTGTAGTCGGGAATAATACAGTGTCAGGACCGTCGCGACAGCAGCCTAGGGCCTAGGCTCGTGTGTTCGCGATGACGCAGGAGGATGCACAGGCGAACCCGGATGTTATTATAGGTAATCTTCCCTGTGACCCTCAGTGTAGTACTTTTGTTATGTTTTCTCTATGAGATTTTGTATATCATGATGTCGATGTACAGTTTTGACTAGTTAAAGCTTCAGAAGTTTAACTAGTTTGATATATATATATATGATTTCATTTAGTTTGCTTCGCATTTCAATATCTTTAATCTTTTCCATTCCTCACATTCAGGGATCATTAGGATATTTGGAATCGACGCCCGTGTTCTTATTGACACTGGTTCAGATTATTCTTACGTGAGAGTATTATTTCGCTCGACCGCATTAGAGAGATTTAGGGAGCAAATGAGGAGCTCCAAGATATTCTTGATAGATCTGTAGAGATGATGACAGAGAGTTTCGAGTCCGTGATAACAGACTAGTAGTATATCGATAGCGGGTTTGCACTCCCGCCGATAGTGAATCTTCGTAAAGATATTCTTGATGAAGCTCATTCCTCCACTTACGTTATGCATTTGAGAGTTACAAAAATATACCTAACTATCCAAGATAGTTTTTAGTGGTCTGGTATAAAGAGAGAGTTCGTTGCTTGATGTCTGGTTTGTCAGCAGAGGACGGCCAAGCATCAGTGACCCATAGGCGCTTCGCAGCCTTTTCCCACTTGTTTCGGTAAGGCCTTCTTTCAGTTTCGAGGACGAAACTTATTTTTAGGGGGTTAGAAAATGTAACATCAACGCTGCGGTGTTTGTACAAGTATACTGTTCATGGAATATATATAAAATATTCATTCGTTTATATATATAATTTTTTTTTAAATTAAATTGCATTGATTTTCGAATTTTTTTTTTTTTTTCGTTTTACTTCAAACTTTTGGTATATTCAATTATTAAAATAGAATAATAAAGTATATATAAATATATAAATATATTTTTCTTTTCATTTATTAAATTATTTATTTCCTCATTTATTTATTTTCAAATCTATCCAAATATATATATAATAAGAATAATAATAATGAAAATAATGAAAATAATAATAATAATAATAATAATAAAAATAATAATAATAATAAATAAATATAAAAAAATCAGAATTAGGGCTAAAAGCCCTAATTCTTTCCCTTTCTCTCTCTCTCCCTCTTTCTCTCTCCGTCTTCTCCTCTCCCCCACCGCACGCCGCTCCTCCGTCACCCCAGCTGGCTCCACCATCCGCCACGGTCGGCCCCTCTCTCTCTGTTTCTCTCTTTCATTTTTCCCTCTCCTTCTTCCTCCCCTCTCTTTCGTCTCTCTCACTCTCTGCGATCTCTCACCGCGAGTCTCTCTCTTTCCCCCTCGCGGGTTCACCGCTCGCCACCCCTTTTCGCACCCCCCTCTCTCTCTCTCTCCTCGCGGGTTCTCTCTCCCTTTCTCTCGGTCCGCCCCGCGGCGATTTCCATTTTCCCCGCCACAGTCTCCACCGCGAACAACCACCGTAGCCTCAGTCTCTCTCTATTTCGCTCTCTATCTCTCAGTCTCCCTATCTCTCTCCCTACTCGCGCGACTGCTCGTGCGACCGTCACGAGACGCCCCTAGGCGCGCGAGACCCCGCGAGACAGCTCCCCCAGCGCGTGATGGCTTGGCTTTCTTTGCCCTTGCTCGCACGCTCGAGCGCCCTGCTCTCTCCTTCGAGAGCCCACTGAAATCTTCAGAACAAAGAACCCTAGGTTGTGGCTTCTTCACTGCATAGGTAAGGGTTCGCCTCTCAATAACTCTAAAGTTTAATTCTTTAGGTGATTTAGTCTAACGGGTAGAATTTGTTTCAATTAGAAATACTACAGGACCCAGAATGAGCTGAATGGCGCACGGAAGGTAGATCTACGAACTATGAAAACCCTACGTGAGGGATTTCTAACTGATTCAGTTAATTTAATGCATTTAGGGTGAAATTAGCATAAGGAAGTGTTGTATAGGTTTAGGATGTACGTTAGATTCGATTAGAACACATTGTTTGACATTTTATGTTATTATTTAGGTTAAGTATAGAATTTTATACGAAATTGAGCTGTTTTGGATGATAGAATTGAGTTAAATTGATTTAAATGGTTTCACGTAGAGTTTAATTTGATGAATGCATGAAAACAGTCAAAATTTGGGACTTGAGCTTAAGGATCGATGTAGTCTTTTCCATTATAAGTTGCCCTGCATATAGGAAATCAAAATACAATTTTCGTATTATGAAAATAGGTTTCAATACCTTTAAAATGAGATATGGTTTGAAAAAATCGGATAAGAATTGAAAAGTGTATGAATTTTCAAAAATTTTTCTAATTTATAGGGAATTTATGTATTTAGACTTGTTTTCGATTTTTGAACGATTTTAGATTTGAATTTATCTTGATTTTGATTTGGTTATTTACTTATAAATGGAATGAAAATTGATGACATTGGAGTTTATTTATAAATTGGAGAATTAAGGTTTGTACAAACTTAGGGAAAATGATAAACCCTAAAATTAATTGGAAATTTGATGATTATTGTGATAATTTGATTAGGTTGATCTCTTTGGAGACTCGAGGAGTCAAATTGGTTTGATTGTGGAAATAGGGAGTGATTACCCTCCCTAGAATGTGAGTGGGACCCTAGTCTCTTGCATGCAATGGTGAAAATCTGATTTTACCGTGTTTTAAACAAAACATGCTTTGATATGCATTGATTCGACGTGTGATATTAAATCTCAAATCTGTTTTGTGACTATTGGAGTGTCGTACTTATGTTTTCTACGATTATGCATCCATGTTTGAAATGAAATGAAATTGTGCCATGATTTGAGAAATGGAATGTTTTCTATTCTACCATTGCATCGGTTGTTGATTTGAAATGATTTTGATGAAATGTATTTGGCACACAGATTTGAAATGTTTTGATGAACTGTGAGGGCACCGGGATGCCCACTTGTGATGAGATTACTATGATGATGACATTGATGATTCCGTAGCTACGAAGGGAATTTGTAGAGGCACGAGTTTCCCGGATATGCTTCTGCAGGAGGTATCCGCAAACGTCCAGTTATATATTCATAGGCGCAGCCAGTTGAACCCTCATCGGGGGAGAACGTGTGTCCATCACCGTCTAGCACCGCACGCGGTCCTATTGACGAGTCTGGGTAAGCAAGGGCTAAACCCACGGCCAACGTCGGGGTAGAGAGATACTTTTGAAACACTTTGTATAATAAAACCCCCGATGCACCTGTCCCAGGTCATGGTTAACCTTTGCCAGGATTCTTTTGGCCTGCTCTATGATATACTTGATTTTAAATGGATGCATACATGTATGATATCGTGTGAATGATTAAATGAGTTCAGTTTATTCGAAATATCATGATTTACTGTGAAATTGAGTTATTGTTTATGAATGATACTATTTGACACTCCAATTTTCACCTACACTATTAGTACTTGAGATTTATCCTCTCACTCACTGAGTATTCTTCCCCGAATACTCACCCCTCTTCTTTCCTCCCTCAGACAGAATCATTGTGCTAGAGCGACGTTTCAGACTCTAGAGGCTTCGGTTGATCATTGGCGGGTTTGGTTATTCCGGACGGTGAGGTTTTAAGTTTAAGTTGAAACTTGAATTACGTATTTTATTTCGACCCTGCGATGTCTTGTTGAGATCTGTAGTTGACCATGTACTTATTTTGGGATGACTGTATAATTTATGTATATTTATTTACGAAACTCTCATATTTCTTTTGCATTGAGACGATTGTACGTATTTGAATGTTATTTGGGAAATTTGTTATACATTTGTATAAATTTAGGTCCGCTCGGTGTGGCGGCTGCTCATGCTCTAGTTGGGCATGACAGTAAAAGTTTGTGGCTAGGTTTGTTGATAGATTTTTATAGCCTTGCGTTGTTCTGGATGTCGGTTATGGGAGTTGTTGGTTTTGGAGAGGCCGGGATGGCCATTTGTTTTATTTTCAGGATGATTTTGAATTATACAGGTTTAATTGTACATGGAAGACCTCCAATTTATGGGGAGGTTCTGCTCTATTTTCTATAGAAATACAGCCGACATCCAGGGTAACGGGCGGTTGTTCACGATTCCCGGTTCGGGGCGTGACAAATTGGACTTGGATCTAGCAACTAAGGTGCCAAGAGCGAGTGAAGTTGTTGTTGTGGCTATTGATGCATGGTAGACTAATGACAAACAGCTCCCAATTCCGAAAGGGGATTGTTTCGAATCCCTTTTGTCCCATTTGTCTAGAATTCTCAGAAACTACTCCCTACCTTTTTAGAGATTGCTCAGCTATTCAGCAACTTGGTCTCAAACCCTCCGTTCCTCATTTGTGTCCAATCTCGTGTATGCCCATGTTTCGAAAAAGGCTTAGCTGATTAAGAATTGCAAATTGCATGCCATCTACTTAGGCTGTCCTTGGGCCATGATTTTTATATACATTTTATGGACTATTTGGAAGGAGCAATGTCGTCTAGTTTTTTAGGGGGTGCATTCTCCCCAGATAGCATAGTGACTATGGCGACTAATTGTACTAAAAATGAATGTCAGTCATGGCTGGGGGATATCCCGCCTTCTATACAAGTAAGGAAATGGATTCGTTGGCACCCCTTACTGCAGGTGTCTTCAAACTAAACACGGATGAATCTATTTGGCGTAATTCTCGATGGGCTAGTATTGGGTCATAGGTTCGAGGTTTAATCAAAAATCTGTGGCTCCCTGATCCTTTCATGGCAGAGTTGTCGGGAATTCGAGAGGGTGCTTCTGCTTCTAATTCGGGCAAGAATCTCCTTGGTGATCATTGAATCAGACTCAACAAAACTTGTGTCGATCCTTTCTTCTGACCTAAATAACCAACATCCTTCTTTATATATCCTTCAAGAATGCCGGTATCTGATACGTATTGCGAGGATCCATTTAGTCTAGGATGTGCCACAAGAGGATAATTGTTGTGCAAAAATTCTTAACCGTTTGGGCTATTCAATATCCTATAGAGTTCATGAGTTGTTATCACCTCCCAGGGAGGTGCATCACGTCCTTTTGTGTGATATCCGAGTGTTAGCTTCTTTTAGAAGTTACTTGCTTTCTCTTGTTGTACCAAAAATATACATATATATATATATATATATATATATATATATTATGTATGATCATTTGTTAGATGGGAGATCTATCTGATTTTCTAAAAAAAAACAAAAAGTTAGTTAAAATAGAAGTTTAAAATTATTTTAATTTTTTCATTTTGTATTTTTACACACATGAATTATAATAATTATCATATCTCTTTTATCTCTGTCTCTAATCTTTAAATGCCTCATGAGTTTCAGGTTCTACATGACACTTTTTCAAATAAATAAAAGATTGGTAGTTAATTTTTGTAAAATTTTCAAAATAGTGTATACATTCTCATGAAACTTGATTTATTTCATTGCAAATTCTTATTTCTTGATTTGATTAATTAATTTTGGTTTTGAAAATATTTTGATTAAGTGAGCTTGGGAAATACGGTGATGAGAGACAAAAATTCTCCCCTTTCAAGTGCACACCTTCACCACCAAAAAGAGAACCAAGAACTCTTTTTTTGATATCTACCGACATGATTTATGTGTACTTTATATTAGTTTTATATATTAATGATATAATTTATAATTTTGTGTATATCAAAAGTTATTTATTTATATTTAGTATAAATAAGAATTACTTTGTATATGGCATACCATATAATTTGTTGAGAAGTGATTGAGTATAAAAAATTAAAAAAAGAAAAAATAATAATTTACTTTTTAAAATGGTCATAATATTTTTTTAAAATGGTAGCGAGGTTGACAACCTATTAAAATTGATGTTTAGATTTTTTTATATATTTTCATTAAAATTTTACTTTTTTAATTAGATTAATTAATATTTAAAATTATATTTTAATTAATAAACTCTATTTTTTTTACTTTTGATGCAATTCTAGTGCATCGTGTTAGAAGTTGAGTATACCGTACACGCGCACGCGCGCCAGAAAGGGGGAGAAGTCCGAAGATCTGGAAAACCAGTACCGAGGCCCTAAAAGAGCTAACCGGTAAAAACCCTACCTGACTGCGCCACCCTGCGGCCCAGAGGATCGTGTCCCCCTCCTCCCTTCTCTGTCTCCTCACAGCTTTGTGACCTGTGAGGTGAGAGAACGAATTCCAATTTGCTCAGGTATATGCTCTCTCTGTCTGTCTCTATCTCTCTCTCTCACCCTCCCTCCCTATTGAACAGTTACAGTTATACATAGAGCTGGACGAGGTAGCATGATAGCCAAAACAATTGCTTTTATCAAACATCGTATGTTAATCACTTCCTCGTATAACTACTTACTCTCTTTGACTCTTGTCATTTCCCCACCTAGTCCTAAGCCCCCTATTCTGTTTTCCCGTTTATACTCGGCCGCGGCTTTAGCAGAACAAGAAGTGGAGTATAATCCAAAGAACTCCAATGATGTGTTTAAGGAATGGGGTTGCACTGATGATGATATATCCCAAATACTTCGCCGTAGACCTTCTTTGCGCAACGCTGATCTTACCAATCTTCAATCTAAGCTCAATCTGCTCAGCGGTTTGGGTCTGACATCATCTGACCTAGTTAAGATTGTGAATTGTCGACCCCGGTTCCTCAATTGTCGTATTAATACTTGTTTTGATGAGCGCCTTCGGTTTCTCCATAAGTTGTTTGGGTCAAGGGATATGCTTATCAAAGCCATTGTTCGAAACCCATCTCTTCTCACTTATGATTTTCACCGCAAGATTAAACCCGTCATAGGTCTTTATGAGGAATTGGGGATTCATGGCAATGACCTGGTTTCAATGCTGTTAACTCGTCCAACTTTGATTCCTCGAACCACATTGAATGAAGAGAAGTTGAATTATATTCGTAGGACTGGGATTTCCAAGGATTCGAGGATGTATAAGTATGTGGTTACCCTTTTTGCCATTTCCCGTCTCGAGACTATCCATGAAAAAATGGCAAACTTAGAAAGATTTGGGCTTTCAGACGATCAGGTGTTCGGCCTGATTGGGCGATCCCCACTTTTGCTAACTCTTTCAATTGACAAAGTTCAGAGGAACATGACTTTCGTACTTGGTTCACTAAAGCTTTCTGCAGATGTGATCTTGACGCACCCATTTTTGTTGTACTCAAATCTGGAGACTCTGTTAAGGCCAAGATTTGCTCTCATTGGGAGAATGCGTGTTATGGGCCTTGTTCCACAAATTAAAGGAACTTCTATGCTTACATTATTGAGGATGAAAGAGAAGAGGTTTTTGAAGGCCTACGTTAAGTGCCATGATAATGATATTGCTAATGAGTTGATGGAATTTTACACAAATGCAAAGGGCGTCAAGAGGTTGGCAGAAGCCTCAAAGAAGAGTCATTGCAAGGGATTCCCATTCTAATGATATATGTTTATCAGGTTCCCATTCTTTTCTTCCTTGCCTATTTTTTGTCTTTAAATGCTTCAAGTAGTATGGTTGATCTTTAAATGCTTCAAGTAGTATGGTTGAACTTGTTATGTGTGTCTTGACCATCTGAGCATTTATCATATCGCATACTTGATTACGATATCTCATTGTTATTTAAATAACCAGATACCTTTTCTGTAAATGGTATTCCCAGGAAAATAATTCTAAAATTTGCATTTCACCTAATAGTGGAAAATAAAGCATCCACACATTTTCTTCATTGGGAAAAGGAAACTTCTACTGAGATTGATCAAGGGGATGTGACACGTGATTCTCTATTGTAGTGAAGGGTGGGCAAAATTCTGTTAACGGATGTCAGTTGTAGTCATCTGCTGCCTGCTTCTCGGCCTTACTTTGTATGCTCCCTTTGTGTCACTTTCTCAACTGAATATGAAGTTGATGAGAGAGTCCTCATCAATATCACATGATCCAAAGTACCTAAAAACTTTTAGAAGAAAATATAGAATTGTTAAAAATTCATTTGGATGGAAACTTAAAGAAGCTTTGAATTTGAGGATGCATTGAGTAAAGAGACTAAGGAGGTTGTGAGCTACAAAGCTGATATGGCCTTTTAGTTAAAGACTCTTTGAAAGAACATGGCCTTGGACAAAGCTAGATGGAAGAACTATTTCGTGTTGAGGAAATAACTTATGTTGTGTAATGGTTGAATTGAGCTTAGGCTGAGACAAATAATGATCAATTATAACCTATAAGACATCAATGCTTGATTAAACTACAAATCTGATGTGGCATTTTAGCTTAAGACTCTTTGAAAGGGCATGGCCTTGGACAAAGCTAGATCGAAGAACTATTTTATGTTGCGGAAATAAGTTATGTTGCGTTATGGTTGAATTGAGCTAAGCTAAGAAAAATAATGATCAATTAGAACCTATAAGACATCATTGCTCGATTAAACTACAAATCTGATATGGCATTTTAGTTAAAGACTCTTTGAAAGAACATGGCCTTGGACAAAGCTAGATGGAAGAACTATTTCAGATTGAGGAAATAAGTTATGTTGCATTATGGTTGAATTGAGCTAGGCTGCAAAAAATAATGATGAAGTCGAACCTATATGACATCATTGCTTGATTAAACTCTTTTTGTTTTGTATTCTACCATGCTGCAACTATTTATCAGCAGCCCATAGGTCTATGGTCGGTAAGATGGAACAATGATTCAAATTTATATACATTTCCTTCAACTATTGTGTGAGATGTTTAGACTAGTGAAGTTTGCTAGTATTTCTCTTCCCCAGTATTTCTCAAGTGTGGCTTTCTGTTTTCTCTGGTGTAATATGTTTACTATGTGGATTTGTGGCCATTGCTTTGCCATGAAGCTGATCTGTTGATTGCGAAGATGGCCCACTTTCCTTGACTTGAGATAGCCAATTTCTTTCTCTCTTTTTACACAATATTACTTCAGTATGCACCTCTTACACTCTGGTATTGTTAATTCATTTAAATTGCTTTTGCCTGCATTTGTTTGTCCAGGTTTACATTATGCTTGAAGGTAACCTTTTCTCTTTTGGGTTCCCCATTACAAGTAACAATCATGTTTGGGTAATCCAGTTTTTCCTCATGGTTAGTCTTAGCTTCATTTTAATTAATTAAACATAATGCTGCAGTAGACTATTAATTTAAGATTATTTAGGGGAAGGAGATAGAAGATCATTGAGGGGAAGAGAGATAACACTCCGATGTTGTTGATAGTTTGCTAGGACCCTTCCATTTTGGGTTCCCCACCCTGCTTTTGGTGAATGATGTTTCTATGTTTGTAGATTCTTGCAGCTGGTTCTAAAATGTGAGAATGCCGTCCTTGGGTTCCTTCTCTTTGGATACTGAGGTTCATACGGAAGAAGAAGAAAACAAAAGAATGTTTTTGGCATTGGGCTCTCCATCTTTCCATTGCTAAATGCTGGTGTAGCAGCACATTTCCCCCTGTTTGAGCATGTGCTTTCCCTGCAATATTAAATTTGATAAAATAATTCATCACCATACCCTATGGTCTCACTGTCTGAAAAACATGTTTCGATGTCCTTCTCATTACACGCTCTGACTTGGGAGGACATCTTGACACATCAGTCAATGGCAACTACCTGGACTACTTGGCTGAAGCATGTATAACCTGCTATTCTTACATCATTTTCGGCCAGGTCGGTTTGTTATACAGATTAATGCTAAAGATTTCTCTTTTTTACTCCCAACTCCTGGCTAAGCTATTGTTAAAAAACTAAAAAATAAATCACTCGTGCTTAAAGCATCCGATGAAGCATGTGAGGTGTATAGTTACAATACATCTTCCTTCAAAATTTGAACCGAAGTCCTGAAGTCACAGACGACTTTACTATCAAACTAAAGGTTGCCCAATTTTTGAAGCTATTCAAACATTTGTAATGTGGGGGGATCTGTCTGCTCATTCATGGTGGGTTCTATGCATCATGGACCATAAACCATAAGATGAACCATATACTTTGATTTCCTTTATTCTTTTAATTGCATGGGAACTTGTTATTCATCAGGTCTTTGTTTCTGACTACAATATTTTTTGCTGTAACCAGAAGCATGAGTTTGTAAGAGCTGTCCGAGGATGACTATTTCTCTAAGAGAAACGAGTTTGCTACCTAACTCTAAAGAAGAGAAAGATGTGTTCCTTTCAGCCTTATATAGGATTCAGCCCGGGAGTTGTTCTCCAAGATCATCAAGGCCTGGAATAAGCAAAAGCTTGAATGTGGGTACTATGAAGGGATAACCTGTGGGCCTAGATCATCAAATAAGTGGAATATCAAACTGTAGCTGCACTGCAGCTGCTACATATTTTGTTTTTCTCCAGTATTTTGCATTATTTGTATGTTCAATGATGTACATGAAAGTTGTCTATTTTGAAGTATGTTATTTTTTGATAATTATTTATGACGAATTAATTTCTGTGTAGAAGTATTATAAATAACTATTGTAAGTTTCCATTTAAAAAATTATTTCTTTAATGATAATTATCCTTTAAACCTAGTAGATCGAAAAGAACAAGTGAATTACAATTGTAGATGATCAAAATTGTAACTTGAATGTTAAATGAAAGATTGGAGTTGAAGGTGTCAAAATGGTTTTTGGTTTTGTAAAATTTTTATAATAGAATTGAGATAATTTAGATGCTATAGAAAAAGCTCGCCTTAAAACTGCTGTAAAAGGTAAAACCCCTATTTAATTTTTCAAAATAATCAAAAAGGAGCCTAATGTTTAGCAAAACCTTCTCTCTCTCTCTCTCTCTCTCTCTTTGATATTTTCACTTTTTTAATTTATTTTTAAAATGAATATTTCTAAGCTTTTTTTCTTTGGAAATCACTAGCTTCCAAAGGAAATTAAATCTCGAATATCATGCAACAAAGGCGGACACACCTTCTTAGGGGGAGAGACAATAGTTCATGGAATCTATGAGTAATCGAGTGACCAAGGCGACTTAAAATGTCCACACAAGTGTTATCTTCACTTGGGACAAACTGAACAGATTGGACCCTCGTAAGTCAAATTAGCTAAATGTATTCTCAAAGGATGTTAAAAGCGGGATGATAATGATTAAGATCCTTTGGAATGCCGTCACTAGCTCCATCGAATCCAACTCAAGGATCATTGGGGAGAGATTTGTATAAAGTGTAATACCGAAAAACCGATGTTAAAAATTTTGTAAATATCTTTATAATATAATAAAAAATTTTAAATTATATTGATTTTCGATTTTGGATTATTAAATTGAAATTTTAGGTATATATATATATATATAATACCATGTCCGCGATTCGTAGTGAATCCAAATTTTATGAAATTTAAAATTTAGTGAAATGTGGGTATGAAAACATATATATATATATATATATATATATTTATTTATTTATAAATTTATTTATATAAAAAAAAGGGAAGGAAGCACAGCGTTTTGGGTCAAAACGATACACTCCCTTCCCCAAATTCGATTAGAGCAAGAAACCCTAATCTCTCTCTTCCTCTCCTCTCTCTCTCTCTCTCTCTCTCTCTCTCTCTCTCTCTCTCTCCTTCTCCTCTCTCTGTTTCTCACTCTCCGCCTCCCTTCGCCGCGTCTCCCTCACTCACCGGCGAGCTCCGCCACACACGGCCGCCCTCATCCTTCTCTCTCTGTTTCTCTCTTAGTTTTCTCTCTCTTCCGCACGCGAATAGAGCTCTCTCTTTCATTTTCTCCCTCGCGTGCGAACAGTTCTCACTCTCTGCCTCCTTTGCTCGCTTGCGCAGTGCTTGCTATGAGCACTTCCCTTCTGCTGAAGCCCCAAACCGGCGCCCAGTGGATCCTTCCAACACCCTAGACTACCTGCAATAATCTCCTGCGCAGGTAAGGGTGAAAGTTCTAACCTATAGCTCTAGGGTTTTGATTTTCATAGTGATTAAGCTTAAATTTTTGAACTTTGCTTCAATTTGGAAGCATTACAGATTCTGGATTGAATCGAACGGTGCACGAAAGTTAGGTCTGCGAATGCAAAAACCCTAGGTGAGGGAAATTATAATCCCTTCGATAAATTGAATGAATTTAGGGTTAATTTAGGGTGAGAAATCCTGTACATATCCTGAAAATGTGTGGGATTCGAATAAGATGTATTTCTGAAATTTTATTTATGATTATTAAGGTTAAGTCTAGAATTTTACATGAACTAAACTGTCTGATACGAAATAAGCATGTTAGAGGATAGTAGGATATTGTTGGATTGATTAGAATAGTTTTCTTTAGAGTTTAATTTAAAATATGCATAAAAAATATTATGGTTATGTAAATTCGGAAGAAATTGGGCGAGTTTAGAAATATTGGGAATTAAAGTTCATTAGAGGTAAAAAATCTTAGGTTGATGAAAAGAGAGTCTAGAATTTATGGATATGCAAATTGAGGCTACATTAAATTAGAAAAAAAAAATTGAAAACCCTTTGATGGGACCTTATTTGATGATAAATTGTGATAATTGATCTAGGTTAACCTTTTGGAGACTTGAAAGGAATCAATTTGGATTAGATTGATGAATTGAGAGTGAAGACCCTCTCTAGAGGTAAGTGGATAGTTCATTGTGTTCTTAAATGAGTAACTTATTTTAAAATTTGTTTTATAAATGATTTTGAAATATTTTTACCTGTTTTATATAAATTGTTTTGTAATTATGGGATGTCTGAATTGGATTGTGAAGTATGAATACATCCACTGTGTTTATGAATGCATATGTGCCATATGTTATTTGATATTGTTTTATAAATTGTTGTGTGAAATTGATAATTATTTGATGAAAATTATAGCACATGATTTGTGAAATGGAATGTTTGATAAATAAAGGGTGCTGATAGTTAATAGCTATAGTCATTCCCACCACGAAGTGACCCAACGGGGTGGCGTGGGGTTGGATGTGTTGGGGAGTTAGACATCCTTCCCTCTGTCGAAATCGTACTATATTTGGTTTGCACCTCGGTGAGGTACGAGCTAACGCCAAAGAATGGGGTATGTTTTGAAACATTGGATTGAAAAACCCTTAGCGGGCTTCCGTCTGGGTTCGACCAAACCTAAGATGTAAGTGTTTTCGATGGGACCCCATGATTTTCTGAAATAATGATTGATGTGGATGCATGTATTGCGAATTGTTTGATTTATGGAAAATGCTTTTACATATATAAAGTATTGTTTATGAGATATGCTTTGACTGCCCCACATTCACCCCTCATTTTTGGACATAATCACACAATTGCACTCCACTCACTGAGTATTCCCAATACTCACCCATCTTTCCACTTTTTTCAGGGAATACTTAGTTCGGAGATTGGACGTTGGAGCTTGCGAAGGATATTTTGCTTATTTGCATAGGTATTTAGTAGTGTAGGGTTTTTTTGGAAATTGTAGATCATAGAACCATAGAAAGGCAGTTCTATACATCTCATACTATGCAGATTTTACGGATACTGGTTGAGTTTTTCGATAAGTATTAGTAAAATCCAACAATTATGATTTGGGAATTTATTATTTTAATTGAACTATTTTTGAAAAATATTTTATTTTGTACAGGGACATTTGGATTGAAATATTGAATTTCGATATTTATTTTCAATGTTATGAAATTCTGTACATCTCATATCATTTGGACTTTATTGATGCTGGCTTATTTTCTTCAGGCAAGTATTAGTAAAATCCTACAACTATGATTTGAGACTTCTTTTATTTTGAATGCTTTATTTGTACTGAGATTTCTGGAATGGCCGGGATGGCCACACTGCATGCATGTATATACAGAAACCCCCTTCCCAAATATGTGCCGACGCATGCTTGTGTGTACAGGCATGGACCAGATGGGTCCTTTGCATGTGTATTGTTTTATGAATTTCTTATTTTGATGGATTTGTGTACTGGAAGATTTATTGTTCAGTAATGTAGCATTGCGGAGTCCCGGTATATGGGGAGGTTCTGTCCGTGTACCGAGACAACGCGACGATTGTTGCATACTTGATCCGAGAATCGGGGCATAACGACTTTATTGATATCAGAGCATAGGTTCATGGTTTTAAATGTTTAAATATTTGAACAACTTGCAAATATCCCAAAGGTTTTCTAAAGGTTTTAGAAACATTTTTCTTTTAAAAATCTCGATTTTTAAAGATTTACTTTCAAGGGATGTATAGAACTTTTCATGGATTCTTAGGACTAGGTTTAATTTTTATTTTTAGGGGTTTAAGCATTTGGGTTGGTTCATATTTTAAATTGGTAATTTAGACCCTCTCTATAGAGTTTTGCTCCCTATATGAAGAAAAAGGAATCCGAATAGGATATTTCCCACTCCACCTCCATAACCCGAGTGTTGTATCATTCTATGAATAGTTCTCAATTGTGATTGGAGATCTCCTTTGGTTTATTTGGCTAAATGGTGAGTACCCTTGTAGTAATTCTTTTGGACTAACATCTTGACGTTAGAAGTTTGACACACTTGTTTAATAGGTAAGGCAATAGGAAATTGCTAATGATTAAGATGTAAGATAAAATAATATTGAGAGATTGTATTTGTGAGTAGATGTTAGGACTTGATAAATTTTTTCATAGTTTATTTTATTAGGTGTGATGAGTATTTTGTTTGGGTTAATGTATGAGTGTTGATTTTCATGGGGTCTAAATACTCATTTAAAAGTATGGAGTTTGTTAAACATTTCAATCGATTCGTGACCTCTCTTGACAAAGGATTTTTGGATGTCACTCCATTGGAAGAATATGAGAAGTAAGACTACTCTTATTGAGGAGAATTTTCTTAAAAGTTTTCAAATCAGTCCTATAGGGACCAAAAGAAGATATGAGTCTAACTATTGATGGCAAATTAGATACCACTAGGATTTGAAATTCACTTTATCTCTCTTACTCATTATGGTTATTGATTATAAACCCTAATGATGACATTATCATAGAAATCATTATATTTCTCTAGCCTTTATATTATCTGGTGAGGTTAGCCAATTTTGTGATCCAAGACTACAACTTGAATAGAAAGGGTACTGGTAGGAATTACTAGAAAGTTCCTTATAATTGTAACACCGACACTACGGTGTTCGTATATTATTTCCGTTTTTGAATTTAATAAAATGATCCTCAATTTATATATATATGGAAAAATATTTAATTTTTATTGATTTTCGATTTTAGGGTTTTTAAATAGAACTTTTGGTATATTTAAAAGGTTCGTACTTCCGATTTGTAGGGTGAGATAAAATATATATATACACACACTGATTAATTTATTTATTTAAATTTTTACTCATTTAAATAATTATAAATTTAAATAAAAAAAGAAGTCGAAATTAGGGCTTAAAGCCCTAATTTCCCTCTCTCTTCCCCTCTTTCTCTCCCTCGCCGCCGCCCTCCCTCATCCGCCTCCCCGCTCGCCCTCTCCGCCATCCACCGTCATCAACACCACCATCTCCGACCACCGCTCTCCCTTCTCCACCTCTCCCTTCGGTTCTCTCTCTATCTCTCTCCTTCTCTCTCTCGGCTTCTCTCTTACCCGCGACTCTTTCTCTCTCCCTCTCACGGTTCTCCGCCGCTGCAACCACCTTCAACCACCACTCCCACCGATCATCCCTCACTCTATGTTTCCCTCTCTCTATCGCGCGATCTCTCTCTCTGTCGCGCTATCTCTCTCTCCTTCCCGTAAGTTCTCTCTCTCTATTTCGTTCTTTCTCTCTCTATCTCCCTGCCTTACTCCCAGAGCGCGACCCGCTGCTCCCCACCGCAAAGGCGCGACATCCTCCTACGCGCGCGTGACTGCAGCGCTCACCTTTCCTTTCCCGCACGCGACAGCCCTGTCTCCCCACCCTGTCCGTTCGACCACGAGCTACTCACTATGGTGAACCTTCTGCGATCATCGCAGAGCACTAAGTCGCCAACAGACTTCATTTTCTGTGTTGGGTAAGATGAGTTAAATCTAGGGTTTCGATTCCTTGGTAATTTAGACTTAATTGCTGACTCTTGCTTCGAATTTGAAGCATTTCAAGTCCCGGACTGAATTGCACAACGTTTGGATCACGGGATTGTAAACTGCGCAAAACCCTAGGTGAGGGAAATGCAATTCTTTTGGACGTTCGAATTATTTTTATCGAATTTAGGATTGAAATTAGAATTGGAAACTATATGTATGCTTTGAAATAAGTTCGACTCAAAGGAAATGTATTTTCCTGTAATTTCATATGAAATTATTTAGGTTAAATCTAGAATTTGATATAAATTGGACTGCGAAGCATGGAAGAATGTCTTAGATAGTATTAAGGTTTTGTTTGATTGGTTTGTGTAGCTTTCCCTGGGATTAAAGTTTAAGGATTGATTCAGTATTTTTCATTTTAAGTTATCCTACATATAGGAAATCAAAATACAACTTTTGTATTAAGAAAATAGACTCCAATATCTAGAAAATGACATATGGTTTGAAACATTTGGATGGAAATTGAAAAGTGTATGAATTTTCAAAGATTTTTCTAACTTATAGGGAATTTATGTATTTAGACTTGTTTCGATTTTGAACGATTTTAGGTTTGAATTTAGCTTGATTTTGATTTGGTTATTTACTTATAAATGGAATGAAAATTGATGACATTGGAGTTTATTCATAAATTGAAGAATTAAGATTTGTACAAACTTAGAGAAAATGATAAACCTTAAGAGTAATTGAAAATTTGATGATTAATGTGATACTTTGATTAGGTTGATCTTGTTGGAGACTCGAGTAGTCGAGTTTGATTTGATTGTGGAAATAGGGAGTGACCACCCTCCTTAGAATGTGAGCAGGACCCTAATCTCTTGCATGAAATAGTGAAACCTGATTTTATCGTGTTTTAAATCAAAACATGCTTTGATATGCATTGATTCGATGTGTGATATTAAACTCAAATCTGTTTTGTGATTATTGGAGTGTCGTAAACTTATATTTTCTATGATTATGCATCCATGTTTGAAATGAAATAAAAATTGTGCCATTACTTGAAAATTTGATAAGCTTCCTTTTCTACTATTGCATTGATATGCTGATTTGAAATGATTCGATGAATGTATTGATACACGGATTTGAAATGTTTTGATAAACTGTGAGGGCACCGGGATGCCCACTTGTGATGAGATATTATGATGATGACATTGATGATTCCGTAGCTACGAAGGGATTTTGTAGAGGCACAGGTTGCCCGGATACGCTTCTGCAGGAGGTATCCGCAAACGTCCAGTTATGTATTCATAGGCGCGGCCGGTTGAACCCTCATCAAGGGAGGACGTGTGTCCATCACCGTCTAGCACCGCACGTGGTCCTATTAACTAGCATATATATATTAATAGGCGCGGCCGGTTAAACCCATATTTGGGGGAGGACGTGTGTCCATCACCATCTAGCACCGCACGTGGTCCTATTGACGAGTTTAGGTAAGCAAGGAACGACCAACGTCGGGGTAGAGAGCTACTTTTGAAACACTTTGCATCATAAAACCCCCGATGTGCCTGTCCTTGGTCATGGTTGACCTTTGCCAGGATCCTTCGGCTTACTCTATGATCTACTTGATTTTAAATGGATGCATATATGTATGATATCGTGTGAATGATTAAATGAGTTCATTTTATTCAAAAATATCATGATTTACTATAAAATTTGAATCATTGGTTACGAATAATATTATTTGACACTCCAATGTTCACCTACACTATTAGTACTTGAGATTAATCCCCTCACTCACTGAGTATCGTCCCATAGATACTCACTCCTCTTCTTTCGAACCTCAGACAGGATTTTTGTGTTGGATTGACACTTCAGAGTATAGATTTTGGGTGTACTTGGTGTTTAGGAAGGTGAGATCTTAAGTTTAAATTGAAAGATAAATTATATATTTATTTCGACCTTGCAAGGTCTTGTTGAGGTCCGTAGTTGGCCATGTACTTAATTTGGGATTACTGTAAAATTTATATATATTTATTTGCGAAACTCTCGTATTTCATTTGCATTGAGGCAATTGTATGTATTTGAATGTTACTTGGAAAAATTGTTGTAAATTTGCATAAAATTTAGGTCCCCTCAGTGTTGCGGCTGCTCATGTTCTAGTTGGGCACGACAGTAGAGGTCTGTGGTTAGGTCTGCTAGAAATTTTATAGTCTTGCGTTGTTCTGAATGTTGGCTGTGGGAATTGGTTGATTTTAGAGAGGTCGGGATGGCCATTTGTTTATTTTACAGGATGATTTTGAATTTCACAAGTTTAACAGGTTATTTGTACATGGGAGACCTCCAATTTATGGGGAGGTTCTGCTCAATTTTCTGTAAAAAAAATCCAGCCAGCATTCAGAGCAACGGGCGGCTGTTCACGACTCCGATTCGGGGCGTGACAGTTTTATTGGTATCAGAGCGTATAGGTTAGAGAAAAGAAAGTAGTACAAGTCTTCCCAAGTACATTTAAAAGTCCTCAATGTATTTGAGAGTTTCGTACAGTCATTTAAAGTCCCGTACACGGTCATAGGAATATAAGATCATTTATTGTAAAGAGTACGATAAACGATTCATACACTCCATGATTCCGCATTCGAATACCTTGATTTATGACTCAAATTCTATTTTTAGGGGGTTAGTTACCAGTAACTAACCCTAATCCTTGCTTATATCTAATGAAACGGTGCTCTTTTCGCAGAATTATACCGCCTAGACATGGTAGGCACGGTGCACCACCGGAGAGTCCCTCAGTTCCTGAGGCTTCTAGGGCACTCGAGGCTCCACGACTACCAGAGGGTGCTTCTTCTACTCACGCACCTTCCCCAGTGCCACCCCCAGCACCTCTACCGGCTAGTACAGCCGAGATTCCTCCACCACCACTCGATGTTTTGAGGCAGTAGCAGGAGTGGCTTAGTAGATATGGGGCGCAAATGCCCCCACCTACACTACAGACTCCAGCGACCGCACCTGCGGCCGTACCTTCTTCTACGGCACCGGTTCCTTCTCCGGTGGCCGGTCCTTCTGTTTCTACTCCGATCGATGAGACATCGGTCACCTTGAGGCGTATCCATGAGCTTACTCAGTTGGTGAAAGAGTCCCGGCAGCTCGGATGCACAGACTTTTCAGGATCTGGTAATGCCGTAGCGGCAAAGCACTGGATCAATAGGACTCGCAGGATCCTTACAGATTTGGGGTTGTCTGAGGAGTTCAAGTTGAGAGTTGCTGAGAGACTCCTCAACGGAGATGCCCTCTCGTGGTGGGAGGCTATCCGTGACAGTGCTACACAGACCCTGCGGTGGGAGGACTTTCTACGAGAGTTCGACCGTAGGTACTTCACCCCGTTCCAGCAGGACCGGATGAGGACGGAGTTCCTGCACTTACGCCAGGGGACTAGGTCAGTCTCAGAGTACGAGGCTGAGCTCAGACGACTAGCAGCTTTCGTCCCCGACATGGCTATACCAGCTCAGATGAGGTTCAAGTTTGAAGATGGCCTCCAGTTGAGCATCAGAAAGTATATGATGGTGACTCCCTCCTTTACGCTTTCAGAGGTGATTGATTCAGCGTATCGGGAAGAGGAGATTGTCCGAGCTGAGGCCAGGCAGAGAGATAGTCACCAGAAGAGGAAGACTGAGTCACAGGGTGGACAGTCTTCGAAGAGGGGTAGAGGTTTCGGACATCCCGGAGGTTCTTATAGCTTCAGACCAGCAGGACCGGGACAGGGACCTCGACCACAGGGCTTTGAGGCACCAGCTCTTAGTGTCACTTCACACCCTGCACAGAGACAGCCTTTTTGCCGCAGATACGGCAATTATCATGCATATGGGGCATGTTCACTATCGATTACTTGCTACCAGTGTGGGAAGCAAGGTCACGTGAAGAGTGCCTGCCCAGATTTAGGTCAAGGAGGACCGACTTTACAGAGTCGTACTGGTACTTCTGGCACAGGCCAGTAGTGGGTACTTGCGCACTCAGCTTCTACCGCTCCTTGGACTGCAGTTGAGAGTAATACAGGTTCAGGACCGTCGCGACAACAGCCTAGGGCCCAGGCTTGTGTGTTTGCGATGACGCAGGAGGACGCACAGGCGAACCCGGATGTTATTATGGGTAATCCTCCCGCAGACCCCTCAGTGTAATACTTTAGTTATGTTTTCTCTATGAGATTTTGTATATCATGATGTCGATGTACAGTTTTGACTAGTTAAAGCTTCAGAAATTTAACTAGTTTGATATATATATATATATATATATTTATATATATATGTTTTCATTTAGTTTGCTTCGCATTTCAATATCTTTAATCTTTTCCATTCCTCACATTCAGGGATCATGAGGATATTTGGAATCGACGTCCGTGTTCTTATTGACACTGGTTCAGATTATTCTTACGTGAGAGTATTATTTCGCTCTACCGCATTAGAGAAATTTAGGGAGCAAATGAGGAGCTCCAAGGTATTCTTGATAGATCTGTAGAGATGATGACAGGGAGTTCCAAGTCCGTAATAACGGACTAGTAGTATATCGATAGCGGGTTTGCACTCCCACCGACAGTGAATCTTCGTAGAGATATTCTTGAGGAAACTCATTCCTCCATTTACATTATGCATTTGAGAGGTACAAAAATGTACCTAACTATCCGAGATAGTTATTAGTGGTCTGGTATAAAGAGAGAGTTCGTTGCTTGATGCCTAGTTTGCCAGCAGATGATGGTCAAGCATCAGTGACCCATAAGCGCTTCGCAGCCTTTTCCTATTTGTTTCGGTAAGGCCTTCTTTCAGTTTCGAGGACGAAACTTGTTTTTAGGGGGTTAGAAAATGTAACACCGACACTACGGTGTTCGTATATTATTTCTGTTTTTTAATTTAATAAAATGATCCTCAATTTATATATATATATATAGAAAAATATTTAATTTTTATTGATTTTCAATTTTGGGGTTTTTAAATCGAACTTTTGGTATATTTAAAATGTTTGTACTTCCAATTTATAGGGTGAGTATAAAAATATATATATACACACACTGATTAATTTATTTATTTAAATTTTTACTCATTTAAATAATTATAAATTTAAATAAAAAAAAAAAAAAACAAGTCGACCTCTCTCTTCCCCTCTTTCTCTCCCTCGCCGCCGCCCTCCCTCATCCGCCTCCCCGCTCGCCCTCTCCGCCATCAACACCACCATCTCAGACCACCGCTCCCCCTTCTCCACCTCTCCCTTCGGTTCTCTCTCTATCTCTCTCCTTCTCTCTCTCGGCTTCTCTCTCACCTGCGACTCTCTCTCTCTCCCTCTCGCAGTTCTCCGCCGCCGCTGCAACCACCTTCAACCACCACCCCCACCGATCATCCCTCACTCTCTGTTTCTCTCTCTCTATCACACGATCTCTCTCTCTGTCATGCTATCTCTCTCTCCCTCCCGTGAGTTCTCTCTCTCTATTTTGCTCTTTCTCTCTCCGTCTCCCTACCTTACTCCCAGCGCGTGACTGCTCGCGCAACAGCCCTGCCACTACAGCGCACGACAGCCTCCTACACGCACGTGACTGTAGCGCTCACCTTTCCTTTCCCGCACGCGACAGCTCTGTCTCCCCACCCTGTCCGCTCGACCACGAGCTACTCACTGTGGTGAGCCTTCTGCGATCATCGCAGAGCTCTAAGTCGCCTGCAGACTTCATTTTCTGTGTTGGGTAAGATGAGTTAAATCTAGGGTTTCGATTCCTTGGTAATTTAGACTTAATTGCTGACTCTTGCTTCGAATTTGAAGCATTTCAAGTCCCGGACTGAATTGCACAACGTTTGGATCACGGGATTGTAAACTGTGCAAAACCCTAGGTGAGGGAAATGCAATTCTTTTGGACGTTCGAATTATTTTTATCGAATTTAGGATTGAAATTAGAATTGGAAACTATATGTATGCTTTGAAATAAGTTCGACTCAAAGGAAATGTATTTTCCTGCAATTTCATATGAAATTATTTAGGTTAAATCTAGAATTTGATATAAATTGGACTGCGAAGCATGGAAGAATGTCTTAGATAGTATTAAGGTTTTGTTTGATTGGTTTGTGTAGCTTTCCCTGGGATTTAAGTTTAAGGATTGATTCAGTATTTTTCATTTTAAGTTATCCTGCATATAGGAAATCAAAATACAACTTTTGTATTAAGAAAATAGACTCCAATACCTTGAAAATGACATATGGTTTGAAGCATTTGGATGGAAATTGAAAAGTGTATGAATTTTTAAAGATTTTTCTAACTTATAGGGAATTTATGTATTTAGACTTGTTTCGATTTTGAACGATTTTAGGTTTGAATTTAGCTTGATTTTGATTTGGTTATTTACTTATAAATGGAATGAAAATTGATGACATTGGAGTTTATTCATAAATTGAAGAATTAAGGTTTGTACAAACTTAGGGAAAATGATAAACCCTAAGAGTAATTGGAAATTTGATGATTAATGTGATACTTTGATTAGGTTGATCTTGTTGGAGACTCGAGTAGTCGAGTTTGATTTGATTGTGGAAATAGGGAGTGACCACCCTCCCTAGAATGTGAGTGGGACCCTAATCTCTTGCATGAAATAGTGAAACCTGATTTTATCGTGTTTTAAATCAAAACATGTTTTGATATGCATTGATTCGATGTGTGATATTAAATTCAAATCTGTTTTGTGATTATTGGAGTGTCGTAAACTTCTATGATTATGCATCCATGTTTGAAATGAAACAAAAATTGTGTCATTACTTGAAAATTTGATAAGTTTCCTTTTCTACCATTGTATTGATATGCTGATTTGAAATGATTTGATGAATGTATTAGCACACGGATTTGAAATGTTTTGATAAACTGTGAGGATGCCCACTTGTGATGAGATACTATGATGATGACATTGATGATTTCGTAGCTACGAAGGGACTTTGTAGAGGCACGGGTTGCCGGATACGCTTCTGCAGGAGGTATCCGCAAACGTCCAGTTATATATTCATAGGCGCGACCGGTTGAACCCTCATCGGGGGAGGACGTGTGTCCATCACCGTCTAACACCGCACGTGGTCCTATTGACGAGCATATATATATTCATAGGCACGGCCGGTTGAACCCATATTTGGGGGAGGACGTGTGTCCATCACCATCTAGCACCGCACGTGATCCTATTGACAAGTTTGGGTAAGCAAGCAAGGGCTAAACCCACGGCCAACGTCAGGGTAGAGAGCTACTTTTGAAACACTTTGCATAATAAAACCCCCGATGCGCCTGTACTTGGTCATGGTTGACCTTTGCCAGGATCCTTTCAGCTTGCTCTATGATCTACTTAATTTTAAATGGATGCATATATGTATGATATCGTGTGAATGATTAAATGAGTTCATTTTATTCGAAAATATCATGATTTACTGTGAAATTTGAATCATTGGTTACGAATGATATTATTTGACACTCCAATGTTCACCTACACTATTAGTACTTGAGATTAATCCCCTCACTCACTGAGTATCCTCCCATAGATACTCACCCCTCTTCTTTCCTCCCTCAGACAGGATTTTTGTGCTGGAGCGACACTTCAGAGTATAGAGTTTGGGTGTACTTGGTGTTCAGGAAGGTGAGATCTTAAGTTTAAATTGAAATATGAATTATGTATTTTATTTCGACCCTGCGAGATCTTGTTGAGGTCCGTAGTTGGCCGTGTACTTAATTTGGGATGACTGTAAAATTTATGTATATTTATTTGCGAAACTCTCGTATTTCATTTGCATTGAGGCAATTGTATGTATTTGAATGTTACTTGGGAAATTTGTTGTAAATTTGCATAAAATTTATGTCCCCTCGGTGTGGCGGCTGCTCATGCTCTAGTTGGGCACAACAGTAGAGGTCTGTGGTTAGGTCTGCTAGAAATTTTATAGCCTTGTGTTGTTCTAAATATTGACTGTGGGAATTGGTTGATTTTGGAGAGGCCGGGATGGTCATTTGCTTATTTTATAGGATGATTTTGAATTTCATAGGTTTAACAGGTTATTTGTACATGGGAGACCTCCAATTTATATGGAGGTTTTGCTCGATTTTTTGTAAAAAAATCCAGCCAGCATGCAGAGCAACGGGCGGCTGTTCACGACTCTGGTTCGAGGCGTGACAATAATTGTCTATAACCAATGATTGTGATCCTTTGAAAGAATATTCGTATTGTGAGGATAAGGTTACTACACTATATATGTGGACCCATGGTTACTGAAGTTGTGATGGTTGGTATCGTATGACTAAAACAAATTCTTATCCTGTAAAGAGATTACTCTGTAGGATTATGGAACATTGCATTTGAGATTGTCATAAATTGGGTTTATTCTAGGACTTGTTATTCTATAATTAAAGGGACCCTTGACTTATATGGCTTGTGGTTTGATTACTTGTAAGAGAATTGATTGCTTGTGAGATCACTATAAGAGCCATTGTGGCATATAAAGATCTAAAATTGAGTTCTTGTTAGTAGTCATACAGAAATATGAATAGGAAGTACTGAACAATAGGTTCAAAAATAGATGGAGAGTTTTACAAATGTCCTACTTAGCTAAGTTAAAATGATTAATGTGCATATACTTCAACAGGTTGGAAATATTATGGATGAAAATGGAATTTTGGTTTATATTGTTGATGACTTCCCCTCTATTTAATGTCAAATGTATTATAGCATGTATATGATTTACAGATAAGCCTACCACTCATAGATATAGAACTGGTACAAGATTATGTGTAGAATGTGACATGAAAATTGTCATCATTTAGTAATTTTTGAAATTTAGTTCAAATAGAAAGGTTGTAATGAAAACACTGTATGCAGATGGGAAGATTGTAATGTCTAGAGTGCAACAGTGATAAATATAAGAGACACTAAAAGTAGTTATTACTTTTTATAGTTTTAAGCAAATCATATAAGCTATTTAAAATAAAATAAAATATTGGCATGCTTCATCTTAGTTTCCATGGTTTTCTTTATTAGATTCAAGATTCATGACAATTGTTGCCTACAACTTGAGAGGATAAAGATCACCCTCAACTTATCCTAGTACTTCAAATTCTTGGGATGACATTGTCAATGATAAGAATTTATAAGGAATTTAGCCTAAAGATGAATATGTCCGAAGTTCCTATGTAAGATATTATGCACAGAGATCGTAGATGAGTTGTTTCCTCAATAGATTGTACCAAAAAGCTTTTAATTGTGTTGTTGGAAAGTAATCCTAGATCTACTACTCTGGACCATTAGTAGATAAGACTAGTAGTAGATTAAATAAGTACAAGTAATTCAAACCAATGATAATTTTGTTATCTAACTTGGAAATTTGAGGATATGGAAAACTAGTGGCTACTTCCTCAATATTTGATGTAGTCCCCTCGAAAGAGCTAATATGATGAGCCTTCACATGATGACATGACTATTATGATAATAATTCTTTAGATTCTCTACTGGATATATTGTACCTCTGTTTGAAGGAGCAAGTAATTTTCCAGACTTCCTGAAATTTTTAAAAGTACAGTTTATTATTCATTCTTTAGTTTATAAGTGTTATATTTCTTTTATATCTCTATTCTCTATAAAAGTTCCATTCTTCATCACCTGTCTGCTCCTGCACATATGCAAAAGCCCAACTCCGGGATCTATACATTGCAATGAGATTTCTCTGGTGTTTCAGTTGGCTGCAGTGGTTTTGAGTTCTTTAGATAACCATTTTAAGTAAAATCTCTTTAAATTTGGATAGATTCATCCTTCAAATGGAAATATGAGGTTATATGGATCATTTTAGGTTTTACAACATCAAAATAGTGAATCTTACAAGTATCTACGCAGAAATGTTTATGCATGGTTACTTGAGCACTATTTAGGAGTAAGAATGTTTATAAATAAAATTTTGAGGTATATTGAACTGGTCGAGTTCAATAATAGTATCTTTAGATATTTGTGATATGTGCATTAAAAATTTCAGTTTTAAATCTTTCTGCAATACTTTGTTGTAGAAATAGGGTGGAGGCCTGTTCCAGTTATTACTGAGGAATGTGTTGATCTAGAAAGTGTTACTCATTTTATATCCAAAGGTTTCAAGGTTTTAGAACAAATAAGTAGATTCAGAGATTATTGATTTTTGTGTTTTATTTGCTGCAATTAGCAAAAGCAAATTAGATGAACCTTAACCTCAAGGAATAACACCTACCAAGCACTTATATTGGAACAAGACAATTTTTCTATCATTACTTTGGGGAATACTATAGATCATGATAATGTATTTATATATTGAATTTATTTGTTAAAGGCCTTGTTTTCAATATAGTGTTGAGAATTTGACAGCGATGTAACCTGAGAAACAACAGTGGTAGAAAAATGTCGGCATAGAATTGATATATAATTATTATTTAAATTTCAAAAACGAAATTTGTTTTTAGGGGGTTAAGAGCTGTAATACCGAAAAATTGATGCTAGAAATTTTGTAAATATCTTTATAATATAATAGAAAATTTTAAATTATATTAATTTTCGATTTTGAGTTATTAAATTGAAATTTTGGGTGTATATATATATTAAATGGCGTGTCCACGATTCGTAGCGAATCCAAATTTTATGAAATTTAAAATTTAGTGAAATGTGGGTATAAAAACATATATATATATAAACATTTATTTATTTATAAATTTATCTATATAAAAAAAAGGAGAGAAAAAAAAAAAGGAAGGAAGCATAGCGTTATGGATCAAAAAGCTGCACTCCCTTCCTCCCACAAATTCGATTAAGGCAAGAAGCCCTAATCTCTCTCTTCCTCCCATCTCTTTCTCTCTCTCGCACTCTCTCGAACTCTCTTTCCCTCTCGTTTGTCGCTCCCTCTCTCTGTTTCTCACTCTCCGCCTCCCTCCGTCGCGTCTCCCTCACTCACCGGCGAGCTCCGCCACACATGGCCGCCCTCCTCCTCCTCTCTCTATTTTCTCTCTCTTCCGCGTGTGAATAGAGCTCTCCCTTTCCTTTTCTCCCTCGTGCGCGAACAGTTCTCACTCTCTCCCTCCTTTGCTCGCTCATGCAGTGCTCGCTGTGAGCACTTCCCTTCTACTGAATCCCCAAACCGGTGCCCAGTGGATCCTTCGAATACCCTAGACTACCTGCACTCATCTCTTGCATAGGTAAAGGTGAAAGTTCTAATTTATAACTCTAGGGTTTTGATTTTTATAGTGATTAAGCTTAAATTTCTTAACTTTGCTTTGATTTGAAAGCATTGCAGGTTTCGAACTGAATCGAACGGCACACAAAAGTTAGATCTGCGAATGCGAAAACCCTAGGTGAGAGAAATTATAATCTCTTCAATAAATTAAATGAATTTAGGGTTAATTTAGGGTGAGAAATCTTGTATATGTCCTGAAAATGTGTGGGATTTGAAAAATATGCATTTTTGAAATTCTATATATGATTATTAAGGTTAAGTCTAGAATTTTACATGAAGTAGGCTGTATGATACGAAAGAAGCATGTTAGAGGATAATAGGATCTTGTTGGTTTGATTAGAATAGTTTTCCTTAGAATTTAATTTAAAATATGCATGAAAAATATTATAGTTATGTAAATTCGAAAGAAATTAGGCGAGTTTAGAAATATTGGGAATTAAAGTTCATTAGAGAGACAAATAATCTTAGGTTGATGAAAAGAGAGTCTAGAATTTGTGGATATGCAAATTGAGGCTATATTAAATTAGAAAAGCAAATTGAAAACCCTTTGATGGGACCTTATTTGATGATAAATTATGATAATTGGTCTAGATTAACCTTTTGGAGACTTGAAAGGAATCAATTCGGATTAGATTGATGAATTGAGAGTGAACACCCTCTCTAGAGGTGAGTTGATGGTTCATTGTGTTATTAAATGAGTAACTTGTTTTAAAATTTATTTTATAAATGATTTTGAAAGATTTTTACATATTTTATATAAATTGTTTTGTGATTGTGGGATATCTGAACTGGATTGTGAAGTATGAATACATCCATTGTGTTTATGAATGCATGTGTGTCATATGTTATTTGATATTGCTTTATAAATTGTTGTGATATGAAATTGATGATTATTTGTTGGAAATCATGGCACATGATTTGTGAAATGTAATGTTTGAGAAATGAATGGTGCTGGTAGTTAATGGCTATAGTTATTCCCACCACGGAGCGACCCGACGGGGTGGCATGGTTGGGGTTGGATGTGCGGGGGAGTTAAACATCCCTCCCTCTACCGAAATTGTACTATATCTGGATTGCACCCTGGTGAGGTACGAGCCAACGTCAAGGAAGGGAGTATGTTTTGAAAATTGGATTGAAAAACCCTTGGCGGACTTTCGTCTGGGTTCAGCCAAACCTAAGATGGAAGTGTTTTTGATGGGACCCTATGATTTTCTGAAATAATGATTGATGTGGATTCATGTATTGCGAATTGTTTGATCTATGAAAAATGCTTTTACATATATAAAGTGTTATTTATGAGATATGCTTTGACTGCCTCACATTCACCCCTCATTTTTTGACACAATCACAACATTGCACTTCACTCACTGAGTATTCCCAATACTCACCCCTCTTTTCACATTTTTCAGAGAATACTTAGTTCGGAAACTGGACGTTAGAGCTTGCAAAGGATATTTTGCTGATTTGCATAGGTATTTAGTAGTGTATGGTTTTTTTGGAAATTGTAGATCGTAGAACCATGGAAAGGAAGTTCTATACATCTCATACCATGCGGATTTTACTGATACTAGTTGAGTTTTTCGACAAGTATTAGTAAAATCCGACGATTATGATTTGGGAATTCATTATTTTGATTGAATTTTTTTTAGAAAATGTTTTATTTTGTACTGGAACATTTGGATTGAAATGTTGAATTTTGATATTTATTTTCGATGTTGTGAAGTTCTGTATATCTCATACCGTTTAGACTTTACTGATACTGGCTTGTTTTCTTCAGGTAAGTATTAGTAAATTCCTGCGACTATGATTTGAGACTTCTTTTATTTTGAATGCTTTATTTGTACTGAGATTTCTGGAATGGCTGGGATAGCCACACTGCATGTATGTGTGTACAGGAACCCCATTCCCAAATATGTGCCGACGCATACTTGTGTGTACGGGCATGGACCAGATAGGTCCTTTGCATATGTATTGTTTTATGAATTACTTATTTTGATGGATTTGTGTATTGGAAGATTTATTGTTCAGTAATGTAGCCTTGCGGAGTCCCGGTATATGGGGAGGTTCTGCCCGTATATTGAGAAAACGCGCCGGTTATTGCGTGCTCGATCCGAGAATCAGGACATGACACGAAGATTAAGCAAGAGACCTTCTCTAACTCCCCATAATTCTACCATGAATGGGACAATTACACCCAATTTATAAGTGAAGCCCCACACTCATAATTCATACTCATCCTGAATAAGGCCCCCCGCCCCTATCAATCCAGAAGTGATGTTGACCGATCCGTCTGTATTCAGTTTCATCATTCTTACCATAGGGGAATTCCATTCATCTATTTCCCTATCCGCAGGAGTGAAGAAGATACCCTCAAGAACGCTCTTCATCCATCGTGAGCATAACAATAGGCCATAGTTACTACACGATCCATAGAGAAGGGACCTCCCTTAAAAACTACATGACACCTCTCCTTCCAGACTAACCAAAGGATGTACAAGAAGATCATAGCCCAAGGTTGCTATTTTTAAACCGCATGAGATAAAAAATTCTATGCTAAGCAATCCTTCACCAATCTTCCGGAGAACACGAGATTAGCCAAATAAGGGGGTCAAATGGTCCTGAACCATACCTGCCAAGTAACCACGCAATCTTTAAAAAGGTGGGACAAAGTTTTGGGCAACTCATGGCAAAAAGGGCATTAGGAGTTCGTTGCAATCCTTTGATGGAGACGAGTGTCATTAGTCATTAAGTTCCCATGCACCAATAACCAAACCATAAATTTGACCCTCTCATGGCACTTCAACCAGCAAATCCATTTCCAATTCCCTAACGCACTCATAGGGACGTCCCTTCACACAAAGTCAATAAAGACTCCCCAGCCCAGTAGATATGATCACCCGAATTTTGGTCCCGTGTAATAGGTATTGCCCTAATCTCCTCAATTATGGCTACTAGGAGAATTGCCTCAAGCTTAAGTAAGTCTCAAACTCTACTAGGGGTTATGAACTAATTAACAAACACACCAACTGACTCTGAGGAAAAATCCGAGGGAGCCTCTCCATGAATCCTCTGAGCTAACGGAACCATACCTACCCAATTATCCTCCCAAAAATGAATGCTCCTTCCACTTCCCACTCTCCACCTCACATTGCTCCTAAGTAAATCCCAAGTCCGTAGAATACCACTCCACAATGGCAAACAAATAGAAGAGCAAGGGCAACTCAACAAATTCCTTGTATAATAGTATTTTCCCCGAATAACCTCACACCATAACGATGGTTCCCAGGAAAGGATCATCTAACCCAACTTTACCAGAAAAGCCCTATTCATATTTCTTGTGGTTCGAATTTCCAATCCCTCATAGTCTTTTGGTTGACAAACTACCTCCCATCTAATAGCATAAATATAGCGTATCCCATCCATCTTACCCCAAAGAAACTAGTAATTCGCTCTATCCAATTTCCTACAAATCTAATTAAGTAACCAAGAAGATTGCATTACATACGTTAGAATAACAGAGATGAAAAACTTAATAAGAGTAATATGACTTGTTGTACTCAAAGTCTTAGCCTTCCATCCCATGATCTTATTCTTGATTCTCTCCACTAAATACAAATAATGCGAGCGACCAACCCTACGATGGATGAGAGGGTCCCTAGGTAAAACCCCAAATCCTTCATAAATTGAAAACAACATTGATCTACTAACTCCCTTTTCAAAGCTAAAGGAGCCCTCGAAGAAACAAAAAAGCTTCAATTTCCTAGGGTTAATCTGTAAACCACTCTGGTCTGCAAAAACCCTAAGACACTCCAAGATCGCTCCCAACGTTCTGAGATTAGCATCTGTAAATAACACGAGATTATCTACAAAGAAGAGATGTGAGATAACTAACCCCTATCTACATATGCGAATTGAAGTCCAGGTACCCCTGGTCTATTCTACTCTGAATCATATATGATAGCTTCTATATGATTAGAATGAACAAATATGGTGATAGTAGATCACATTGTCTTAATCTCTTCCCTAACTAAAATCAAGAAGTATTTCAGAGCCGATTGTGGATGCATCACCACAAAAATAATCAAACAAACTAGCTAGATAAGGAAGTGAAAGTCTTGAAAAGTCATCCCAAGAAAATCCTAACTATCATACGCCTTATGAAAATCAATTTTCATCACCATCTTCCATCTTCTACTCCGGGAAGTACAGATAGAGTGCAAAAGTTCCTGGGTGATAATGATGTTATCTAATGTACCATAGTTAGGCCGGAAGCTACTCTAATAGAGGCCAATCATTTTCTGTGGTATAGGCCTGAGTAGGGAGAACAACACCTTCGACATAACTTCATAGCTCGTATTAAGCAAGCTAATTGGCCTAACCTCATTTAGGGAGCTCAGCTGCTTCACCTTTGGAATTAGGACAATATAAGCCAGGAGAAATTCTAAAATAAAGCATCCCTCTTGAAAGGCCCTCTCAATGAATTGGAAAAACACTGGATTCACTACATCCCATAACCTTTGATAGAATACAGGCTAAATAACATCCTATCCTCAAGCTTTCAACCCCTTCAAGGAGAAAACTTTAGATTTCACCTCAAATAACTTAATAGGGCGAACCAATGTCAGCCGATCTATATGATCGATAATCTTCTGCCCCTCCTAATCATCATCATTAATTTTCCTGAACAATCCTCCCCAGAATAAAGTCCTAAAATACTCTATCACATGCTCCTTTAGCTGTTGTTGGTCATAACATCATGTTCTATTGATTTTAGAGCAAGAAATTCGATTATGACTACGCCTCACTAAAGTTATCAAATGATAGAATTAGGTATTACAGACACCCTAACAAATCCACCGAAATCTAGATTTCTAGCGCCATAGGATCTCCTCGATATCCAAGATCCTATGATACTCCCTTAAAAGTCTATGTTTCAACCTATCCAAGAATTCAACAGAAGAATAGCCCCTAGAAGACTAAATCCCCCTTAAACGGGCCTCCAACCATTGCTTTCTATAGAAAATATTCCCAAATACCCATTTATTTCACTCCCGCAATGCCATAAAGGTGGCCTTAATTGAATGAAGTAAAGAGGCCTCATCCTCCCCTCAACACCAAGCCTCTGAGAACACCTGAATAAACTATGTATGCTAAACCAAGCTACCTGAAATCTAAACGGGCAACCCCCTTTGCAAGAGGTGGAATCCTGCAAGTCTGAAGTAAGATAGGGTGATGATCTTCATCCATTCGATGAAGATTAATTACTTTCGCTTTAGAAAATCAGAATCTGCTCAAGTCATTACCCAAAACCCAATCCAACCTTTCCCTAAGCGTTACCTGACCACCCCTTTTTGTTATCCGGGTGAAGGAACATCTTATTGCACCCGGATCATGTAGATTACATTTCTCCCTACAATCTAGAAAATCGGTTGGTCTGTTCCACCACTCTGGTTGTTTTACTACTCGTCTCTGACATCCCAGCAATATCATTAGAATCCAGATTACCTGAACTCTTCCACGCTTTCAACTTATTATCCCTATGAGGCTAGATATATACAAAAGTGAGAAAGCATATGATTCCACCCACCAAACCCAATAATGAATCAGCTAATTTGTGGTATAACAAACCTCCAATCTCCCTTCAAAGACTTACACATTAGCCACAAACCACCATGAAATTAAAAAGCTTCTACAACATATTAACTCCTTAATGACTCTACAAAGTTGGGGGCTATTTCCTCCCCCAACATTCCATGTAACCACTTTATAATCAACTAACATATTTAAATGGTTAAGTAAAACATACCTCCTATGTCAAGCTGACACATCCACCATGGACATAATCCACCAACATGTTAGCTGATTTCTTCTCCCTCGGCAAGAGTGTAGGTTCCATTTCCTTACCAATCTCCATCATGTTAGCTATTTTCTCAACTGCCTTACCCTCTCTTTCATATTATGCTATTCCCACTCCTGAGGACCCAACACCAACAGCATCTTGAGGAGGGTTCTCGACTGAAGTTCCTCTCCCTACAAGATCTTATGGTTCTGGGAGAAGAGTTACAACCTCACGAACTGCCATGGCTAGTGGTTTCTTGCGCTGCAGGCTCCGATGATTCAACATATCTATTATTGGATCTGCAATGGAGGTCGTCATTAACATGCGGGATAAGTCAAGAGCAAAAGATATTTTCAGCCCTACCCCGATGGTGTGGTTTCCATTGTGGTCCGAATCTCTGTGGGTGGGCATTAGGCGATGTGAGATGGAATTCCTTTCCATTTTTTCCAAGTTAGGAACATGGGTCGTCAAGGGAATAGTGGTTGAAAGTTGCCAGACTAGATTCACCATCTCCAAAAATCCATCCTTGATTGCAAATGGGTCCGACAAGTTGTCTAATCGCTCTGGGCACCGATATGTTGTGTCCATGAACCTGTTTTATCTGACTCCTCCTGAGTAGTTCAAATCCAAATCCGACTAGAAGATGGACCGAGAAGAAAAGTAGGCTTGTTTTTCCTTTGGTCTAGACTTAAAGGTCTAACAATGCTCTTACCCTTATTGGGCCTCCTCCCTGGACCCTCACTCGGCCCACCAACCTACAGCTCCTTCCTTTGTCTCTGAGCCAATTCCCACTCCCGATCTAAATATTCACTTACCAAAACGTCCTCTGCGCTATTCACAGGATGCATATCTTTCTCTTCCTCCATTAACTCCATTAATTACTCATAACGGTTGTATCTATGCTCACCCGCCAGAGATTCCACCAAACCCGTCTTCATTCCTCATTGTTGGGCTTCTTGTGGACCTGCATCCAAGGTCCAAAGGTGGCCTCTTCTTTAGTTAGGTTGTTCTTCCCAAAACTAAGGGCCATCAACTGACAGTCACCCAATCCCTCCTTCAAACACCTATAATTACCTATTGAATCACTTCTCGACACTTCTCCTTTGAGTATCCTACCTGGCCACATTTAAAGCAAATTTCATGGACCCCCTCTATTCTACCCTCTGCAATCACTTTCAAATTTGTACATGTGGAACCAATGGCTTACTCAAGTCCAATTCTACACAAATTAGCCCAAAATTTCCTCTATACACAGTGGCTATGTTTGTATCCACTTTTAGTGGTCAGCCTAATTGCTTCCCTACGCTGAATAAGAAATCTTCATCGAATAATTCAATGAGGAGTTCCAACAGTCTGGTGATTACAATCTTTGAAGACACAAACTAGGGCCTCCACTTCACCACTACTAAGTAATGCCCATGAATGATCCAAGGGCCCTCGGTAAGAGCTCGAAGAAAATCTGACTATGCCGAAAGCCACATAATAACCTTCTCCCGTATCAATCAGATCTAATTCTCCTTCAAACTGTCACAGAGCCGAGATTCTTACGCATAATAGATGGTACCCAATTGTTTTATCCCACAGATTCACTATAACAGATTGCTTTCACCTTTTTCAAAGCAATTTTAGTTGAGCATCTGACACCTACACAGAATGAATCAATGGGTCCATGCAAGTATCTTCTTCCTCATCAGAGGCATTCTCTACAATATCCATCTCATTATCTGAGTGAGATTGAAGCACATCCATTACCATATCCGATGAGGATTTTGACCCTAGGAGTGTTTCCTTGAAACTTCGTCGAGTCACCGGGTGCTCCTCCTTATCATTTCCTTTCACCTTCTTTGTGCTTCTATGGAGATGATCTTCCTCCTTCACTGATAATCGTCGTGCATTAGCTTCTCCACCTTCGCCATGGTTGGAGGGATAATCAGTACTGAGAGACGTATGCGTAGTTGCCATACTCCTCTAGCGGTTTCTAAACTAATTTCAATCTTTTCGTCGTGTCTAATACCAAATTCTATCATGTGGCTTGTTTATGAATATTTTTAAGCTTAGTTTTATAAATCTAATTCTTGTCATATTAGAGCCACCTAATTGGTAAAGTGACATTTTTGATAGCACAATTTAATATATATATATATAAATATATATATATATATATATATATATATATATATATTAGTGATTTCATAACTAAATTGTAATTCATCTTAAACTTAAAAGTTAATGAATCAATTGATACAATTTTTGTTTAGATTTAAATCAAAAGGGGCTAAAATTTGTGATCATGGGTGATGCTATATTGCATATTCAATGGTAAAATATAAATTTTATTAATAATTTATTTATAAAAAATTATCTTTATTTATGAATAATTTAAAAATCATATATAGAAGTTTTTTTTATTAGAAAGCCCGTTAACCTATGAGATTATTTTTTTATAATTATTAAATAAAATAAATTTATAAAAATAATCGTTAAATAAATTAGAATAAAACAATTAATGGAACAATTGCTAATCAACCGAACTAAAGTGACTAAGAGTTGAACGTGCTCCGATTATTCAAAATCAAAATATGACATAACATAATTTTACTCCTTACAGCCGTTTTCCGATACCATAAAAAACCTTGGTACTTGGAAACATTGGATTCAACAATTCCGAATCTTCCCAGCTTATCCAAACATGGGCTTGAAGGAGTCCTTGGTTTGGGCTTGAATATCGGAGCACTTTGTAAGCTTCCGCCATTAAAACTTGCGCTCGTTCGTCAACCTTCATTTGATGGGTTTCCAACAGCTTTGAGATCGTTCACGTTCAGGCAATGGCAGAATTGCTTTGGACAAGTAAAGTCAACGAAACATGTGACTTTTGCAAGTGCAATCTCTACATGCTCAAAGCTTGACCGATCTGCTGAAGGAAAGATGCTCCATGTACTTGTAAAAACCATAGGTCTCCATGATAATTGGCAATGCTTTAATTACAATGTATGGGAAGTATGGCAGGATAATGGAAGCAGATCAAGTATTTAAAACAATGCGTCGATCGGATATGGTTACACAGAACGCACTTATTGGTGATTATGCTGAGAATAAACAACAAAATGAAACACTAAAGGTGTTTAAATTCATGAGAGAAGGAGATGAAGATCCAATTACATTACCTTGGTGAATATTTTTGGTGCTTTCACATCTTTAAGGGATCTTGTGCATCATGGAATGCCCATCCATGCTTATATAGTGTTGAATGGGTTTGAATTAAATGATTATGTGAAAAATTCTCTTATTATGTATGCTGAATGTGGTGATCTGTAGTCATGTAACATCATCTTTGATGGTTTGACTGATAAAAGTGTTGGGATAAATTACAGCTAATAACAAAACCAATGTTACAAAGAAAATTAAGAGCAGAGAGAACACCAAGAACTTACGTGGAAAACTCTCCGGCGTAGAGAGAAAAAACACGGGACAAACCAGATAAAAAATCCACTGTGAGAAATAAGTTGTTACAGAAGACTTAACATCTCAAACTTATGCCCAAAATCTGACATTCACAATAAATGGAAAGATTACAAATGTATTGTATCTCTTTAAAAACCTACAAATTAATCTAAAGAAAACACAGTTGTTGTAGTAGCTTATCTCTCACCCCTTGCTTTCTCTATAAAGCAAGAAAGAAGAAGACTCTTCGTCACTCCCTCTTTTTTTTTTCTTTCTTTCTATCTTTCTAAATGTAAAATGTCTCACTCTCGCCCTTTTTATTTGTCTTAAGCCCACACACTCCTCTCTCTCTCTCTCTCTCTCTCTTCATGGTGGGACCAAGCATGGCCAAAGAACCATTTTTACACATACTTTAGTTCACGTCATGTTCTTTGGAAATGTGCATTGGGTAGCTTCCTCAAAAAACTACAACTCATTTGACATTTTACACATACTAGCATTAAATGCTCCCCATACTAGCATTTAATGCCAGCCATGCTTAGCCTTGTTCTTTTCCAAGAGTGAGAAACCAATCAATCCAATTAATAGCCGAAGAGAGAAGCAAAGACCGATCAGCATCCATTCTGAGACACCGAAGGGATATGCTATCGGGAGACTAAGCACTAAACACTTATACTGAGAGCCAAATACCAAAAGGTATCCATCGGGAAGCATGCACTGAACAGTATACATTGAGAAATCACTACCGACTAAGACTCCAAATAGCTACCGAACAGGACCGATAAACTCATCGGCTACCGAATGCTACCAAAGGGCTACCGAATACTGTCGAATGGCTACCGAATACTGTCAAACGGCTACCGAATGGGACTGGACCGAAGGCTCCAACCGAGAGCCCGACAACAACAATCTCCCCCTCCAGTCCCATTAGGAGGAGATAAATTTTTTCAGTTCTATCATTTGAACATTACCTTGGCCATTGTACTCAATCCAGCTAGGTTACTGCAAAACTCAAGCTTTTCTCTGGGAATCAACTTCCTCAACATATCTGCGGTGTTCTTATCAATGTGGATTTTCTTCAACTCCAACATGCGATTTTCAATCCCGATCGCAACCAATGGTACCGAAACATCAATATGTTTGGTCCTTGCATGATACATGGTATTTTTACTCAAGTCCAGAGCACTTTGACTGTCACAAAACTCCACATATTCCTTTTGGTTCACCCCCAGTTCATGAAGAAACCTTCTTAACCAAAGCATCTCCTTACTGATATCGATTGCTACAATATATTCGGCCTCTGTAGTAGATAGAGCAACACACTTTTGTAACTTAGACTGCCATGATACGGCTTCCCCAGCAAAAGTGAACACATACCCTGATGTAGATCTTTTACCATCATGATGACCAGCCATGTCGGCATCGACAAATCCGTCCAAAACTGGTTGTTTGCCATCAACACTCAAGGACAACTTAGAAGTACCTCTCAAGTACCTTAATATCCACTTTACTATATCTCAGTGATCCTTTCCCGGATTAGAGAGAAACTTGCTTACTACACCAACTGCATGAGATATGTCAGGCCTAGTGCAAACCATGAGATACATCAATAAAATGACTACCAACGAGTAAGGAATGGTTAACATGACATGCCTTTCTTCCTCAGTTGATGGACAAGTTCTCTTACCCAACTTAAAGTGATTAGCAAAAGCTGTGCCTACTGGTTTAGCATGTTGCATATTGAACCGACGAAGCACACATTCAACATACTTCTCCTAAGATAACCACAACTTATATCCATGCCCAAAATTTGTTTAGCTAGACCCAAGTTCTTCATCTCAAAGGATTTAAACAAGTCATCTTTCAACTTGCGTATCATCTTAGCATCTTGTCCGACGATCAACATGTCATCAACATACAACAAGAGAATAATAAAGTTGTCATTAGGAAAAAATCTCACATACACGCAGTGCTCTACATTCGTTCTTTTATAGGAGTGTTTCACCATAAAAGAATCAAACTTCTTATACCACTGTCTGGGAGCTTATTTTAACCCATACAGACTCTTCTTTAATTTGCAAACCATGTGTTCCTTCCCTTTCACTTCAAAACCCTCTGGCTGGTTCAGTAGATCTCTTCTTGCAAATTCCCATGCAAGAATACAGTCTTAACATCAAGTTATTCAAGCTCCAGATTCAGACTAGTTGTCAATCCTAGTACAACTCGAATGGAACTCATGTTCACAACAGATGAAAAACTCTCATCAAAGTCTATACCCTTCTTTTGAGCAAATCCTTTTACTATTAACCGAGTTTTGTACCTTACTAGTTTCTCCCCATTCTTCTTTTGCTTGAACACCCACTTGTTCCTTAATGGCCTTTTACCTTTTGGAAGCTCAACCAGCTCGTAAGTGGCATTCTTCTGCAGGGAATTTATTTTCCTATGCATAGCTTCCAACCACCACTACTTATTTGGACTGGACTGCACTTTTTGGAAACTCTCTAGCTCGCCCTCATTAGTAAATAAAATATATTCAAAACGGGAGTACCTCGTGGATGGTTGTCGGTCTCTTGTGGATCTCCTAAGCTGAGATTCTTCACCCTCTTGCAGAAGAGGTTGCTCCCCCTACTCAGTACCGATTGCATCAAGCTGTGTAATGTCATCGGTGGCATCTAACTGAACATTAATTATGTTCGGCTCATTTATATCTCCAAGTTCTACTCCCTCTATATTTCCTCCAGGTGTGGCACTACCAGGTAGAGGTGCTGTCGGTGACTCATCCTTATACTCACCAACTCTTCATGCAGTTTTCTCCTTCCTTTTGAAACCGGCTATAGTCTCTTGCCGGTGAAAAACCACATCTCTTGTAATACCGGAAACTTGATGTTCAGTATTTTGGAAATATTTCTATAAGAAAGTAGAAAAATGTTGACTTTGTATATATATATTTGTTTAGTTATTTAAATATATTATGATAAAAAAAAAAAAGAGAAAAGAGAGAGAGAGTGGAGATGCTGCGTTTCAGGGTGAAACGCAGCACCCCGCTGTTCCCAAATCGATTAGGGCTAATAGCCCTAATCGAATCATTCCCTCTCTACTCTCTCCCTCGTCTCTCTCTCGCGAGCTCTGTTCTCCCTCCCTCCTGCTCGCGCGTTCTCCCTCTTTCGCCGTTTGACGGTGGTTCCACCACCGCCTACAACCGTCACTCAGTCTCTCTCTCTATCCCACAGTTCCTCGGTCTCTCTCTCTATCCCTCAGTCTCTCACAGTCTCTCTTCGCGCTCTCTCCCTCACGCAATCACTCTCATCTTAGTCTCCTCCATCGATTGATCCGCCACCACCTGCGACGCGAGCAACCGAACTCTGTTCTCTCTCTTGCGCGCGAATGGAACTGTTCTCCTTCGTCTCTCTTTCGCGCGACGGCAGAGATCTTTGCCTCCTACTCCACTGCTCACTCGCGCGGTGATTTCTGAGAGTAGCTTTCGCCGGTTGAGAGCCCTCACTGTAACCCACTGTCCTGCATAGGTAAAGCTCGGTCCTTAACCCAAATTCTAGGGTTGAATATTCTTAGTTGTTAGGTTTAATTCTAACGATTGCTGTAAATTGAACTTGTTACAGGTTTGATCTACTGGTGATTGGAAGCTAGTATTGTAAATCAAGAAACCCTAAGTGAGGGATTTTCAATCCCTTAAGCAATTCGAAGTATTTTTGTTAAATTGAGTTAGAAATTACATCGATATATTTTCTGAAATGTGTTAGACTTGAAAGAAATGATACTAGTTTGCGGAAACGGCAGTTTTGGAACGTAATTATGCAAGTAAAGGCTGTTGTAAATATAAGGGGAATTTGAACACCCTTTAATAGAGCTTGAATTGATATTTATTCGTCTTGATTGGTCTAGGTTGACCTTTGGAGACTCGAGAAGAGTCGTTTTGTGTTGATTTTTGGAAATAGAGAGTGAACACCCTCTCTAGAGGTGAGTGGACGGATCATTGTGTAGTAAATAAGCAAAATGTCTTAAAATTCTTTGATAAATGATTTTGAATGATTTTCACATGATTTATATGAAATGATTTGTGATTGTGGGATGTCTGAAATGAGAATTTGAATTATGAATGCATCCTATGTGATTTTACATGAATTTGTGCCATTTGTCTTGGTTACTTGAATGGTAAATGCTTGTAGCATGAATTTCAGATTGAATTGATAAAATATGGCACATTGTTTGAAATGGAATGATTGTGAAATGATGGTGCACGAGAGAAATGGCTATAGTCATTCCCCCCACGGAGCGACCCGACGGGGTGACGTGGATTGGGGTTTTATATGCGAGAGAGGTATGCGGCCTCTGCTCTGCCATGTCGGACTATCCGGATTGCACCCCGGTGAGGTTCGAGCCAACGCCAAGGAAGGGGGTTTGTTTTGAGACATTGGATAGAAAAACCCTTGGCGGGCTTTCGTCTGGGTTTGGCCGCCCTGAGACGGAAGTGTTTTCGATGGGACCTTTGTGATTTTCTGAGAAAATGTTTGATATGGATGCATATTTTATAAATGATGTTGAATTACTGAAATGTTTGGATATGAAAATGATGTTTGAAGTATGCTTTGACATTCCCCACTTTCACCCCTTATTTATTACACAATCATGTCATTGCACTCCACTCACTGAGTATTTATAATACTCACCCCACTCTTTAACATTTTTCAGAGGAAGATTAGATTTGTGACAGAGATTGGAGCTTGGGGAGGGCCTACCAGCTGGCTTTTGTAGATATACATCGAGATGTATAGTCATTTTTGGTTTGAATTGAAATCCGAAGAAAGGAAGACTTGTACAATTCTTTTGGTACGGATTTAATTGATACTTGTTTCCTGTATAGGAACAAGTATTGATAGAATCCTTACGTGGTTTGTTGTTTATTTTCCCTTCTCCCATTTTTGGTAAAAACTCATTGTTTGAGTGGGACATTTGGTTTGTAATATTAAGAATGGTTATTTTCTTTCGATTTCACGAAGTCTTGGACAACTCATATCGTTTGGATCTTACTGACATTAGCTTGATTGCTTCAGGCAAGTGTTAGAAAAATCCTACGATTATGTTTTGGGACTTCTTGTTTGTTAATTGCTTTCCTTCTACTGTAAACTTTGAAATGGCTTGGATGGCCATATTGTGTGCTGTGCATGCACAGGTTCCCTCTCCCCGATTGTGTGTTGATGTGTAAATGCGCATGTACAGGTTCCCTCTCCCCGATGTGTGCTCGTGTGTACAGGGATGGACCGGATGTGTCCTTGCATGTGTTTTGTTATGTGATGTTTTCTATTTTTGATGATTGATGTATGGAAAGAATTGTGGTGCTGTCTTTGTAGCCTTGCGGAGTCCCGGTATATGGGGAGGTTCTGCCCGTATACCGAGATTTCGCGGCGGCTGTTGCGTGGTCGATCCGAGGATCGGGGCGTGACAGCTTTAGTGGTATCAGAGCTTAGGCTCACGATTTTAAAAGTTTGATAGTTTTGGAATGATTTCAAATATTTCCAAATGTCCCAAAAGCTTTCTAAAGACGTTGAAGTGTTTGGTTTTTGAAAAAGGTGTTTTTGAGAATGTACAAGTCTTCCATGGATTTCTTAGGAAATTGGGAATGTTCTTTTAGGGGGTTAACCATTAGTTTGCTTAACCCATTGAATTTACCATATCCTCCTTGTTTTGTAGTACAATGCCTCCCCGAAAGAGAATGAGGAACGTGAACGAAATTCCTCCACCGGAGCTCGAGGATGAGTCATCCTCGCATGCTCTTCCTCCCTCGGTGTCTGCGCACCCGGCTCCTCCCACCGGGGTTTCTACTCCTCCTGTCACCGCTCTTCAGCAAGTAGTGGAGTGGTGGACCACTTTTGGAGCGCAGTATCAAGCTCCACGGCTGACTTCAGCTCCACCGGCTCCTCCTTCAGTGCCGGTTACTACTCCTAGCTCCCCGCTAGCACCTTCTCCTCCGGTTGCTACAGCAGCCGATCGCCCCAAGGTAGAGCTGTCCAAGTTGATAAAGGAGGCGAGACAATTGGGGTGTGAGACCTTTTCGGGTTCTTCTGATGCTTCTGTGGCCAAGGAATGGATTGGCCGAATCCAAGAAACCGTCACCGACATGGGATTAAGTGATGAGAGGAAGTTATGGGTGGCGGTGAAGCTGTTGGATAAAAGTGCGAGGACTTGGTGGGAGAATGTGAAGGGAAGGACTCCTATTGCTCTTACCTGGACAGATTTCCTCAGAGCTTTTGAGGAAAAATACTTCACCCGATTCTACCAAGATCGGAAAAGAGAAGAGTTTTTCAAACTGTCTCAAGGGAGCAAGACCGTGTCTGAATATGAGACAGAACTGAGAGAGCTTGCTACCTATGTCCCGGAGTTTGTGAACTCCGAGAACTCCCTAAGCTCGAAATTCGAATCGGGGTTGAACTTAAACATTAGAGAGAAAATGCCTATCACCAAAGGGCATACCTTCCAAGACATTTTAGACATGGCCTTGAGGGCCGAGATGATGGTGATGGAAAGGAACAAAGTCAAGGAACATCAGGGGAAAGGGAAGAGGCCTAGTAGCTCCAATCTAGGTCAAGGCTTCAAGAAGAGTCGAGGTACCGGCTCTTATTATAGTGGTGGATCCTTTTCGGGGTCAGTTGGCTTTCCTCAAAGCCGATCTACTTTTAGACCAAGTGCTCCCAGCAAATTTGTTGATATGGGAGTAGGGTACAGGGGTGGCAGAGGAGTTTGCCCGAATTGCAAGAGGCATCATCCGGGTCCGTGCAGGGGACCCAAGAGGTGTTACCACTGTGGCAAGGAGGGTCACTTTCAACACTCTTGTCCGGAGTTGTTTGTAAAAGGGCAAGAAAGTAGTCAAGTTCGAGCTCCCTCGGGTGGTTTTAGAAGAAATCCGGCGACTGTTCCTACACCTTCCACTAGCATTACACAGAGGACAGCCACCGGTAGTAATACTATTGCAGCCCCCACTCACCGCCCTCAGCCTAGGACCCAAACCCGAATCTATGCCATGACAAACGAAGAGGCCCAGGTCAATCCCGATGTAGTCACAGGTAATTTCTATTAAATTTTAAGCTTTGAAATTGAAAATGTGATATTAATGGTTTATGATTTTGATTTGATGGTTTGTGATTATAGTTCAAAGAATGTGGATGATACAATATTGTTTGTGGTTTATACTATAGGTACGATGAAGGTCTTTGATGTTGATGCACATGTACTCATAGATACTGGGTCTAATCATTCCTTTGTGAGTTCGGGGTTTGCCAAGCATTCTAATAGGCCTCTAGTCCCACTTGTTGAAGAGTTATTGATCATTACTCCATTGGGAGAGCATTTGATTCGGAATTCTGTATATAAGTCTTGTGAGGTGAAAGTTGGTGAAACAATCCTTGAAGCGGATTTGATTCCGTTGGATATGAAGGATTTTGATGCCATCCTGGGCATGGACTGGCTAAGTCTTCACCGAGCTTCAGTGAACTGCTTCACGAAAGAAGTAGAATTTCGTAGGGCAGGACATCCACTACTTGTGTTCACCGGTGAACGGCGGGTATTGCCGAACTGCGTGATTTCAGCTCTTGAAGCACGGAGATTGGTGCATAAGGGCTGCGAAGCATATTTGGCTCATATCATTGATACTACGGCGGAAAGCCTTGATCTGAGCAACGTCCCTGTGGTGAATGAGTTTCTGGACGTCTTTCCGGAAGAGTTACCTGGGTTACCACCGATTCGGGAATTTGACTTCGCTATAGATCTTATTCCCGGCACGGCACCAGTTTCTACTACTCCTTATCGAATGGCACCGGCAGAACTGAAAGAGTTGAAGGTCCAACTCCAAGAGTTGTTGGATAAAGGATTCATCCGACCGAGCATTTCACCTTGGGGTGCTCCGGTTCTCTTTGTAAAGAAGAAAGATGGCACTCTTCGATTGTGTATCGATTACCGATAATTAAATAAGGTGACCATCAAGAACAAGTATCCCTTGCCGAGAATTGATGACTTGTTTGACCAACTCCAAGGGGCGAGTGTCTTCTCCAAGATCGATTTGAGGTCCGGTTATCACCAGTTGCGGATAAAGGAAGATGATGTCCCCAAAACTGCGTTTAGGACACGGTACGGGCATTATGAATTCTTGGTGATGCCTTTCGGCTTGACGAATGCTCCGGCAGCTTTCATGGACCTTATGAATCGAGTTTTCCACTCCTATCTCGATAAGTTCGTCATTGTTTTCATTGACGACATTCTTGTGTATTCCAAAAATGATGAAGAGCATTCAGATCATCTTCGGATTGTGCTACAGACTCTCCGAGACAAGCAATTGTATGCTAAGTTCTCAAAATGTGAATTTTGGTTGAAGGAAATTGGTTTCTTGGGACATGTAGTATCCGGAGAAGGGATATTTGTTGATCCGAAGAAAGTTGAGGCAATTCTGAGATGGGAACAGCCCAAGAACGTCACCGAGGTGAGAAGCTTCCTCGGATTGGCGGGTTACTATCGAAGATTCGTAGAGGGTTTTTCCAAAATTGCAGCTCCGTTGTCTGGTTTGACGCGGAAAGGAATTAAATTTGAATGGACAGATAAATGTGAGCAGAGTTTTCAAGAACTCAAACAGAGACTCACGTCAGCTCCCATACTTGCCCTTCCTACTACCGATGATGATTATGTTGTTTATAGCGATGCTAGTAAACAAGGGTTAGGATGTGTCTTGATGCAGGGCGGCAGAGTTATCGCCTATGCTTCTCGACAGTTAAAGAAGCATGAGTTGAATTATCCTACCCATGATCTAGAATTGGCTGCAATCGTATTTGCATTAAAGATTTGGCGTCATTATTTATATGGGACCACTTGCAGAGTCTTCGCCGACCACAAGAGCCTCAAGTACCTGCTCACCCAGAAGGAGCTCAATTTGAGGCAAAGAAGATGGTTAGAGCTGATCAAAGACTATGATTTGGTGATTGATTATCACCCGGGCAAGGCGAATGTAGTTGCGGATGCTTTAAGCCGCAAGTCTTCATCTTCTTCTCTAATTCAGGGAGACTCTTACCTCTTATGCCTGGTGGCATTTCGTGCTCTTGGTGCCAAAATCTCTTGTGATGACAGCGGTGCGTTATTGGCGAAATTTGAAGTTCGACCAACTTTGGTGGATCGTATTAAAGAACTCCAAACCGCTGATGAAGAGTTAAAGCAAATTGTGGAAAAAGTTCGCAAGGGTGAAACTAATGATTTTCATGTTCGGGAGGATGGTAAAGTCATGTATGGGAAACGGATTTGTGTTCCCAAAGATGATGGGCTTCGAAAGGCTATTCTAGAAGAAGCACACTCTTCGGCTTATGCTATGCATCCCGGAAGCACAAAAATGTACAGAACCATCAAAGAAACTTATTGGTGGTCAGGTTTAAAGCGGGAAATAGCCGAATTTGTGGCAAGATATCTGGTTTGTCAACAGATCAAAGCCGAGCATCAAAAACCAGCCGGAACGCTTCAACCGTTGCCTATACCTGAATGGAAATGGGAGCATATTACTATGGATTTCGTGGTAGGATTACCACGTACTCCGAGTCGTCATGATTCTATTTGGGTGATAGTAGACAGACTCACAAAATCGGCACATTTCCTCCCAGTCCAGACTACTTATTCCTTGGAAAGGTTAGCAAAGCTTTACCTTGATGAGATTGTCCGACTTCACGGGGTTCCAGTATCGATTGTATCAGATCGAGATCCCCGATTCACATCCAGATTCTGGCCTATGTTGCAAGAGGCTTTGGGTACCAAGTTGAAGTTCAGCACTGCTTTTCATCCGCAAACCGATGGGCAATCTGAACGTACAATTCAAACGTTGGAAGATATGTTGAGGGCATGTGTTATGGATTTCCATGGGACTTGGGATAGACATCTCTCGCTGATTGAATTTGTATATAACAACAGCTACCAAACTAGTATTGGCATGCCTCCCTATGAAGCTCTCTACGGAAGAAAATGTCGGACTCCACTTTGTTGGGATGAAGTTGGAGAACGGAAGATTGAAAGCATAGAATTGATCGAAACTACCAAGGAAAAGGTGAAGTTAATTCGGGAAAGAATGAAGGCAGCTCAAGATCGGCAAAAGAGCTACGCCAACAAGAGGAGAAGGCCCTTGGAATTCGAAGTGGGAGATATGGTATTCTTGAAGATATCTCCTTGGAAGGGTATAGTTCGATTTCAGAAACGAGGAAAACTAAACCCTCTTTATATTGGACCCTTCAAGATTCTGGAAAGAATTGGAATGGTAGCATACCGACTAGAATTGTCGTCAGAATTGCAAAGGATCCATGATGTCTTTCACGTTTCGATGTTGAAAAAGTATTTGTCGGATCCTTCGCACGTATTGGAAGTTCCTCCAATAGAATTGAAAGAAGACTTGAGTTTCAAAGTGCAACCTGTGCAGATAGTAGATAGACAGCTCAAACAGTTGAGGAATAAGCAGATTCCTATGGTAAAAGTGCTGTGGAAAAGCAATCAAGTCGAAGAACAGACTTGGGAAACCGAAGAACTAATGCGGAAGCAACATCCGCAGCTGTTTGATATATGAGTTGTATTTTGAAATTTCGAGGACGAAATTTGTTTTTAGGGGGTTAAGAGTTGTAATACCGGAAACTTGATGTTCAGTATTTTGGAAATATTTCTATAAGAAAGTAGAAAAATGTTGACTTTGTATATATATATTTGTTTAGTTATTTAAATATATTATGATAAAAAAAAAAAAGAAAGAAAAGAGAGAGAGAGTGGAGATGCTGCGTTTCGGGGTGAAACGCAGCACCCCGCTGTTCCCAAATCGATTAGGGCTAATAGCCCTAATCGAATCATTCCCTCTCTACTCTCTCCCTCGTCTCTCTCTCGCGAGCTCTGTTCTCCCTCCCTCCTGCTCGCGCGTTCTCCCTCTTTCGCCGTTTGACGGTGGTTCCACCACCGCCTACAACCGTCACTCAGTCTCTCTCTCTATCCCACAGTTCCTCGGTCTCTCTCTCTATCCCTCAGTCTCTCTTCGCGCTCTCTCCCTCACGCAATCACTCTCATCTTAGTCTCCTCCATCGATTGATCCGCCACCACCTGCGATGCGAGCAACCGAACTCTGTTCTCTCTCTTGCGCGCGAATGGAACTGTTCTCCTTCGTCTCTCTTTCGCGCGACGGCAGAGATCTTTGCCTCCTACTCCACTGCTCACTCGCGCGGTGATTTCTGAGAGTAGCTTTCGCCGGTCGAGAGCCCTCACTGTAACCCACTGTCCTGCATAGGTAAAGCTCGGTCCTTAACCCAAATTCTAGGGTTGAATATTCTTAGTTGTTAGGTTTAATTCTAACGATTGCTGTAAATTGAACTTGTTACAGGTTTGATCTACTGGTGATTGGAAGCTAGTATTGTAAATCAAGAAACCCTAGGTGAGGGATTTTCAATCCCTTAAGCAATTCGAAGTATTTTTGTTAAATTGAGTTAGAAATTACATCGATATATTTTCTGAAATGTGTTAGACTTGAAAGAAATGATACTAGTTTGAGGAAACGGCAGTTTTGGAACGTAATTATGCAAGTAAAGGCTGTTGTAAATAAAAGGGGAATTTGAACACCCTTTAATAGAGCTTGAATTGATATTTATTCGTCTTGATTGGTCTAGGTTGACCTTTGGAGACTCGAGAAGAGTCGTTTTGTGTTGATTTTTGGAAATAGAGAGTGAACACCCTCTCTAGAGGTGAGTGGACGGATCATTGTGTAGTAAATAAGCAAAATGTCTTAAAATTCTTTGATAAATGATTTTTAATGATTTTCACATGATTTATATGAAATGATTTGTGATTGTGGGATGTCTGAAATGAGAATTTGAATTATGAATGCATCCTATGTGATTTTACATGAATTTGTGCCATTTGTCTTGGTTACTTGAATGGTAAATGCTTGTAGCATAAATTTCAGATTGAATTGATAAAATATGGCACATTGTTTGAAATGGAATGATTGTGAAATGATGGTGCACGAGAGAAATGGCTATAGTCATTCCCCCCACGGAGCGACCCGACGGGGTGACGTGGATTGGGGTTTTATATGCGAGAGAGGTATGCGGCCTCTGCTCTGCCACGTCGGACTATCCGGATTGCACCCCGGTGAGGTTCGAGCCAACGCTAAGGAAGGGGGTTTGTTTTGAGACATTGGATAGAAAAACCCTTGGCGGGCTTTCGTCTGGGTTTGGCCGCCCTGAGACGGAAGTGTTTTCGATGGGACCCTTGTGATTTTCTGAGAAAATGTTTGATATGGATGCATATTTTATAAATGATGTTGAATTACTGAAATGTTTGGATATGAAAATGATGTTTGAAGTATGCTTTGACATTCCCCACTTTCACCCCTTATTTATTACACAATCATGCCATTGCACTCCACTCACTGAGTATTTATAATACTCACCCCACTCTTTAACATTTTTCAGAGGAAGATTAGATTTGTGACAGAGATTGGAGCTTGGGGAGGGCCTACCAGCTGGCTTTTGTAGGTATACATCGAGATGTATAGTCATTTTTGGTTTGAATTGAAATCCGAAGAAAGGAAGACTTGTACAATTCTTTTGGTACGGATTTAATTGATACTTGTTTCCTGTATAGGAACAAGTATTGATAGAATCCTTACGTGGTTTGTTGTTTATTTTCCCTTCTCCCATTTTTGGTAAAAACTCATTGTTTGAGTGGGACATTTGGTTTGTAATATTAAGAATGGTTATTTTCTTTCGATTTCACGAAGTCTTGGACAACTCATATCGTTTGGATCTTACTGACATTAGCTTGATTGCTTCAGGCAATTGTTAGAAAAATCCTACGATTATGTTTTGGGACTTCTTGTTTGTTAATTGCTTTCCTTCTACTGTAAACTTTGAAATGGCTTGGATGGCCATATTGTGTGCTGTGCATGCACAGGTTCCCTCTCCCCGATTGTGTGTTGATGTGTAAATGCGCATGTACAGGTTCCCTCTCCCCGATGTGTGCTCGTGTGTACAGGGATGGACCGGATGTGTCCTTGCATGTGTTTTGTTATGTGATGTTTTCTATTTTTGATGATTGATGTATGGAAAGAATTGTGGTGCTGTCTTTGTAGCCTTGCGGAGTCCCGGTATATGGGGAGGTTCTGCCTGTATACCGAGATTTCGCGGCGGCTGTTGCGTGGTCGATCCGAGGATCGGGGCGTGACATCTCTGCTCCTAATAATCTTTCTTTGTTCTAGATCCCATAACCGATAACCAAACTCTTCATTGCCACACCCAACTAATACACACAAAGTGGCTTTACTGTCCAACTTTGACCTTTGTTCCTACCTTTAAATGAGAATATGAAGCATCTATGTCTGTCCATACCCTCTTTGGAATGTTAAAACCCAAAGGAAACTGATGGTGATCGGTTGATTAGGTAGCAAGCTATATTAACTGCTTCACTCCAAAAGGATTTTGGCAATTTAGTCATTCTCAGCATGGATCTAACTCTTTCCATAATAGTGCGATTCATCATTTCAGCCACACCATTATGCTGGGGTGTTTCAGATTCTATCTTCTCATGTCTTATTCCATGTTTCAAACAATAAGGTTTAAACTCATTGAAGGTATACTCTCCTCCATTGTCAATCCGAAAACATTTCAAAGGTAATTCTATCACCCTTTCTACCATAGCATGAAAATTTTGAAATCGTTCTAGAACCTGATTTTTGTTTCTCAACAAATATATCCACACCTTTCGTGAAGTTTTATTAATAAATGTGACAAAATATTTGTTTCTACCAAGAGACTTAACCTCCATAGGACCACAAACATCAGAGTAAATCAATTCAAGTTTATTTTCTTTCCTCTTAGAAGGAATACGGAAAGAAACTCTACGTTGCTTATCGAATAAACAATGATCACATAAGTTTGGAGAAATACTTTTGGCCAAAGGAATGATAGACTATTTTGCCAAAAGCTGCAACCCTTTCTTACTCATGTGTTCCAGCCTTTTATGCCACAAGTTCGGTGAAGCATCATCCTTAACTGCATTGACCTGCCCATTGCATACTCTTAGCTAGGTCTTGTACATGCGGGAGCACAATTTTCCCTTTACAACCAGCAAAGTACCCTTAAGAAGCTTCCACTGAGCATTCTTTTGTTGGCTTTCATATCCTTCCTTCTCAAAGACATTAATTGATAGCAGATTCATCCTCATATATGGGATGTGCCTAGCATCTCGTAGAGTCAGTGTACAGCCGGTGCTCGTCTCGACAATAATGTCACCAATTCCTACAATCTGCGACATAGTGTTGTTTTCCATTTTGGTAACGCCAAAGTCACCTTCTTTATAAGTTGTAAACAACTTTCTTTTGGGAACACAATGATATGTCGCACCAGTGTCAACAATCCATTCAAACAATGAATCCCCCATATGATTGCAGTCATTTGGTGTACACACTAGGGATTCAATCCCTTCATCAGAACCAACCACTGCAGCATTGCTATCATCTGAGACACTCTTACCTTCATCCTTCTTCTCTTTCAAGAGTCGACAATTTCTCTTGATGCGACCAGTCTTCTTGTAATAATAACACTTTACTGCCTCCTTAGACTTGGACCTCTTCTTAGACTTACTGCACCCTCTAGAATCTTGATCTCTATTCTTAGTTTTGCCCCTGATCTCTACAACAAGAGCTTCACTACTCCCAGATTCCATGTCCCTCCGTCTTGCTTCTTCATTGAATATGCTGTCCTTTACCATTCCCAATGTTAGTTTGCCATTAGGAGCTGAGTTACTAACAGTCACAACTAGTGTTTCCCAACTGTCTGGCACAGAATTCAAGAAAAGCAAGGCCTGTACTTCATCATCAAAATTGATTTCCAAGGTTGTCAACTGATTCAACACATCTTGAAAGTCACTCATGTGTTCAGCAATAGGGTGTCCCTCCTTATATTTCAGATTAGCAAGCTTTTTAATCAAAAAAGCTTTATTCAAGGCAATCTTCCTTTCATACAATGTACTAACTTATCCCAAGCAGCCTTTGCACTAATCTCTGTTGCTACATGATGAAATACACTAATGTCTATCCACTTTCTGATGGTACCCAAAGCCTTTCTATCTAGCTTTTTCCAGTCTTCATCAATTATGGTAGACGGTTTTACAGACTCACCCAATATTGGATCATGCAAATCCTGCAATAGAGATAGTCCTCCATCATTGGTTTTCAAATAGAATAGTTTGAAACTGTCAACTTCATCATGGAACCCATATCTTGGTTACTCTCCATGATTCAAGGCACAATAACCTTAACTCTGATACCAGTTGTTAAGATAAATGACAGCTAACAATAAAGCCAATGTTGCAAAGAAAATTAAAAGAAGAGAGAACACCAAGAATTTACAGGAAAAACTCATCGGTGTAGAAAGAAAAACCACGGGGCAAACCAGATAAAAAATCCACTATAAGAAATAAGTTGTTACAGAAGACTTAACATCTCAAACTTATGCCCAAAGTCTAAGATTCACAACAAATGGAAAGATTACAAATGTATTGTACCTCTTCAAAAACCTACAAATTAATCCAAAAAGAACACAGTTGTTGTAATAGTTTATCTCTCACCCCTTGCTTTCTCCGTGAAGCAAGAAAGAAGAAGACTCTTCATCACTCCCCCTTTTTTTTCTTTCTTTCTATCTTTTTATATGTAAAACGTCTCACTCTCACCCTTTTTAATTGTCTCAAGCCCACACACTCCTTCCTCTCTCTCTCTTCATGGTGGGACCAAGCATGGCCAAAGAACCATTTTTACACATACTTTAGTTCACGTCATGTTCTTTGGAAATGTGCATTGGGTAGCTTCCTCAAGAAGCTACAACCTATTTGACATTTTACACATACTAGCATTAAATGCTCCCCATCATTTAATGCTAGCCATGCCTGGTCTTGTTCTTTTTCAAGAGTGAGAAACCAATCAACCCAATTGATAGCCGAAGAGAGAAGCAAAGACCGATCAGCATCCATTCTGAGACACTGAAGGGATATGCTGTCGGGAGACTAAGCACCAAACACTTATACTGAGAGCCAAACACCGAAAGGTATCCATCGGGAAGCATGCACCGAACAGTATACATTGAGGAATCACTACCGAGTGAGACTCCAAATACCTACCGAACAGGACTGATAGACTCATGGACTACCGAATGCTACCGAACAACTATCGAATACTGCCAAACAGATACCGAATGCTATGGAACGGCTACCAAATGGGACTAGACCGAAGGCTCCAACCGAGAGTCCGACAACAACAAAAAGTTCTGTCACTTGGAATGCCATGGTTGCAACAAATGCTTGTCATGGTCCAGGGAAGAGGCTTTGAAGTTCTTTAGGGGAATGCGTTGTGCTCGAGTTGGTTTAGATCAGTTCAGCTTCACAGGAGCCCTTGCTGCTACTGCCAACTTGGCTATGCTGGCAGAAGGACAACAGCTTCACAACTTGTTTATCAAACTTGGATTTGATCCTAATATCTATGTCATAAATGCTGCAATGGATATGTATGCTAATGTGGTGAAATGAATGTTGTGCTAAAGATTGCTCCGGAACCAATTAACCGGTCACAATTATCGTGGAATGTGCTGATATCAGCTTTGTCTAGGCATGGATATTTCCAGAAAGCTAGGGCAACATTTCATGAAATGCTTGAGCTGGGGTCAAAACCTAATCGTGTTACCTTTGTCTCTCTTGTATCTGCCTGCAATCATGGTGGACTAGTTGATGAAGGACTTTCATACTTTGCTTCTATGACCAAGAATTTGGAGTCCCAGCAACAATTGAGCATTGTGTATGCATAATTGATCTTCCTGGAAGATCAGGTAGCTTTCTGAGGCTGAGACATTTGTAAAAGATATGCCAGTCCCACCAAATAAACCTTGTCTGGCGGAGTTTATTGACCGCATGTAGAACACATGGTGATTTGGCGAAAGGTACTTCTTGGAGCCAAAGCTTGCGGAAGAAGACTTGAAATTGCTTAGCTGTAGTTTCCTTGGTGCAAGCATCAGCAGGATGATCATGACTTCTCACACTGGGGAGACCTTAACTTTTGCTTCAATTTTTTGGTGCATGAAGAGGCTTTTTCTTTGGATTTGCCCTTTAGTGGATCTCCTCCCCCCTTGCTTCTTACTTTTCTCCCCGTTGGATTGACAAGGAGGTTGTTTAATCAAAAAAACCTGCAGATGTTCTTGAATTTGCAAATGGGACCTATGTTTTACTTATATCACGTCTTGGTAAGTATCTTTGGTCAGTTGTCACAATATAAATTTATTTTTTAAAAATACTTTGAGTAAGGATTGAACCTGGATTGAGGACCAAACCTTGACATGTTTGAGCTACTTTGGACCATCTTCAAGAACCACCTAGCTTGATTGCTCCTTAGAATCTTTGCTTGATTAGGCCTGACCTTTCAAAGTCAGTATGAGATGGATTCGTCTTTGAAGGTTTGAGCAGCATATAAGGACTTCCAGTAGCCAATTTCCAGCTCTGCAAGTCTCGGCCATACAAGGGGTAAGATTGACCCCAAATTTTTCGTCAATTGATGCATGCCATAATTTGCTATTGGTTTGCACCGTAGAAGCAGAAGGCAGGAGGGACTGAAAACCCATGCTACTTCAAAGAGACAGACCTTTTCCAGAGTGCCTTCGAGAGCTGGTTTGAGGGCCATTTTTTTGTCCAACTTTGGAGAAGACTGTCCCCACATCTTGACCTTTTAGGCATAAAGTAACCTGCTCCTTTTTGCCCATTCGATGCTCATAGAGACACAGGACAGAGCCTGCTCTCGATGCGAAAAAATGACGGCTTGAACCCACTTTGATTTAGAAAGGAATGAGCCCGCTCTATACCATATTAAAATTTTTAAAGGTGTTTAAAATTCAAAGGGTTTTGGACGCTTTTGTGAGATGAAACACAAAGGCTTTTTGGAAGAACATTTGAAGAGTTGAATGAACAACAAAAGACTATGGTTTTGAGAGAATAAACTCAAAGAATGATGCAAAGAATAATGGAGTTTCATTTGATTATATGAGCAGAACATTTCATAAATTTGGTGAGTTAATTGCCCAACAAAGGGACGTTTGTGCTAAACAAATGTAGGGCTCTGAAAAAGACACCCGAAACAATGCCCTAAATTTGAGAGGTTGAGTGGGATATGGAAAGGGCATTCCAGCTAGAGAAGATTGTCTCTTAGTTCTTTGATTCATCTCCAACATTCTCCTAACTCAACTTAACATTACATTTTCTCTCAAGCTATCAACTGTTTCTCCATTTTCTTCCATTTTTTTTTCCTTCAAAGACAGCAAGACTCCCAACTGGCAGTTGGACTGAGAGTCCAACCGCTAGTTTTTCTAGCCATTGGGCTAGATTGCCGTTTCCTGGGAAATGCCCAGGCTGCCCCTGGCTTGTGGCCCATTGTCTGTGGCTCGTGGCCCATGGCCTAGGGTCCATGGCCTATTGCCTGTTGCCTATGGCTCGAGGCTTGTGACCTATGGCCTGTTACCTCCACATGTCGACCTATTACCTTCACAAATCAACATGTTGCCTTCCCAGGTCAACCTAGTGGCCTGTGGCCTGTGACGTGTGGCCTATGGCTTGCGACCCATGGCCTGTGGCCTCCGCAGGTCGACTCATGTTCTTCATGAGTTAATCAGCTTGCCAAGTGAATTGATTTTATTTCAGGTCCACTTGTTTCTTTAGTCTTTTTGAGCAGAGAGCTGGTACATTCTGGGCTGGGTTCTTGTGTCCAGGATGTCATCTCTTCATTTCCAACATAAATTATTCTCCATCCTTGGTCTTACGCCCGTGAAAGGCTCGATAACTCGTCTTGTTGCATCAAGAGGGCAAGAAATTGCAATTGTTGCTCCGGTGTTTTTCTCCTGGAAACATACCACGTTTCTGCAGATCAACATGGCCCGAAGGGAATGGAACGCCTGTCCATATATGCAAAAAATAAAGGTCGAATTTCTTCGAATATTGAGTGGTGAGAATTTTTTGCTTTCATGACAATTACTAAATATATTTTTCTTAAACGTCAATGAGCACAATATATTGATTTTCTTATCCTTCTTTTTCCATAACAATGGACTCTTTTTCCACAATGTATATACGATGTTACATGAACACTTGTGAAGAGCATGTCTATGTTGTGCCCATGAGGTACTTGTTCTTTGGATACAACATAAACCGCACTTTTTAACATTAAATAGATACATGTTTTTGTAAGTTCCCTCTCGTGCTCTGCCTGTGTCCTTAAGTCAATGCTTCATAAAGTAAATATCATAACATGTTTCCTATTAATCATAAAAAATAAAGATGAAATACGAGCACCCACGAGGTTTAACCCATCTACATGATAGCAAAGCTCCCAGTAAGGTTGACGAAAACTCTCAGTAAGGTGATGCATGACATCTTCATGAAATGTCGTTGGATCTTTGCACAACCCCCAACTCACCTACCAAATTTCAACAAGTGGGTCTTCTTTGCCCTAGACGTGTTGTTAGTCCCATGTCTAATGGCAGTCTTGGATATATCACCTTAAATGACACACCAAATATTTGACCCACTTGTTGAAATTTGGTAGGTGAGACGGGGGTTGTGCAAGTTTTGATATATCACCTTAAATGACACACCAAATATTTGACCCACTTGTTGAAATTTGGTAGGTGAGACGGGGGTTGTGCAAGTTTTTTCACATGTGAAAAAAATGATATTTTGTCTACTCAAGAATAACTCAAACAGTAGATTTTTTTCATTTCTATCCTCATTTTTTCGATTCGATCTCGATTGATTGTATTATCCGGAAAGAAAATGATATCTTGTATAAATTCCATTTAAAGATTGTTAGGATGATGCGAACTCCTATAAAGTGATCCAATGCAAAAGGGCTAGTTAATCAACTTTTCTCAGGTTAATCAGATACAATTTTAGCAATGCCTGAAATACTATTTATCTGTAATTATGCAGTATCTGAGGTTTAACCTCACTGGAATCTCAATGTACTTGTGACAACTTTCTAGTTCAGTTTCCATTAAGACTAAGACAATGTACCATCAATAACAATGTATGGATCTTCTACTACATGCTACCTCGAATACTAGTACTCATCATTGATTATGACATCCGAATAGGATCAGAAAAGATGACTTTTAGTAGCATCACCAGAAAACTACCACAACTTGAGCTTTAATCCTAAATTTTGAGATAAGAGAGACATAGAAAACAGAAGGGCACATCCCTGTGGGGAATGCTACATAAGAAGGAAAATACGTTTACACCCTTGTGGGAAGAATCACATCTTTGGCAAACATCGTTGTCGTTGGGTCTAGCCCACATGCGAGCATGCTCGTCTAAGTTTCTCAAGACATCACTCTCTCTCCTCAATCTCCTCCCGCATACCAAGACATGGCAATGCGATAGCCGAATGTGCTAGTTATTGCTGCCAACACCACCTTAAATGTTACTGACAATGGGATAACTTGTTTCACTGAGTTACATCTTACTTCTCTAAAGTGAATTCTCATTCTTACTTGGTCTTTCTTGGGATCATCATCACTGGGCTTCTCCAGTGTCAAGTCCTAAACCCTGTCTCAATTGCTTCATAACCTCAATCTTGTATACAGAGCCAACCATGCAAGTTTAAATAGAAACAACTACGATACATCTTTATCTTGAGATAGCAATATATGAATCCAACTGGTGTACTTTGATGAACCAGTGTAGTTAATAAAGGAAAAGGACCAAAGAGATGAAATTCTTGCCAACTTCTTTCTTTTGGTTACTTGGTTTTCTTTAGGGGAGAAAAAGGAAGGGTTTATTTCTTGTCTGGGACACTGAACTTTTGTAGAAGGATGAGATAGGAACACAATGAAAAGATCGTTAAAAAGAGTAATAGGTTCACTATGAAAAATCATTATAACCAAATTCAGGATCCTCCCATAAACAAATTGTAACAATAATTTCTAGGATTCATATCCTTCCCTACTGCTCACCATTCTTTTAGAAATCCACAAATAGGACCTACCCAACAAAATTGAAAATCAGAATCTACAGGCAAAGATGAGCAGTAAAGAAGCTTTGGAATAATTGGTGTTTCATTGATTATTATCTAAGGAGACAAGTAAAGGTTTAACAAAATGGACTAGTAAGCAAAATGTCTCTCAGCACAAAAGATAGCAATTCAATGGACAGTGACGACATTATTAGCATTCTGTACCATTTTAAAAACAAGATACAGAATGTGACATGATATTAGTTGCTAATATAAATGCATTTTGCACAAAAGTGCAATAATCATTTTTTGCCCTAAAAAAATGTACATGACCTTTATCACTATTATCATGGCAATTAATACATGGAAAAATCAGCAGCAGCAAAAATTATCTCAGTTAAATAGAAGTGGGAAGCTGCCACATGCTTTCATGAGGCATCATCTTTCACAGGGACGTCATGGAGAGGTGGCTTAATAAAGTTACCTTGTCGCTCATTTGACTCAATCAGCATTAATACAACTTCCCGCATTGATGGCCGATCAAAAGGAGACATGCTAGTGCACAAGAGAGCAATTTTTAGAACAGTAATCATGTGATCAATGATGACTGCATCTTGTAGATTCAGACGAGTATCAAGTACTCCTGCCATCGATGAATGGTCACGAATATAATTTCTAACCCATGTGACAAGGTCTCCACCTTTATCTAATGGCTGAACAGGAGTTCTTCCGGTTAGCAACTCCAGCAAAACAACCCCATAGCTATAGATGTCACATTTCTCCGTAACCTTCATAGTGTATGCATATTCTGACAAGTTGAAGAAATAAAACATCAGTGGGTATATAAAAAAGTAAAGAAAAAATAAAAAAGGTGAACGTAGTTATTTTTCTTAAAAGAAGAATGAAATTCATTGTGTGGTAATAATTTTTTTATAAGTTCGTGGAAAAAGTTCTCTTTCTTCTTTTCATCCTCCACCATACAGAGGAAATATTGAAGCAACAAATAACACCTCAATTCTCAGGAGGTATGTAAACAAAAGCGTTAATAAGAGATACCAACCACATGCTCTATCAATCTCCTCGTTCCAAGACATAGTTAAAAAAAGTAAAGACTATATGAAACCTCCGCAAACAGAATTTTTTCATTTTTCCCCCTTCTTTCCAATATCATTTCCATAGGAATATTCTTGAATTCTTGTCTAGCCATTAATCAAAACAAGAATTTCAGACTAAGGGTTACCACATGTCATGCACATTCTCTGGCAACGGCAACTGAAAACTGCATTGTTTAATTGATTCATAGATCCCAAGAATGGACAGCAAGAACATAGTATCCACATGAATGAAGCCCAACACAAGTTCTATTGCCATACAAGTAGAGAAAAGACAAATGCACGAGAAGAGATGACATTTCAGAAAGTTCTCATACAATTAAATTTGGATGCAGTACAATGAATGCAAGTTTGCATCAGCTTTATAGTTCATAGCACGAAAAACATAAAAGTTTCATTAAAAAAATTTCTTAACTCCATTCGGGAGCAAATAAATAATTGTACGAGAGATGAAGGGAATCTCAACCAAACATTTGGGGGGGGGCAACATTGGCACTATCATGAGTATCAGAGGGTTAACACTTGCAGAGGATCACAAAGGAGACTTCAGGAGAAATTCCTAGGTTTAATCAGAACATTACCAAATGCTAAAGAAATGCATAGTTTCCACGATGCAGGTTTTAGGAATAAGTGCAACTAAAAACACCTTGAGAATAATTTTCTAGCTATCGAATGCAACCACAGCACATATCAGTGATGAACCAAAAAAAAAAACCTATTATCATCGAAAGCTGAACAGAAAAGCTTACCTGGGGCAATGTACCCATATGATCCTGCAACTGCAGACATGGATTTTGATTGAGGCATATCAATAACTTTTGCCAAACCAAAATCACCAACATGAGCTTCGAAGTAATCATCAAGAAGAATATTGTTGGACTTTATATCACGATGAATAATTCTTGGTTTGCAATCGTGATGTAAATAAGCAAGACCCTGGGCAGCACCAAGAGCTATAAAAAACCGGATTGGCCAATCCAGACTACAAGACTCCCCATGGAGCAATTCACCTAAGCTACCCCTCGACATGTACTCATATAGAAGCAGATTGGATCCCTGATGATAACAAAAGCCATATAGCTTCACAATGTTGCGGTGTCTAATCTTTCCCAGAGTTAGAATCTCTGCGCGGAAACTGTTTTCGATGTTGTTTCCTTCTCTGTTCGAGGCCAGCTTCTTAACAGCAATTGTCAATCCACAATGCATGTGCGCCTTATACACGGTTCCACAAGCACCCCTTCCAACAACATAGCTGTCATGAAAATTGTTTGTGGCTTCAACTAGGTCTTGGAAATTGAACCCTTCCTTTGGAGAGAAGTACACATCAGAAACCAGAGAAGCAGCCTCTTTGTCTTGTGGGGAAGCGACCACTTCAACAGGGCGTCTCATGAAATATAAAATAATAACAATCAGAATGAGAGATACTCCACCAATTCCAGCAGCTGCCACGGTGATAATTTTCCCTCGAGGAGCATCCACACCTTTCCCAGTGGGGGCAGTACGAACAGAGAAGTTTCCATCACAACTGGGAAGAAGGCCACCACAAAGCCCACTGTTTCCAACAAAGCTACTGGCAGCCATGCTTTGAAACAGAGAATTGGAGGGCAAAGGTCCAGCAAGGTCATTGTATGAAAAGTTGCAGCCAAGTAAGCTTGACAAGTTTCCAAATGTACTAGGTATTTCACCACTCAGATGATTATTATTGAGTAGAAGAAATTCTAGTAAAATTAGGTTACCAAGCTCCGGCGGGATTGCTCCTGAGAGGTTATTGTAACTGAGATTCAAAGCAATCTGCAAACTTGAAAGGGAGCCTAGTTCTGGTGGTATTGGACCAGAAAATAAGTTGCCACCTATCTGCAATTCAGTCAAATGGGAGAGGTTACCAGTCGCTGCTGATATTTGTCCAGAAAAGTTATTCTCCGAAAGCTCAAGAAGCTCCAACTGCAATAGGGTTCCAAGCTCATCTGGTAAAGAATCTGCAAAGTTGTTTCTGCTAAGATCAAGCCGCTGAAGCATCTTACAGTTCACTATGTCAGGCGGGATCTTTCCACTCAGGAGATTTGATGACACATTGAAAGTAACCAATTGAGACAGATTCCCTATCTCTTTTGGAAGTTCAGATGTGAAGAAATTGTCAGAGAGATGAAGTCTTTGCAGCTTTTTGCAGTTGCCAACCTCCGGAGGAATAGGACCGCTGAACTTGTTCTGGTCCAATTCAATGGCAGAAAGATTCACCAGTTTGCAGAGTTCAGATGGAAAGCTGCCTGTTAAGCTGTTCCCCACCAGTCGGAGTTGCACCAAGGACTTGCAATTTGTGATTCCGGTTGGGATATTCCCATACAGCTTATTAGACTCAAGATTCAACAAAATTAAGTTAGAATGCCTGCAAAGATGAGGAGGAATTCTTCCAGTCAGGTAGTTCCCTGAAAAATCAACCACCCACAATGGGCTGTAAAGTCCAAGCCCCCGAGGAATGCTACCACTCAAAGCATTGTCAAAAAGCTGCAACTGGAGCATTCCAGTTAAATACTGAAATCCATATGGAATAGGACCAGTAAGGTTGTTAATTGATAGGTCAAGTTTTGTTAAATTCTTCAACTCGCTAAGCTCATCTGGTATAACACCTGTCAGATGATTCTGGAAAAGGTAGAGCAAAGAAAGACCCTTTATCTTACTTAACTCAACTGGAATCTCTCCAGTAAGACAGTTCTCAGAGAAATCAATTTCTAGTGCCTGTGAAAGATTGCAAATTTCTCTTGGGATCGTTCCATTCAGAGCATTCCTGTAAATGTATAGCTTTGTCAGAGACCGGATGTTCCCGAGTTCCTTGGGAATGCCTCCTATGAGATTGTTCTCATATAAAGCAAGAGTGTCAAGTTTTGAGCAATTTCCAAGCTCCTTTGGCACAGTACCTACCAACTGATTCCCCCAAAGAATGAGTTCCATCAAGTTTGGAAGCATTCCAAGCTCCTTGGGGATCTCCCCGCCTATATCATTTTGTGCAAGACCAAGGGTTTCCAGGTTCTCACATTGGCCAATTTCTGGAGGTAAGCTTCCAGAAATGGCATTCTGCCCAGCACGAAATTTCTTCAAGTTCTTAAGCTTCCCAAGAGAGTGCGGCAATGGGCCAGTGAGATTATTAGTGTATCCGACAAATTCAATCAGAGAAGAAAGATTTCCAAGCTCCTCTGGAAAAGGGCCCGAGATTTTATTATTACACAAATTTAATGTCCTCAAACAAGAGAGCCCACCCAGTTCAACAGGAATTTGCCCCTCAAACTGATTATTATTTAAGCAAAGATTTTCCAGCAACAAACAATTACCGATCTCCTTGGGAATATTCCCACCAAATCCATTGTAAGAAACATCAAGTTCAATTAGATTACTCAATTTACCAATGCTAGGGGCCAATACACCAGAAAGATTCATAGCTCGCAAACTCAAAGAATTGACAACCCCATTGGTGCAAATTACACCAGTCCATCCACAAGGAGTGTCATCAATTGAGTTCCAATTACTCAGAAAATTGAACTGATCATTAATGTTCTTTTTCACCTCTAATAGGTATTGACCCTCCAAATTCAACCCTTGAGAGCCACAAACCAGTAAAGTCACCACACACAGGCAATAACCCACAAAGGCCCCAAAGCCAAAAATCGCAGGCATTCTAGTAAACTTTTGATCAACAATCATTATAATACAAATACCTACAATTCGACAAGATTACAATATATCAGATAACAAAAGCAGACAAACCACCAAAGATCAGATGCCAATCAACCATATACTACAAAATATTGATCCAAAATCATTGTTTGAAAAAGGCTGCCAACCTCTGACAAACAAAAGCAGTCTTAGGATTTAAACAAGTATTGAAATACAAATAAAAGAGTGATCAAACAATTAAAAAAATTAAAAACCTGAAAACCCAACAAAGCATATAGGATTTTAGATAAAACCCTGAATCCAACTAATATACAAATCACTATTAAACAGAAAAATTGATTACTGAAAATCAATAAAGAGCAATTCATAATAATCTTAGGAGTTCAAACCAAGCATACCTGTAAGCTCATCATTCATCAAAGAAGAAGTAGGAGAAACAGTGAGTCCACCATTTCCGAGGGGTTGATTGAACAAGAAAAAGAAAACCCATTAATCTTCTGAACAAACAAATCAGGCCCAGCTGAGTACTTTGAAAGAGAAGTAGGATTTTGGATAGTCCGGCTAGATTTTTTGAAAGAAAATACAACCTTTATAGCAACAAAATACGTTTTCAGGACAAATTTGAGAGAGAGAGAGATAGAAAGATTGAGAGAGCGGAAATAAGGTGACTCAGAGAGAGAGAAAGAGAAGTGTATTGGGTTACGAATTGAATAATAAAGTGGTGAATGAAGAAAAAGAAGAGAAGCCCACGTCTGTAAATGATGTGGAGAATGAAATTATGATGAAGGATGTTTAGGTGAATGGGAGGGGGAGGAGGGGATGACAGAGCTCTTCGCTTGAAGCTCTAATGGCCGACAAGGCATGCTTTCCTTACATTACATTCATCTCACTCATCTCTCTCTCTCTCTCTCTCTCTCTCTCTCGATATACTCATTTTTTTAGTGCTGGAAGGGTTTAAAAAATTGAAGTACTTTTTAGTAGGCAAGAAAAGTTAATTTTCTTGGTAACTGAGGAACCCTGTTTGGATTTGGCAGCTTCTCCGAAATCCTAACTAGTTCTTATTCATTCTCACCGCCATGTGACCACGCGTTATTCATCTTAATTCCCATTTCACTGTTTTTGTAAAATAAGTTTTATTTTTTTCTTTTTTTGCTTTTTGCAGCAAGGCATTTAAATTTTCACCAAAAAAAAAAAAAACTCCTCCTTTTATAAACCCTTTTTGTTTTTTTCTTTTTTTTTTTTCTCTTTTACTGGTTATAATCTGTTTCTGGGCATTCTTTTCCAAAATTGAATTGTTTAAATTTATAAATTTATAATTAAAATTTTCATGAAACCAAATTGCTTTAATTAAGTGAATAAATAGATTTTGAGATATTAGGCGGTCCCAAAAAAATGAGAAAATACCACTTAAATTAAGTGAGATGGAAAAGTTGATCTTTCTAATTTTTCTAATCCTTCTTCCAAGTGGAGAACATTTATCAACATCTTAGGTCTAAAAAACTTATTTAAATAGAATTTTTATAAACTATATTATAATATTTTATTAAATAGAAATTTTAATTTATAAACTTATATATTTTTTTATCAACTATATTATAATACCTAGAAATATATGTTTGTGTGTGTGTACATTAATATATCTGCAATTTTCTCTCAAAAACTTATTTTATTGGTTGTTTGATCAATCCATTTTTTTATTTAGATTTGTGAATTTTTAATTAAAGGGAATTTAATATACTTATTTACCATATTCTCTTCAAAACTTTTGATATTTGAACCATTTTTATTATAAATTCTTATTTAAATAGAATTAAGAAAAACTTTTTCACAGAATTAAGTATTGCCGAAGGAGATCAACAATATCAACGGACAGTTGGTTTAATAAGATATGACGTTATATTTTTTAATTAAAATTTTGAATTCGACTCGTGAGTTAGATATGGAGTAGACTACGTTAGGAGGATAGTCATTTAAACATCGCAAGTTTTAAATTTTAAATAGCGATTGATATAATAAAAAAATAAAAAAAGAGAAAGATCTAGAGTTATAAAATCTTTCGTGACTAGAACATACTTGGAGGTTAGGACCCATTTCACAATGTTTGTCTAGACAATGATTAGATTAATGTGAATGTGATAGAAATATTCATAACCAATATCGGAGGTTGTTTACTAACTGTGATCTTTATACGATTAAAAATAATAATAATAATATGTTAGAGTAAAAAATATTTGTGATAAAGGAAATCAGTTATTCAGTTAATAAATATTATAAATAAAATATCATGTGAGGAAAAAAAAAGTTGAGAAGATTAAAGGGAGTAGAAGGCGTTCAAATGGGCATCCCACTGATATTAGAAATTAATATATTAATTTATCAAAACCAATGGAACGTGCAATCCAATTTTGTCTCCCTTGCTTATTTATAAAACAAAATGGGGTTTGGTTTCTCCCGTTAAAAGTGCTTATTATGTATTTTAGGTTAATTTATGAATAGAAATTGTTGATAAAAAAAAAATATCATGTTATTGAATATTCAATACCAATAACAATGATAATCAAAACTTTATTCCATTAAATGAATTCCTAAATATGAATTCTTTTATATCATTATACTATATTTCAAATCGTATATTTATTTTTTATATAGTAACAACATAACAATAATAATCAGAATTTTAATCCTAATAACTGGGATCGATTTTAGAGTAGACGTATTTGTACACAGTCTTTTCATTGTATTTTTGTAAAGAAACTGTTTCCATATCTCGAACCTGTAGTAACTTAACTATTACACCAAGATTCGTCCAAAAGAAATTTTTTATTGAAATAATGAATGTTGTAACCCACAGCATTTTTCAATTTCAGCAAGTCTTGAAAATCTTGATCCATTTTCTTAAAAATCTTGAAATATTATCTTCAATTTTTAACTTTTCCCCCAATTGGTTTTTCTTTGAATAATCTTTGCCAGATGTAAATGGAGGAGTTTTTTGACTTTTGAAAAGACAAGTCCGTTTGGATCACAAGTTTTCGATTGCTTTGTATTTGAAATTGGATAAAAAAAAGAGTGCTTCAGCCGTTACTGCAAACAATGTCATGGCTATGATTACTAGACTTTTCAAGCAGAGAAGGTTGTAGTGCAAATGGAAGCATTGCAGTATCAAAGAATGATGGAAGAGCAAGCCGAGTTTAACCAAGAAGCATTTCAGGTCTCGAAGTATTTACAAATTCCTGAACATCAGGAAATGAAGTCTCGATGATCTTTCTCATCAGTCAGTGATAAATCTCAACATCTGTTTGTGCTACTTTGAACATTTAGACCTTCCCAACTTCAATTCCCGGAAAAGAGAGAAGATAGTCACCATTAATTCGCCTTCCAAGATTCGGTTCTTGCTGCCAAGAGATGCTCTTTGATTCCAGAAACAAATTTTAAAAGGCAGAACTAACAATCCCGTTATTAATACGTGAAATCGAAACTTTTATACGTGAAATCGATAATATCGATATTTTTATATTATTATATTTTATTTTATATCATTTTTATCTATATTTAATAATTCATATTATATTTTATCACATTATCTAAATCAAAATACAAATATCAACATGGTAAATAAAATTAAAATAAATATTTATTGCCCAGGATTCAACTTGAGCATCTTAAATGGGTAGGCTAAAAGAAAGTGTTTTTCCATGTGGAAAGATAAGATAAAATTTGCAGGATGAGCCAAACGCATCCCTGAGGGAGGTTGGCAGGTAAGGACTAAAGTAATAATTAAAAGAAAAAAAGAAAAAAATAATCTTGTCAAGGAGAAATAAAGGAAATGCCGCCAAAGGGACTTTGGTAATCAAAACATTATGAAGGGAAGGGAAGCGCATACAATATGATGGGAACTATTTCTGAGGGCTCCACACTTTTCAACGCCCATTATCTCCCAATTTGGCCCCACTAGCCTCACCCCCATGGACCCCAAAATAGTGTTTTTTTCTTTTTTTTTTTTAACTCCGAGTTAAAATTATTATCCAATATTTAAGATTTTGCCTTCATATTCTAAATTGATCTATAAATGGATGTCAATTGAGAGGCAAATCTTTTAATATAATTTTTTCATTTATATAATAAATCAAATGTAAATATGATTAAGAGATCTCAACATCTTTCCTACTGTGTCGACCATAATTGGTCCTCCAAATAGTATTAAAACATGCATCGCCTTAAGTTTTCAACAAAAGCAATAGTTGCACGAAAAAGTGAATAATTAAGATAATGGAATTTGATATTATAATAATATAACTAATGTAAAATGTTAAAAGATTGTAGACCTGAAATTTCTTATGCATGAAAATCAAACAATTTTTCATAAACATGAACTCCTCACTATTTACCTGTGGTGACTATTCATATTCCCTAAAATTCCCAATACTTTATTAATACTCATATTTTCAATATACTATTAACTACCTTTTTAGTTAATAAATATTACCGATAGGTATATACTTTAACTATATTCAATAAGAAAATAGACCTGAAATTTCAATAACAAGCAACCCCTGTTTTGGTTTTTTTTTTTTTTTTTAATTATATAGAAGTTACAAAAATCGTAAAAATATACATCACAAAGATTCAAACACAAAATCTCAAAAAAGATACTTGAATAAGAGCTGTTTACCACTCAGATGTTCCTATAAAGACGCTTTTGGTATTTTTGATGTGGTTGTTGAAGGTACTTGAAGGCCAAGGAAGCTTACACCTAATATTGAAGATCGTGGAATAATATGAAGTTAATATCAAGCGGCTATTGAAAATCATGTAGCACTAGGAAATTAATGCTTAGCGGTTATGAGAAGTTATCTCCAAGCCATCACCAAAAATGTTGGGAGGTCAAAAAACCAACTCAGAGTGCTTGTAAAAGTATATACAATCTGTTTAGTTTAATCCATAAAATTCAGCTAATGTAAATAGCTGATAGCTAATATTAATAACTGATAATCGTTATTGATCGATATTAGTTTTTTGTTGTATAATTGATATCAGTTGATATTTATATATAAAATAACAGAAAAAGATAAGTTTATATTAGTTAAATATATTTTATTTTTTAAGATACTTGTTTCCATGTTATTATTGTATATTGAAATATAAAATTTTTGAATATAATTTTTATAATTTCTTAGAAATAATTAATTTGAATATATTTTATAAAATTTGATTCAAAATATACAAATATCGACAACTTTATTAAAAAAAATTTCAATTATTTAAAAAAAATAATTAATCTAAATGCATATAATAATAATTTAAATAAATCTTTAAAAAAAATTAAAGAGTAAAAATAGAAAACAAATAAGAAAAGTAAAATGGATAAAATAATTTTTTAACTATTTAAATATATTTTTTGTAATTAATATAAAATAGATAAAATAATAATAAAAAAAAAAGTTTAAAAGTAGTTTCACCCCACCTCACATTCCCTTTGCATTGCATCGTCTTGTCCAAATCAGACGGTCCACAATGTGCTGAGTATCAAGTCTATGTGACAATCATGCAATCTTTTGAAAGATGGGTTTTTGTTTGGCGGGTCCACGCAAAAAGGGTAGACCCAAAAATTTCATCTTTTTGAGTGAAGGGAAAAGTGATGACTTGGTTGGCGCACAGGCCACGACTAAGAGCCCTTCCTTTTCTTTTTTTCATTTTCTGTGACTGTGACAAAGAAAGATTATTGGCCTAAGGAAGAATGGACCTACCACCATATAGTTAATTGCCTTGAAAATGTGGGTGAGAGAGAGGGGGGATGTGTTTCTCTTTGGGTTGGGCAACCCTCCACTCACATCCCATCAGATAAGTGTTTTTAAGGTGCCCCAGATTACCTCTTGCCAAATGGCATGTCATCCTTATATAATCTTTATGTCATGCATAGGACAAATTGCCTTTGTTAATTTCCCTTTTTATTTGCTTTATTTAGTTTCTGTGATAATAGCATAAACACAGAAAGTGTAATACCCACCTAAGCATACACTAAATATACATATGGAAAAACTCGGAAATATTGCTATGGAAAAGAGCACATAAGCTCTCATTGCCACCCCCTTCAATCCCCCAAAAAGAAAAAGAAAAGAAATAGATTTGATCAAGTTAGGGAAATGAAAATAGTCTTGCCTAATACATAGATGAATTAATAATTCATTTGATATTGACAAATCATATTATATGGCTCAATTAATACCGTCTTCCTTCTCCATCTGGAGTTCAAGCCTGTTTTATGTACCAAAATATATATATATATTGTGATCACACATAGGCATCTATTTGCTCATAAAAGAAAAGGAAGAAAGTAATCCCGACCTTGCTAACTTCCTAGAGTTCCATAATACTTAAAAAGGCTTAGAAATAGCTTACAACTTGTTTTCTAGGATGGGGCTTAGGAGAAATATTGGTCGTGCCTATGTCCTACCATTTCTATGCCCTACGCCCCCACCCAAAAAAAAAAGAAAAAAATAAAAAACCACAGAAACAGAAACAAAAAAAACTTTGTCAGTCCATTCAAAATATAAATTTATGTGATTTTTTTTATTTTTTACATTAAGTAATAAGAGTAATTCTCTTTATATAAATTATAAAATAAGCTGTCATTCGTATTTTATAAAATAAAAATAAATAAATATATATTAATTAAACTATATCTATTTATACGGATTTACGTGATTTATTATATTTTTCATTTTCTTTGATATTTTATAAAGTTGAGTGGATATGTAAAATAATTAATTAAAGCCGCAAAACAAGACAGATCTATTGCTTTGACTCACTTGTCAGTTAGGGAGAGAAGTCATTAAAATTATATATTTTTTAATTAAAAGAACATGGTTTTCTGAGCAGTTAATGCACGTGAGATTAGCCTGCGCTTCCTACGTGGGAAATACACATAGGTTAAGGTTACTTGCAAAGTTGAAACATTAATTGAACCTTTTACGTGGATAGGATAAAATGGAAGATCCGGGTGAGGCAAAAACTTTGAAATCTGGTGGAACTCCTATGTTTAACCCTCTTCCCAACTCCCCTTTTCCTTTAGATTTGGGTTGGCTTTATCTTAATTAATTTAACAATTAGCCGACCAACCCAGAAAGAGAGAGAGAGAGAGAGAGAGAGAGAGAAGCCCCCCCTCCAAGTTGATATAATTATATATGGCACCTTGTAACAGAGAGTTGTTTGTGTAAGTCACTTATTAATCTATTGCTAGACAACGAGGGAGAGTTTGAGTTGTTATACAACTATACGATACCAGTTTTAAGTCACAGAGAGAGAGAGAGAGAGAGAGAGAGAGAGAGAGAGGGAGATTGGTGAATTGATTATAGTTCCTTGCCAGCATTAAGATTTCAGATTGCATTATTTAATTTTAGGCCACAGATTTTTCTTCTATTAAAATAACTCAAGAAGCTTTGATTGAATTAAAGTAATTATGATTCAATCCAAATTCAAAGAGGAAAAAGAATCGAATAATCATTTTATGATAAAAATAGAATAAAATAAGCGTTTCTTTTGTGTTGTGTGCATAACGAGTATACACTATACAATCAAATATCAAAATCCCCCCAGCGATCCATAAATTTGTAATAGATCTATGGTCTAAGGTGAGAAATCTAAAATTGGAAAGGGATCTTTAGAAAAAAAAGAAAAAAAAGAAAAGCAAGAGAAGAGGTACTTGGACCCAACTAAGCATGTCCTTCGAAGAGAAGAATACAATAGAGTCATGTTTCATAATCTCATTATAAACAAACATAGTGTCTACTTCGTCAAAAATATTTGTTGGAGTTAGGAGAGAAATTTAAATGCAAGGAAGGAAATCTATACAAAAATATAATTCAAATTTAAATCATAATTTTTAAACAATACACACCACAACTATGTAAAACTCTAAATATATTTTGAAATATATTTTTTATTTAATAATATAAATTTCAAAATATATTTAGTGCATGTAATGGGTGTGTGCATATATATCATATAGGAAAGATCTGAACTCAAGATTTATAAGGACGAAAGGGATGGTGTTAATTGAGCCATAGATCAATATGCAGCAACCCCAGATGTCAGATAAGGAGCAAGCTTATGAATAAAGTTATTTGTCTTTTATTTAGTAAATAAAATTGCCTTTTTCTGATTTCACCTAATTTTGAGCCAAATGATCAATATGCTATTTGTCATTTCTAAACCAAGTGCTTGCCTTGCCAATTTGTTTTTAGTATTTATTATTTTCAAAATTCTTATATCACTTTTTATGTATATTGACAAACTATTATTAGATTTCTTTTTGTTTTTCTGCTTTAACCAATACCTTAACCATAAAAAAATAAATAGACCATCTTTGATGATTTAAAGAAAATTCAAATTTTTATTTAAAATACATTTAAATGTTTTATATAACATAATCGACAATTACGAGATAAAAAATATCATATTTAATTTCTGAAGGCAAAAGAAAATGAAAATGTGAAAATTTATAAAAATTTTTGTACCTTCTTTTTCAAGGAATACAGGGTCGACAACAAAAAATTTTTCTAACCTTTTTCCCACATATATTTTTAAAATTTTCATTCTTGCTTGTATAGTCTTATCCCTTCCATCTTGTATCAAAGGCAATCCTAATTTTTGGTTGGCCTATGGAAGTGCTTTCTGTGTGAGCTCAAAAGAGAAAAGGTATTCTTTATGCTTTGCTGTTTTAGGCTGTAAAAGGAAGCCCATATGCCCACCATTCATCAGCTCACGAAATGCTTGAAAAAAAGACTCCGAGTTAAGTCGGATTGAATTTTTTAAAATCACTTCATTCTCAAAAAAAAAAAAACAATCTTTTTATTTAGAGGAAAAATATAATATAAAATTTGATTAAATCTATTGATTGAAATATGTAACATAATCTTGAATCCACTTTTAAATTCGTTATTTAATAATCGCATAAGCTTACCTTTTTTTTTTTGATTTATAAATTCACACTTTTTATGAAGTTAAAATAAATTTTGTATCTTTTTAGCACTCGAAATCATAATTGAATTTGAAATTAAAAATTTTTTGAATTGATTTCTAAAATCTATATTTTTATTTGGATTTCAAAAACGTCATAATTTATGGTTTCATTCCTAAACTACAAACTCATTCTATTTATTCAAATAAATCAAATAGGTTTTAATCCGATTCTCGATCCTGATTCACTTTAATCAAGTGTCCAATAAAATTTAGAATTAGAACTAAAACCCATTAATGTTTTTTTTTTATTTGAAGCACTGAGATTTTGATTTATAAGAAAATGATGAATTAGGGCCATCTGAAGTATTTGGACATATTGTAATATTACATATCTCTAAGTTTATAAACTATTATATATTTAACAGAAAAATAAGAAAATATAAATTATACATCAACTAATTAATAATTACAACAAAAACAGTGTGGCATTATTTACAATTTAGTTTATATTATTTTAAAATTTTTGAGCTTTGAACTATTTTTTTTGTCTTTTTTCAACTATTCTTAATGGAAGAACTAATCATTATAGAAGATGAATCTGATTTCCTTATTTTGACCGTCCAGATTGAAAGTATTGGATATTATTGAAAAATTAGAAATATATTTTTTGTGGGTATTGAAAAATTTTATATAATGTTGACTCCCCAATTTTTTACAATATATTGAAAATAAGAATCTTTGGTCAAAATACTATTAGACAAATAATTGCTCAGTGCAACAGGATAACACAATGGAATTATCGATAAATCTAACATTTATTATAAAAAAATAATTATTTTTATGAAAAATTAATGATTCCAATTTATTAGAATATAGTAAAATCTATAATATACATATATATATATATATATATATTTATATATAAATGAACTTCGTACAACTTCACGGGTCAATGTTTACGAGTAGCCATCATCCAAACTTTGAAGCAATGCTGGGACTGAATAATAGAGGTAGTAAGATATTACACACAGTTCTTGAAGATACTTTCACAGTTGCATTTATATTTCAAAACTCCTCACAAGAAAGCGCATAAGGACATACTGCATGTAGTCATGCTCATCATTCCAATTCAACCTTATTTATTTGTTATTATTGCGTGCACACAAATGGAGAGAGAGAGAGAGAGAGTTGATGAAAATTTGTAGTAAAAGTGTAACTATACTAAGATTTTAATAGTTTATCAAGATAATTTAATTCTAATGGTAGGATACTGAATTCTTTTAATCAATATCTCAAATTTAAGTTTTAAAAATAAAAAAATAAGCATCAAGAGAGTCAGTTCATATATTAAGTTTCACAATACTTAAATCGGATTAATTGGGTAATTCATATACGATTGGTCAAGACAAACAAAAAAAAAAAAGATAATCTATTTTTCTATGAGATCTTTATATAAAATTTACAATTTTGTAATTAGTTCATATAAGAAAATATTCATATAAATTTGATTAAACCGTCACTCTCTTCTTCTTGCACTCCTCCAAACCAATTTCTTCCGGAAGCCCCTCATCTCACATGCAAGCCTTGGGCCAAGCCTTAATGAAGAAAATCGAGCAGGATTAGGATTAGAATAATGTTGATTATAAAGTCATTGATTAACCAAATTATTGACTTGGACAATGAGCCCAATGGTTGGTAAAGACTTGGTCTTGGCCCCAACTTTCACCTCTATCTAGGATGTTAATGGATCGATTTTAATTTGAATTATGGTAGTATCATATTCAATTCCAAATTTTAGCTCTCATATATATATATATCTATTCGGGTTAAAAAATAAAAAATCATATCTAACTCTGTAAATTTTTTTAAAAATCTGACCCAATTCGATCTGATTTTAAACCGACTTATATCTAATACATACTAAACCTAAACCATAACTTAATACTTTTTTTTATAATTTAATAATATTTATTCAAAAATGAAATAAAACTTACAAATTATAACAAATTTTAAAAATCTTTTTTATTTTATTATAAATTATTATCAGATCGAATCGAATTGAATTATTTATAACTTAAATCCATATCTGAATCGATCCGATCACTTTAATATTAAAATTCGACTCTAATCCGATCCTAACTTAATTTTTAAAGAAAAAAATCCAATCTACCGATCAAATTTTTTAAGTATCTATTAAATCGAATAAGATATTACCATCCCAACCTCTACCTAACTCCCCCACTATTTTCCTAATTTTGTCCTTTCATTTTATTTTTCGACAAAATTTGAAAATTCAGCACTTGCTGCAACTTTCATTTCATCAATGCATTTTTCAACGCAATGCTAGAGTTAGACAAACGCCTGAATACAAGCTGGCGCCCTAAGATTTCACAATTTGCATTGGACATTCTTCATTAGTCATTGTAGGGAGAGAAAATTAATGGAGAGTCGATCTAATAAGTAAGAATTCTTAATTTCTTAGTTAAGTCTTAGAATCAAAATTTGAGAATGAAAAAATTATATTGAAAAGATTTCTTCTAAATTGAATCTGACAACACTCAAATTAAATTGATCAAAATATGATTCTGATATCGATCGGTTAGAAAAAAGAAAAAATGATAAATTTGAATTTAGAAGGAAACAAATTAAGGGTCATCCGTCTCAGAATTGCTCTGTCCAAAAAGGTGATTGAGACTCCATAAATGGGAGATATATGATCAAACTAACAAAGAAATGTAGCACAATCAACAGGGTTTTAGCCTAAGTAGACCAAACTGACAAAAGTGGTGTGCAGAAAAATTCCAATAACTACAATCCAATCCCATCCAGATTCATTCCAATTGACTTTGTCTTGCACCACTTGCATTGAAATGGACAGAGTTCAGCCAAATCTTGCCTAAACATTTTTCAGCTTTATTGCGCAAATTCAGCAAAGGCCATAAAAACCCACCATATGGGGCCACACGAGCTGCATGAGTGCCAAGGCTGGCACTCCTCACCAAGTTGTGCTCCTTTTTCTGGCTTTAGGGAATTGCCCTTATCTTTATTTGGTTCTTTTAGGCCTTGCAACTTGCCAAAAAGGAAACTAGGGGTCTAGTGATCAAATGGGGACTAGGACACTAACAATTAATAGGGCACCACATTTTCCCTATCTAGAAGGTACACCTAGCCATAAGTCGGTAAGGCTAAGGGAGTAGTTTTTAGGCTGTTAAAAACACAAATAGTCATTATTTTTAGGTCATCTTCTAATTATGTTTTTATACACTTTGTTTAAATTGATTTTACTATTAGATATTTTGCTCACCCTCCAAATGTTTAACATGAGTGCTCACAATCATCTTTTGATTTAAATATTATTATTTTTAGGTTATTTTTAAATTATGTTTTTACAATTTGTTTAAATTGATTCCGATACTTTTTTTTTTTATTTTCATCGATCAATATTTTAATTTTACTTGATTAATCCTTTCCGTTCATTCCTATATCTCAAACTCAAGATTTATAATTAAAAAATACAACATCCTATCACTATATTTATTTATAGGAGTTTGATAAATTGATTTCATTATTAGATATTTTGTTCACTCTCCAAATTTCTAATAATCACAATAACCTTTTGCTCCTTGCAACAGTAGAAATATTCACCCCCCTTATTTCCTTTGGCTACGTATCGCCACCCATATAACTTGGACAACCTCATTTATAAATGTGGTTTAAGCAAGGTTTACACCCCTTTCACAATTCCCATGGAGTTTTAGATACAGATTAAGAAGAAATCAATTTGAAAATATACGTTGTTGTCTTAAGAATACTATCACCAAAAGAAATCAATTTGAAAAGATCTTTCTTAAATAGATTGTACCGCAAAACAACTTACATAAGTTCTAATAATTAATAAAATTACAACATAGAAAATTTGATATTAAAATTTCATAAATAATATATAAATAAATAGTTTTATTAATATTGACAAAACTGTGTTTTGATGATGATAAAAGTATAAATGAACTTGAAAACAAGAATAACTTAATTAGGTCAACTTGTGTTCCTTATCAGGCCCTTTGTAATTGAGGACACTTTGAAATTTTTGAATTATATTAGGTTTACCCAATTGCATAGAAAGCTAACCCGCGTATGAGTACTTAGAAAATTTCTTTAATTGAACACAACTTAGGTTGACCTTCAAGCGAATTCAGGTCGACCCTAAAACCATTAGGTCAACCTTTACTGCAATCAAGGTCAACCCCAAGTCCACAAGGTTGACCCTCATAACATTTTAAGTCAATCCCCAGTCTACAAGGTCGATCTTCAGAGCTCAAGTCGATCCACTTGTTCTTGTCACAAAATACTAGTACTTTGTGTGTAAACCTAACAGGTCGACCCATCATCACTTCAAGTCGATCCATGCTCACATCAGGTTGACCCATCATCACTTTAGGTTGACCATGCTTACATCAAGTTGATTCACCATCACTTCAGGTCGACCCACTAGTTCCTGAGTCACAAAGTATCATTACTTTTTTTGGTTACAAAATGATTCGTACCTCGGATCATGGGGTCAGGGGAAGGGGGCTTGTTACCACTAGGCTGGTCTCTTATGGACATTATTTTATATGTAAACCATTCTAGGCCGGCCCTTACTCTTCACAAGGTGACCCATGTCTATTTACTGGTCGACTCGGCACTCCCCTCAGGTCGACTCAAAGTGTCTATGAGACCGATCCAATGCTCAACAAATTGACCCAACCTTCATAATAGGCCAACTCGACCCATATACTTTTAAGGTGCCAACTCGACCCATATCCTTTTAAGGTTAACCCATTCACTTATGAGGGTGACGTGTACTTTGGCCATTTGTTTGACTTCTTAAAATTGGATGACATGTACTTTGAATATTCAAATTAGATAATCAATAGGCTTAGTAATTCGACCCAAATTTATTTTACAAGAACATAGATTGACCCTAGAATTCTAATAGATCAACTCATGGTCACACCTACGTCCCAACGGTCTAAAGATTTTAAATCAAGTCGACCCAATACACTTCTAGGTTGACACCCTAAACAAACACATTTCATGATTGTTGGGTTCTATGCATTCTAACAAGTTATGCGCAGGTAAAGCAAATGTTTCTTCTGTAAAAACAAAAGTTGAATCTGCAAAAGAAGTAAACCAGCTTCTCATTCGTCAAGGTATAGCAACGAGCAAAAACATTAAATAAGAAGCAACAGAAACATTAATGAGTAATAAATGAGCAACATTCGAAATGCATCTACCAACTCAACGGCTCTTTTCAAGTTAAATAAATATCGAAGTTAAGAAGACACAGGGTAGTAGTTGCGATATTGAATGAACATACAACAAAAGCATTGAATACTTTGTTTTCTTAAAAACACTCTATGTTTTATACTCTCATATACTCTTTTGTGTGTAATTATTATTGAGCTAAAATTTTGTTACTTCTGAGGATTAGCATCTCCAATTTGTAACTCAAATTCTTTTTCTACGCAAGAATTGTAACAAGATCTAACTATATTAGTTGGATCTAGGTTTAGAGAGAGATATGCAACTAAAGAGTTGTGTTAAGTATTTCTAGATGAAATACCTGTAAGATTTCACTTGCTCCGGTGAAACAAGTGGTTCGTAACATTTGAAAAATAATGAAAAATCCAGGAGGATACCTGGGAGTGGATATATATTGAGTTTGGTAGAACCACTATAAAAATTTTATGTCTTCTGTTTTCCTTTCAAATTTCTCTACAAATTTTTGTTTTGATTATTCTGTCTTGCTATTACTTTTGAAATCTTCTCAAAATCCTAAATTAGTGTCATTATTATTCAAATAAACTTATTTTCTTTTAATTGGTATCAGAGCAGATGTCTAGCATTTAACTCTCATAACCTTAAACCAAAGATCCTTGCCCCACATTCGAAAATCTCCAAATGACACTAAACGGAGACTATGTTTCATTTGAGACTTGTTCCACAAATAAAGCTCCATTCTTCAATGGAAACAACTACACCTATTGGAAATAAAAGATGCGCAACTTTATTATAGCCCAAAATCTAATAGCTTAGGAAATCATTGAAGAATGGATCGAGTGCCCAATAGAAGAAATCGATGGTTTTCGTATACTAGTAAAACTGAAGAACATGACATCGGAGTAAAAGATGACCTATCAAGTGAACTGTAAGACGATCAACTTTCTTTTCCCTGTTCTAAGCACCAATGAATACAACCAAATCTCATCGTATGTCACAGCCAGAGAACTGTGGGAAAGAATCAAAGCTACATATGAAGGCACCAATCAAGTTTACAAAAGTAAAATCATATTGTTGAAATAAGAATATGAAACTTTCAAGATGAAGAAAGGAGAATCTGTTAGTGAAATGATAACACGATTCAACAAAGTAACGAATGAATTGAGGTTGTTTGGAAAGAGTATTTCTCAGGAAGATATAATGGAAAAGGTCCTCAGAAGTTTACCAAAATCTTGGGAATCCAAAGTTACTACAATTGGAAAATCTAAGAACCTCAATACTTTGATCATGGATAAGCTTGTGGATTCATTAATAACATAAGAGATGAAGCTAAATGTCAAAGATTCCTTCAGAAAAGAGAAAGGAAAAGGATTGGCGCACAAAGCTGAAAGTGAGGAAAGTTCTTTTGATTCAGAAAATGATGATGATGAAGAAGATCCTGTCTTACTAGCTAAGAAGTTCAAGAAATTCATGTTGCGAAGAAGAAAGAAAAACAAATCAAACTTCAAAAGGCCAAATAAAAAGGATAAGGTTAGATGCTACGAATGCAAAATGGTCGAACATATCAAAGCTGAATATCCTTAATAGAAGAAGGTCGAGAAGAAAGCAAAAAGGACAAGAGGGAAAAGAAGAAGAAAAAGAGAGCTCTAGCAGCACGGAGTGATGAAGACAACTCCTCCAATGAAGATGAAACACCTGAGGAACAAACAAACTTGTGCTTCATGACAATTGATCAACCTTTTGATGATGAGATAACATCTACTTCATATTCCTCGTGCTTTGATAATGATAATGATTTCTCAGTACGCAAAATGCATAAGACAATCATGGAATCCTTTAAATTAATTAAGAAAATAGATAAAAAAAATAATATATTAATAAAGAAATTAACTGAATTAGAATAAGAAAATGCTAAATTAAAAGTTGAAAATCAAAAATTACAAAATAGGAATGTTGTCCTAAAACAAGATAAAAACAATTTATATGCTAAAATTGAGGAACTAAGAATTGAAACTAAAAATTGTAAATACATATAGGCCAGTACTATAGAGAATGAACTTGAATTACCAACTGTAAAGAATGAACTCAAAAATGAAAAGGACAAAAATAAAAAACTTAGTTCTCTATTATATAAATTCAATCAAAGCCAAGAAAAATTAGATCTGATGCTAGAGGCCTAAAGGGGTGTGTATGATAAAACTGGCCTAGGTTTCAACCCTACAATGAATCAGAAGAAGTTCTACAACTTCTTCATACCTAGTTCAAAGTCCAATAAGAACAAAACAAGATACCATACATATATACAAATAGGGCACAAAGCTTATCACTGTAAATTGAAGAAGCAAATCAACAAAACACACAAAGTGCACATATTGCTACAAAATAGTCCAGAACACCAATAAATGTTGGCACAGTAACATTGAACATAGAAAGGAAACACTAAGGTGGATACCAAAGGCAGTTAACTATTGTCACGACTAACTCAGTCGGACCCAAGAAAATTTAGGTATCAGAGGCACCAGTGGCAGAGCCACATGTAAGTGAGGGTCGGCAATTGCACCCCCTCAATTTTTTATTTTCTAAAATTCAATTAAAAAAATATAATTTTTTCGATGTTAAACTATATTTTTTGCTTACAATTTTAATAATGGTAATGCGTATATATTTTGTTTGCACCCCTTTTAATTTTTTGCACCTCCTAACTCTGGGTCCTAGTTCCGCCACTAAGAGGCACAATCATAATTGATTTTTCTCTCAGGTTTGTCTAAAGTCTAAGGAAGTTGTGAATCCATCATCCTGGTGTATCGATAATATGTGTTCAAGACATATGATAGGAGGTACATCAAGATTCTCAAGCTTAGAAATGAGAAAATGCGGAAAAGTTATTTTTGGAGATAAATCCAAAGGTAAGATTATCAGAGTGGGCAACATAGGAGCTACGTCTATTGAAACTCAAATCCAAAGTGTGTTGCTTATTTCTTGTTTAAAATTTAGTTTGTTTAATGTTGTCAGTTGTGTGATAAAAGGATATAGGGTAACCTTTAATTCTGATATATGTTTAATTATTTGCAGAACATCAAATGAAACAAAATTTACTGGAGTTAGAGATTGGGATATATATGTAATTGATCTAAAGAACACAAAAAACTCAAATGAATCTTGCTTGATGGCCTTAGATAAAGATAATTCTAGACTTTAACATAAACGATTAAGTCATGCAAGTATGGATCTAATAAAAAAATTAACAAAGAAAAATTTAATGAAAGGCATTCTAGATTTAAAGTTTGAAAAATACAGAATTTGCGACGCTTACATGAGAGGAATAAGAAATTCATTTAAATCTAAAGATATAATCTCAACTTCCAGATCTTCAAAGCTATTCCACATGGACCTATTTGGTCCGATGAGAATCCAAACTATAGGAGGAAAATACTATGATTTTTTAATAATTAATGACTATTCAAAATATACTTGGATTCTCTTTTTAGATAGGAAAGAAAAAACTTGTTTATAATTCATAAAACTCTGTAAAAAGTTTCAAAATAAGAAAGACTGCACAGTTTTCAAAATAAGAAGTGATTACTGTAAGAAATTTGAAAATAGTCAATTAAGAGAATATTGTGAAGAAAATGGAATAAATCATAGATTCTCTGCCCCTAGAACACCACAACAGAATGAAGTTGTAGGAAAAAGAACAAAACTCTAAAAGAAATGGTAAGACCAATGCTCTGTAAACATAATACACCTAAATATTTTTAAGCAAAAACTATAAATACAATTTTTTATATATTAAATAAAGTTTTAATTAGATCAATTCTTTAGAAAATCCCTTATAAACTATGCAAGGATAAAAAACCAAATATAAGTTACTTTTATATGTTTAGATATTAATATTATATTTTAAATAACGGAAAAAAACAATTAAGAAAATTTGATACTAAAAGTGATAGGTATCTTCTTAGACTATTCAACTAACAACAAAGTCTACAGAATTTGCAACAAGAGAACAATGGTAGTTGAGAAATCTATTCATGTAAAATTTGATGAGTTTGAAGAATCCAGGAGAAAAATAATGATTATTGATAATGAAATAGTTCCAAAAGCAATTTCTATAAAAAATGCTAGAGATGAGGATATTAAAAATGAAATTGTAGAATATGTTCCTCTTGCACTTATTCCTCAGAACAGCAATGAGCAAGAAACCAGGTATCTAACAATTAGGAATAGTATAAATGTAGAAAACGTAATTGAAGGCATACAATCTGGAGTTAGAACTAGATCTACACTACAAAACCAATGTGAATATATAGCTTTCACTTCCAAATAGAGCAAAAAAAATATCAATGAAGTTTTAGAAGATGAAAATTGGATCTTAACTATGGAGAAAGAGTTAAATCAACGGGATTTAGTTTCAAAACCTTATGATCAATCAGTAATAAAAACTAAATAGGTTTTCAGAAATAAATTGGACAAAAATGGGACAATCACCGAGAATAAGACAAGATTGGTGGGTTAGGGATATAGTCAAGAAGAAGAAATTGATTACGATGAAACCAATACTCTTAAAATTAGATTAGAAGTAATAAGATTGCTTCTTGACTTCACATGTCACATGAATTTTAAATTGTATCAAATAGATATGAAGCGTGCTTTTTTGAATGGAGAAATAAATGAAATAGTATATATAAAGTAATCACTTGGATTTAAAAATCCAAATTTCCCAAACAATGTGTTCAAGGTTTCTAAAACTTTGTATGGTCTCAAATAAACTCCCAGAGTCTAGTGTGAAAGACTTAGCAATTTCCTTATTGAAAATGAATTCAAAAAAGAAAAAATGGACACAACCTTGTTCATTAAAAACTGAGAGATTTTAATTGTGCAATTTTATGTTAATGATATAATCTTTGGAATGAGTGAAAATTTTTATCAGGAATTTGCTAAGATCATACAAGAGAAATTTGAAATGAGTATGATAGATGAACTTAATTATTTTCTTAGACTACAAATTAAACAAACAGAGAAAGAAATCTTTATCAATCAATCTAAGTTCACGAAAAAAATTAACAAAAAAATTTGGATTTGAAAACTCTAAAGGAAATGTAACTTCAATGAGCACTACCCTAAAACTAGATAAGGATGAAAATGAAAAATCAGAATATCAAAAGATGTATAGAAATATGATAAAATCACTCTTATATCTCATGGCCTCATGACTAGACATACAATTCAGTTTGTCTTTATACTAGGTTTCTATTAGATCCAAAGGAGTCACATTTAATTGTTATAAAAAAGAATCTTCATATACTTGAAGGAAACAGTGAATCTAGGAATATGGTGTGATAGAAACTCCACTTTTTAATTGTATGGTTTCTCAGATATAGACTTTGCAAGTTGTAAGATGGATAGGAAAAGTACAAGTAGAACATGTCAATTTTTCAGAACCATGCTGGCATCATGGTCTTCCGAAAAACAAAATTGTTGAGAATGCTAGGTTTTGATAATGTCAAAAGAAATCAAATGGATTTAAATCTATCAGAAAACAAGACTTAAAATCACTAAGCCTGCAGTCCCTTATCGACCCATTTCTTATGCATGTCGACATACGCATTCAGGTTCACCAATTTAAAGAACATGTCAACCAATTTAACAACTTCTAGAATATGTCGACCTGTTTCCATTCCTGTCGACCTGAACAAATCAGAACCATACTATTTGATTAAGTATAATCTTGTCGACACCTATGTCAACCTGATGCACCCTCTTCACAATTCGTCAACCTAAACTAGAGCCTTGTCCACAAGATAACACGATTGGTCCACCTTATCAGCTTAATCAATCAACCCGCCTTTCCATGTCAACTAGGATGCCGACCTGCTATATATGATGCAGACCTATTAGAGTACTTATGTCCACCAATCTAAATTTTGGGTTGACCCATTAATCCTCACATCGACCTGAAATTTAGCAAAATATTAGGAGAGATTGACACACTTGATAAGTAGTCAACCCCGTTACACTGTGCGCAACGACCTGCATTAAAATCATATGTTGACACATCAAACATGTCCACCAATTTAAAATGTCAGGTCCACCAATTTTACCTTGAATAGAATTTTGTCGACCTTAAACTCTACTTATGTCAACCTGATCTTCTTGAGCTTTGTCAACCTTAAAGGTAAAATATGTCGACCTGTCACTTTATGTCAATCAATTTAAAAGGCTTTGTCCACTAATTTTAGTATGGAATAGAACCTTGTCAACCTAAAATATTGGAATGTCGACAAGCCCTCATTTACTATAATAGATAAGGAGTCGGCACAATGCTATTCAATTTGATTAACAAATAAAATCGGTCCACCCATCTAGACAAATTAGTAGACAAATCATACTAGTCGACCTGACCTATTAGAATTACAATACAAAATTTTAAAACCAGGTCGATGTGTAAATTAAACCTGTCGACCTAAGGTTGTCAGAAATCAAAATTCGAAAATTATATGAACACAACAGTCATCTCTTTTTAGAATTTGTTTGTGCATTTCCTTTTATATGTAAGACTAATGTTTAAATGCAGCAAATCTATCCCTCAATTGGTGAAATGAAAAATGTCACCAGTGGGAAAATGAAACTTCAGCGTGAAAAAAGGAACAATTGTAGAGCATTTACTATCGAGTATTTATGAGTAACGTTTATCTTCAACAACCACGCAACGGCTCTCTTCAATGAGGTTATAAATACTATAAAGATGAGAATTGAAATAGAGATGTTGAATTGAAGATTTGAACTACCTCAACTTCATTGTGTCCATACCCTATTTTATTTAACTTCTCTCTGCCTTAAATTCAAGTTATCACTTTTGAGTGTAATCCTCTGTAAGATCCAAAACTGTCTAATCTAAATAATCAAACCTCACTTCTTAGACAGCCCATACTTGCTTGTATTGTGGTTTTAAAAAACCAGTGAGTATGTCACGCTTTTGGATTTAGAGAGAGAAAGTCAACCTGTGAGAGGTTGGGAATCTAGTGTTTGGGTATAAACACTGAGAAAAGTTTAACTTGAATCTAAAATCAAGTTTGTGATTGTCTAACTTGAACCTGTAACCAATTTTGTAATTGTAAGGTCTTAATGAAAATTACAAGGGGAGCCGGGAGTGGAAGTACACCGGATTTAGTGAAACCATTATTAAAACTTTTGGTGTTCTTCATTATTTTCTTTATTTATTGTCAAATGTAATCTTACGTCAGTCCTATTTCAAAAATTAAATTAACCAAAATTTCTAGAAAAAAATCCTTAATTAACTATTCATTCCCTCTAGTTGATTAAAAAAAAATAAATCACAACCTCCACCACCGAAACTGAGTATGTAGCAATTGCATAATGCAGTGCTTAGTTGTTGTGGATTAAATATCAGATGCATGATTATAGAGTTGAAGTAAATTGTATACCATTCAAATGTGATAATATAAGTGTAATTAATCTAACTAAAAAACTAGTACATCATTCAAGGACAAAACATATTAAAGTTAGATATCATTTTATTAGAAATCATATTCTGAAAAATGATATAATTCTTAAATATATTGACATTGAAAAATAAATAGCCGACATATTCACAAAACCTTTAGACAATAATAGGTTTTTTGAATTGAGAAGAGAGTTAGGAATGATATAATTAGAAAAATAAAAAAAAAAAGTGTTAAAATGAAAAATAGAGCACAAAATTTGAAACATATATTTCACAATTCACTGATTTGGTTAACCAGCAAATGAATCAGAACAACCCAAAAATTGATAGGTCGATGTGAAGACCAAATTTGGACTACCCACTAAGAGGTTAGGTCGATCAACAGGAAGTCAGGTTGACCCCTTAAGACAGATAGGTAGGCCCTTTAAACAGATCAGGTTGACCTCCACAAGAGGAGAGGTCTAAGGCTAAACCGATCGACCCCTTATGAAAAAAATGTCGACCTATGAAATAATTAAGGTCGACCGTGTACTATTAGGTCAACCCGCGAGAGAAGAAAGACAAATCCGTGAACAAAAACCGACCAACCCATGAATAACCTATGAGAGAAGCACCTTAGTTTTGTTTAGCATTTAGAATAAATGCTCGAACCACACTAGGACAAGTGTGTAGCATGAAAATAGACATGTGTTAACTTAAATCAATACATATGCACACAAAATGGACATGTGTTAATTCAAAAGAACACATATACACATGAAATAGACAAGTACTACCTTACGTGGCAAATAAACATGCAATAGGCAGTTGTAAATTTCGAATTAAATGAGCAGGCCTCAGGTTGGAAGATAACAGGAATTTTAAAAGGCATTTAAAATGTCTTTTTAAAATCTAAAAGTCAGCAGGTAGTTATAAAACTTGAATTAACTATGAAACCTACAAATCCAACCAACCCGTGAGGGTCAAAAGGCATTTAAAATGGCCAAGTCTTTTCACATTCATTTACAACCATTTAAAACACAGTAGTTTCTCTCTATAAATTAAAAACTCAAATCCACAAGAAACCTCTGAGTATATCTCTATAATGCCTCTTTCTTTCTCATCTAGTTGATCGATCTTCTTTTTCACTAAATATACCAAATCTCCATTCTCTATTTCTTATTTTCGTAAAAAATCTAAACAACTCTCTCTTCCATTCGATTGCACCTAAGCGCAAAAAGGGAAAGGAAGTTGAATCAAGCGAATCCAAACCCACATCTCTTGGATTCAACAAGAAAGATTTTTAGTCCCAAGAGAAAAAGTAAATTGTTTGAAAAACTCTTCTCAAATAGAAACATTGCCCACAAACGGTTAATAAATTTGACCTTTCTACAATGATTGAATTTAAATATCATGAGTTTTTGAATTTAGTATGCCCTAGCTAGCTTCTTTTTCCGAATAAACACATATATGAAAGGGCAATCATTTTTTTTTTTTTTTTGTAATACGGAAATTGTAGTTAGTGAGACCGATAAAGACTCTCATGAGACTCATACTATGATTGATGATCAATTGTGGCCAAATGCATTTAGAAACTATTTTGATGGAAAAGAGATAGAAATAAATCCTAGAGAAATATGTCAAGCAAATGGATTAGAATGGGCTTCGTACAGTGAATGTGAGCAATTTATGCAGTCGAATGTTTTAGAAAATGCTCGGACTATATTTGACAATCCAGAGATGTTCATAGTTAATACAAATGTCATGGATTTAGGACTTCATGAGAGGATTCTATATTTGTTGATTACTCATATCATTTGACCACGAAATGGAAATTACACAACCATATATAAAAAAAAGAAACCCTGGGATTCGTTTTCTTATTCCACATTTCATGATAACCACGTCCATGTTAAAAAGATTAAATTTGCCCTATGCTAGTGTTATTATAGACATATTGATAGCCAATGGAGTTAGCTTGCCAAAAGAGAACAAAGTTGAGTTAAGTATGAAGAACAATATTAATGCAACCTCCATGCACACGGCTAATTGGATTTTCCAAGAGGGTGAATGGACCAACATTAGAAAGAAGGGAAGAACTAAAAAAGAGCCTAGTATAATGCATGATAAGGAAAGGAGTGAGGAGAAACATGAAATTGAAAATACATAAAGTTATTTTCAAATAATAGCTCCTCATAATCCCCTCTTTTCGAGAATAAATTGGACGAAATTCTCAAAAGAATGGAGGATATGAAGTCTAAAATGATGGAGAGGTTCGATGGGCTAAAGCATAGAGTAAGGAACAATTATGATCATCTTGAATTTAAAGTAAAGGAAGCAGAGAAAAATATGGGTGAACTGAAAAATGAAGTTATGTTTAAATTATTTGATATGGGTAATAACCAAAAAGTCATCACAAACTTCATTTAAAAAGTCATCACAACTGCTGTAGTTCCCAGACCTTCATCATCATCTTCTCGACCTCCTGTTCCTACATCTATTCCCAATTCATTTTCTGTTAAAGCCTCGTTTCTCAATCCATTTAGTGTGTGAGCTTGAGCTTCTACTTCTACTGAATCTGCATCAACTCGTGCTCCCACCCCTTCTATTGCTCCCTCTACTGCTCCTTCAATTGCTCCTTCTATTGATGCAGGTCCATCCACTTCTACTAAGAAAAACGAAGGCAAAATTAAAGTTAGGCCTAAAGTTAAAGACACATGATTCAATTCACGTACTTAGACCAACCATTTTTTCTGTCTGCTTGTGATTTTTTCTACGCTTTATTAGTATTTTCTTTCTTTTCTTGTAATCTAAAATGTTATATGCTACTTTCTATGTTTACTTATAAATGAGTCGGTGAGCCATCATTCTTGATTGTCTATGATTCTTTGCAAATGGCACCTAAGTAAACCTTAAGGGAGAGTTTCGTTTACGAAAGATAAGTCAATGATCTCAATCTTGGGTCATTTTTCTGCCCTCTAAATTTTATATTAGGACCCTTTCTGTTGTTGACAAAAAGGGGGAGACAAAACAAGCATAAGATAAACATGATGAACATTGAAATTTGATTCTATTCATGACTTCCAGAAGATTAATTAAGATTCATTTAATTAAGAAAGAAATATATTAGAGATTTTGTTATCATCAAAAAGAGGGAAATTGTTGACAAAACTGTGTATTTTGATGATGATCAAAGTGTAAATAAACTTGAAAAACAAGTATAACTTAATCAGGTCAACCCATGTTCTTTATCAGGTTGAACCTTTGTAACAAAGGACACTTAGAAATTTTTGGTATTCTAGGGCACTTAGAAATTTTTGGTATTCTATTAGGTTGACCCATTTGCATAGAAGGTCAACCTGTGTCTAAGCACTTGAAAATTTCTTTAATTAAACACATCTTAGGTCAAATTTCAAGGGAATTCAGGTTGACTCTAAAACCATTAGGTCGACCCCAAGTCCGTAAGGTCAACCCTCAGAATATTTTAGATCAAACACAAGTCTACAAGGTCGACCCACTAGTTCCTATCACAAAGTACCAGTACTTTTTGTATAAACCATAACACATGGACCCATAATCACTTGAAGTCGACCCATGCTCACATCAGGTCGATCCATCATTACTTTAGGTCAACCCATGCTTACATCAGGTTGACCTATCATCACTTCAAGTGGACCCACTAGTTCCTGTGTCACAAAGTACCAGCACTTTGTACGCAAACCATTCTAGGCCAACCCTTGCTCTTCTCAAGTCGACCCATTTCTACTTAGTGGTCGACCCGACAATCCCCTCAGGTCGACCCAAAGTGCCTATCAAGCTAATCCAATCCTTCCCCTCAGGTCGACCCAAAGTGCCTATCAAGCTAATCCAATCCTCGACAGGTCGATCTAACCTTCATAATAGGTCAACCCCCTTGTTTAAATAGGTTAACCCATACACATTTAAGGTTAACCCATTCACTTACGAGGTTGACGTGTATTTTGATCATTTGTTTGACTTCTTAAAATTGGATGACATGTACTTTGAATATTCAAATTGGATAATCAATAGGCTTAGTATTTCAACCCAAATTTATTTTACAAGAATATATGTCGACCCTAGAGTTCTTATACATCAACCCATAGTCGCACTTGTCTCTCAACAATCTAAAGATTTTAAAATCAAGTCTACCCTAAACAAACACATTTCATGATTGTTGGGTTCTATACATTCTAATAAGCTAATGTGCAGATAAAGCAAATGTTTCTTTTGTAAAAACAGAAACTGAATGTGCAGAAGAAGAAAACCAACTTCTCATTCGTCAAGGTATCACAGCAGGCAAAAACATTAAATGAGAAGTGATGGAAATATTAATGAGCAATGTTCGAAATGCATCTATCAACTCAACGGCTCTCTTCAAGTTGAATAAATATGGAAGTTAAAAAGACACAGAGTAGTAGTTATGATACTAAATGAACATACAACGAAAATATTAAATGCTCTATTTTCTCAAAAACACACTCTATTTAATATTCTCATCCATTCTTGTGTGTAATTATTATTGAACTAAAATTTTGTTACTTCTGAAGATTAGCCTCCCTCTTAGTAACTCAAATTCTCTTCTGCACTTGAGTTGTAATAAGATCTAACTATATTAGTTGGATCTGAGTTTAGTGAGAAAAACACAGCTGGAGAGTTGTGTTAAGTATTTCTGGACAAAGTATTTGTAAGGTTTCACTTGCACTGGTAAAGCAAGTGGTTTGTAATATTTGAAAATTTGTGAAAAATCTAGGAGGGTGCTTGGGAGTAGACATATTGTGTTTGATGGAATCACTACAAAAATTTCATATCTTCTGTTTTTCTTTTAAATTTCTCTGCAGATGTTTGTTTTGATTATTCTATACTACCATTACTTTAGAAATTTTCTCAAAATCCCAAATTAGTGCTATTATTATTCAAATAAACCTACTCAACCCCCTCTAGGTTTCTTTCAATTAATAATTTTAAAATATTTATAAATTGAAAATATATATTTTAAGTTCTTAAATATTTAAAGCTTATATATTTTTAAGGGACATTTTCATAAATAGTTAAAAATTAAATATATGTGACAAAATTTTTTTTGTGTTTATTTAAATATCCATAAATGTTTAATTATTTTTTGGGTGACAAAATTGTAATATTTGAAATTGTTAAAGACAATGTTGGCCGACATTATCATTTAAAAAAAAAAAGAAAAAAGAAACACCACATGGTAGATAAGTAAAAACTGTTTTCAGTAATTTCTCTTTTTCTTATTTTTATTAAAAATTCAGCAAGTTGAAAAAAAAAATTAGTCCAAATAGATATTTAACTAAAAAACAACTTAAGTTTTTTTAGATATGTAGATACTCTAAATTTTTTTTATTATAAACAAAAAGAAAAAACATTTTCTCACAGAATTAAGTATTTTCAAACGGGTGTTAAGACTTTGTGATGTTACAATAGAATTCCTTTTCTTTTTGCATTTTGTGTAGGTCTTTATAGTAATATATAACTTTTAACAATTATTGTAAGAATAAAAGTTCTCCTTCATTAAATATGTAAAAGTTCTTGGAAAAAAATAAATACTATTTATAAAAAATTCCCTTTAATATTACTTAGAAAAAAAATGCTTCTACTATTTTTTTTCCATTGAAAAATTAATATTCTACAAATGCCCTTTACCCTTAAAAAATGCTTCTATTGTAAAAATAAAAGTTTTCCTTCATTGCCAAACTCATATCTCTTCAATTTGATCAATTGGGTTCTTAAAGAGAGGGGGGGGGGGAAGCTGAGCTTTGGACCTACTGATCAATGGGAACTTGGCCACAAGCAATGAATAATGAACAGGAGCTTCTTTTCTAAGGACCCCAACTTTTACTTAATGAAAAGAAGAAATGTCATACCAACTGAACATGGTGTATGCTGCAATGTAATGAAGGAACTATTGACTTTACTTGTGAAAAGTAAAAGCTTCTCTTCACTGCCAAACTCCTTGGTCTCTCTCTATTTCCCTCTTTCTAAACTTGTGAATAACTTCATCCAGGTCAAGGTTAGCCCCACCTTCCCAAGTTGACGAAGACGTTTACTGGTATGACAGCATACAAGATTCAAAAGGGTATTAATTTGGGAATTCTTTCTATAGTACATAAGGTGCACAGATACATCAATTAGGTCTGTCAATTTTGCAATTGCTCAGTGTACGTCAAAGGATTTCCTTGACATTTCCAGCCAAACATACATTGCTTTTAGTCTAATTCAAAGTTTCCCAAAACCCATTTTTTTTTACCATCAATGATATTTTAACCTTTCCCTGCTTATCAACCTAATCAATAATCACTTCAAGTTAAATATAAGTTATTAGAAAAATTGTCACATTAGCATTTGATAGCCTTCTAGACCCACAACTATTCAAATCGATTGAGAGTGTTTATAAGCTGATAAAATCAGCTTTAAGCCAAAATTAGAATTACAACTATTTGAAAATTAAAAATTTATAAAAATTCTTATAAACCCATGAAATACTTATAAGCCAAAAAAAATAATAAGTTGTTCTCACCAGATTTTTTATTTTGGTACTTTTAAGTATAACTAAAATAAATTATTTTGATCGATAAAAGTATATTTTTACCCTTTTATATCTAACAAAAATTATAACTATATCACATTTTATACTCACTATAGTCTTTTCTCTATTTTAATAGTTTCTAAACATTCATTTTATGAAACAGTTAACTATTTTTTATCTAAACAAATAACAATTTATTTTTTAAAAAAATTAAAATGAATTTATAAGTTAAAACACTGTTTATAAGCACTAATTGCTTATAAGCAATACGCTTTAAGTAATCACAAATGGTTTCTTAGTCAAATTTTTGAATACCGATAATATAGTTAAAAAAAAAAAAACTTAGGTCTTATTTATGGAGCCCAATGAGCACTTCAATGATTAAATATACATGGTAACTTTTTACACAGTGTATCCAAAATTTGTGATTCTAATCTTCCAAAAATGGGTGGTGTTTGTAGGGGAGCAATAAAAGTATTTGCCACTTGGTTTTGCTTTTACTACCAATTCAAAAGGACCTGTAAAAAGTATGATCAGAAACGTACAAGGAAAAGCCATAAGACGAGATTATTCAAACAGAGAATGCATTGCATGTATACCAAAAAACACGACTAAATGTTCATCAATATAATCCTCTCTCTCTCTCTCTCTCTCTCTCTCTCTCTCTCTCTCTCTAATTGCTTGATGGCTTGATTGTTCTTCAACTAAGTAGGAAATCGGAAGGTCAGCATACCATTCAATTCCTAATTTGTATCCATTGTGATAATGTGAAAATAAAATAAGGTTTATGGTAGATCCTACTAAATAAATTATGAACTAAATAAACCCAATATCAAATTTTACATGACAATTTAAATCAATATTTTTTAAAAACAAATTGAAAAAAAACAATAAAAAAAGTACCAAACAATTAGAATTGTGTCCTTTAGGTTCTCAACAGAAGTTGGGGTTGAATGCAGTTGCCTTGCACCTAGCCCAAATTGAAATTGAAACTAAGGTAGAATCCGAACTACAGTCCAAAAGAAATCAAAAATCATCTTGACAACAGATCACATTTCCAAATCGTTGCAAAAATAACCAAGTAATTGAACTAACCAAGATCATGCGAAATATTGACTAATTTACAAAAGCTGTCCTGGTGGGCAAAGTCACCATCAACAACTCAACTCTCATTCAGAAAAATGGCCCTGTTACATATGACCTTTTTTGTTTTCTATACTACCGGTACTCCCAAAAACCCAACCTTGCAATTGATTGCAATATCTACCACCCACTCCACATTAAAGACCCTCCTTTGTATGAGGAAAATGAGAGTCTTGGACAATACAACCACCAATCAGAACAAGGTATTCCTTTTCCTTCTTTGCCACCTAGTCCTCCCCCCCAGCTTCATTTATTAAGAAGAGGTGATATTGGTTTGGGAGACAGTTTCCTAGATCCTTTCATACCGGAGATGGCTATTAACATTTATAGCAGCTGGTGGTGTAATTAATACGCCATACGGATGTAATGCATATCCCTCATTTCATTGTATTTTGTGTCTGTAATTCAGATAAGCTGGCCAGAATATTAATACTCCCTATCCCTATGTTTTTGAAGATATTAATTTCCCCAATCAACCCAACTGGAAAATGCTGCACCAGCCAGAGAACATACACCACAAACATAATTGTTCAAAAACTGTTTAAAATTTCCTGCTGTCAAGCCAAAATGAGAATCCTTCTCAGGTTCATTATTCGTGTCTAAGAATTCTTTCAAGCACTCCCCTTCAATTCACAGAAATTTTAAGGAATGCTTCAAATGATAAACATGGAGAAAACCATTGATCAATAGCAGCACAAACATGAAATAAAGCATGTGAAATTGCACCAGATGTAAACAAAATGAAGAATGCATTTCCAATACTTAAGTCTCTATATTCATGTAATCTTAATCTTGAAAAAAAAAATGCAACAATAACTACAATCTTTCATCAATTCAACTATCCTCTGACTACTGCAACTTTGGTACATATCAGAATCAAACCTTCTGGATCAAGCATCACCACCAAAACCATCTTCTCAGTTCTTCAAATCCAGTTTTGCTCTATGAATTTCACATTCTCATGGGAAGAAAACTGCAAAAAGAAGAGATGAGAACGACCAAAACCATTTTGCCTTTTTTGTTTCTTCTATTCTTAATTAAAAAAAAAATCCACCCAAAAAACAAAAAGGAACACAATAAGCGAAAGTCAAAATTCCCCAAACGGATTAATTCAACCAAGACAAAGGTGTGCTCTATCCATCTAGTCCATTACAACAAACCCCCTTCCTAATCTCACTGTGCTACCACCCCCCCCCCCCAAAAAAAAACAACAAAAGCCTGCAACAGATACTACCCGGTATCCACATTCTTGAACCCCATGTCCCTCTGCTTCTGCTTCCTCATCTCCATAATCTTCCTATGGGAATTTGAATGCAACATACTAGAAAACGTCGGGCTACTGGCAGGGCGGTACTCGGACACCAGCCTGCCTGACTTGTACCTCACCCCACAAGCATTGCAAAGAGTTTTGGGACCCATAGGGCCAGCCCGCCATTGCGGGGTCTTCTCAGCTTGGCAATGCAGGCATTTTCTGCCCATAGTGGTAGAGGAGGGTTTGGTGGTCTTGGCCTTGGGCCCCTTTTGGCTTACACATGACCATTTTTCGTCGGCAAAGGTCTTCCTGCGGCGGCGTTTCCGCATGCTCCTAGGCTTCACAGGGACTTGGATATTGTTGCAGCAGCTCATTGTCATGGTGCTAAGGGCATTATTGCTGCTAATGCTACTGTTACTGTTGCTGTTTGTATTTTCTAGGACTGAGACTGGGCTATGGTGTTTGGTTAACATGTTTGGATTTTCTGACAAAAGGCCAACAAATGTTTCCACTTCCGGGAATGCATCTTTGTTTGACAACCACTCCAATTCCTCTTCTGCAACTGCATCATACTCCTCCTGCACCACAACATTTTTCTCAATTTCACAAACTCTAATTCTTTGACTCGGTGACTCGGACGAGTCGACTCAAGACTCCCTCAATTATTCAGTGTCGGGTGCGCTCGTGATGGTCACATGGGTTTTGGGATGGGAGTAACCCCCCTCCCCCCATTTGCCAGTTTTTGGACAGCTGTAATAGAATGACAATTGCAATCCCTAAAGCATCGGGGTTAATATCGTCATTTCGTGTGCCAATGTCGACATTTATAACCGAAGCAAAATCTTTCCGGAAAAGCATTATTATTATTATTATATATGGTCCACTTCATACTCCCGTGACTAATGTTTGAATTTCCAGAAATACCCTCCAATGTTAGACAATTCTGAGGGTAATACTGTCTTCAAAAACTCAAAACCCTAGCCCGTCCGAGACAACCCAGGACCAAATTTCGACAACAAAACCGGTTTAACTCGAACGAGTTTTCCAGAAAATAGAGAGAGAGAGAGAGAGAGATAGAGGATGAAGAAAGACTTACAGGAGAACGGCCACGATCTTTGGAAACGAGACCGAGTGAAGACGAAGAAGGACGAGAAGCTTTGGAGTTCTCGTCTTCGTCCTCGTCTTCTCCGATGTCCGACGAGAAGTCCAACAGGTCGTCCATAAAAGTCGTCAGAGACTCCATTTTCTCAACAGAGAGAGAGAGAGGGAGGTTTTTGGTGTTTTTTGGGAACCAGCAAGGGTTTTTTTTCTTTTCGTTTAGAGAGAGAGAGAGAGCGGCGTATATCTGTTTCTCACTCTTCTTTCTCCTTTTAGCGATATTATTATCACGATGCCGAGGGTTTTGTTGGGTGGGAACGAAGGGATGTCGATTTTTCGCTCTCTTTTCATTTTTATTTTTTCCCCTTTTCTAACGTATTACTGATCATTACTTTCTTTTCTCCTGCGTCTCGGGTCCACTCTTTTACCTTAAACCCTCACAACCCACAAATCACAGCCGTTCATTGTTGCTTGATTTTCACAACATGCAGATAGAGATAGGTAGGGACCCGAAAAAATGAACGGTAAACTAAAAAAAGGTGGGTTGGGTTGGAACTAAAAAGTACACCGAACTTCGTGTGAAGGTCATAAATACTTTAATTTCGTCCACTTTTGATGAGGGTATAGCCGTGGATTTGACAAAATGAGAAGGGTATTTTCGTCATTAAAAAGTTGTATTTCCAAAAAACACACGAGAGAGATATAGAAGTGGAGGACGACCCACACACGTCATACCACCAATAGAGTGATGACACGTGGGCAGTTGTTGAGATTGTCTATTTTAATTTTGTTTTTCCAAGTTTAGAAAATGGTTGGGAGTGATTTAAAATTGAAATGAAAAAATCTTTGACCGTCCGACACCGCACGTGGCGGCGATGATGGATGGATGACTCGACCCATTTGGGTTTGGTGTTTTTGGGTTTTGTTCTTTTGGACACCTGAGTGCTGTGTTCATGTGTATGCATGACCATCGTACATCAAACCCTATTTCTCTGTTTTTTTTTTTTTTCCTTGTCCCTTCAATATTTTAAGTTTCATTTTAATTAATTTAAATTAACTTACTATCAAAAATCCTTTTTGAAAGAGGTGTATCATTTTTTTCTATTCTTATGATGAATCAAACTCATACATAATTAAAAAATTTCAACGTCTTACTAAATCAATTAATATTTATCATTTGTCCTTTTATATTTTCCCAAATTTTATAATATAAAATCTTTTTCAGGTTTATATCCATTGAAGACAATTTTTGCATGTTGTCTTGTGGGAAAGACATGACTAATGATCTAATGATCGTTTGATTCAAATTCAAATGCTTAATTAGCGATACATGCAGATATATTTTGATCAAATCTTATAATCAAAATCAAATAAATTATTATTATAATTTTGTTTATTTAACCTTTGTTTCTATCTAGTATTATTTTAAAATATTTTTAGGTAATTTTAAATATTTCAAATTCTTTTAGCTAATTAAATGAGTCAAACTGAGGTATTTACGGTGGCTGATTTTTGACTAATAGATGGCATTTGATTTGAAATATGAGACGAAAGCACATAATAGTAGAAAAAAGAAAACACATGGAATAAACAAGATAAGACTTAAGGAACATGGTAAAAAAAAATTAAAATTGTATAAAGATATAGTTAAAAAAAAATTATTAAGTTTTCCCCTAAAAATGGAAATACAAAAATTTAACTTATTTTTGTTTTAAAAATAAAAATAATTCTTATTTCTATTTCTATTTTTATAAATTAAATATAATAATTTTTTTCTAATATTTGTCTTTCTCATTGTGTAGTTTAGAACAAATGCTCCCATAAGCTTCTTCAACGGATTAATTTTTTCCCAGAAAGGAAAATCTAAACGGCGGGACTTGAGGTAGGGTCCGGGGCTGCTAATCCATGAGCAGCATTGCATGTGCTGGGATCCACCCACGTTCCGGCAAATAAGGTAACATGCACCTGCACTCTGCTTATTCCCTTCTTCACGTGTCACTCACGTGCTCTACCCCCCCGCCCCCAAAAAAAAAAATCCTTCTCTTTTGTTTTGTCGTTAATTTTTCCCCATGATATCCGATTCGATCCAATCAATATTTAAAAAATCTGATCCAAATCCGATGAATACCCAAATAATTTGATCCGGCTGATCGGATTTTTTTTCTCAAAAATTGAATTAAGTTCGAATTATGATCGGGTTTTAATATTAAAATAGTCGGATCGATTCGGATTCATATTTAACCTATAAATAATCCAATCTGATCCGATTCGTTAATAATTTATAATAAAATAAAATTTTATTTTAATATAATATCATTAAATAAAATAAATAAATTTTTAGAGTTTGTTATAACTTATAAATTTTATTTTTATTCTTAAACAAATATAATTAAATTAAAAAAAAAAGGTATTAAGCTATGGTTTAGGTCGGCTATGTACCCGTTTAAAATCGGATCGCATCGGTTTTTCAAATATATGTAATATATCGGGTCGGATCAGAATTTTAAAAAAAATTCATAAGATCGGATATGGTTTTTAATTTTTAACCCGAATCAAGTTAGGGTAAGATATGAATATTATAATTAAGATTTAGGGTCGATATTAATATGACACGAACTATAACCGATCCATTGTCATCCCTATTCAAATATGCTTTCAGCTCTCTGTTTGTTGATATTTGAATTCAACTAATTCGGTTCGAATAATTATACAATTTAATTTAAAGATTGACTTTTTCTACGTCTATTTTTTTATTTTTAAAATTTGAATTATAAATTTTGATTAAAAAAATTTAGTAATTTATCTAAATTTACAAAATTTGGATTCATCCGTCTGTTACTTCAATGGAAAAGTTTATGATTATTCTTTTATACATTTATAACTTTTGACAATCCTGTAATTCTATACTCAGCGCTTCTTATTTGTAACTAAATCAAAACTAGAAAAAGAAAAAAAAAATAAATATTTTTAAATAAAAATGTTTTTGGAAATATATTCTTGATGTGTTGCCATCGTACTTGTTCTAACATTTGAGGAAATCACTGGTGTTTGTAGAAACATAGGCATAATTGAGAAAATTGAGGTCAGAGAATCAACTAAAATTTGATAAGATTTTTAATATAAAAATTATTAATATAATAATAAATTGAGTCTTTTTCAAAATTAATTTTTATATTGATTTTTTTAATTTTAATTAAGAAAAATATTACAAATAAAACTACACAAGACAGAATTGAGATTCTGCAAATAGGCCCACATTTTCGTCCGTCAGTGTTCATTTCAAGTTTAGAAAATGCAAGAGTAGGTAATTAAATCCTAGTTATTTGTCAAAAGATATATTTCTTTCTAAATAAGAATTAAAGTTTATTTGTTCTTCATTGTTTTAGGAGATGAGCTACCCATCATCCTTATCCAAGAGATCTTTCGATAATTTTTTTTATTATATCAAGATTTGAACTTAAAATTACAGAGTTAGAGAAGAGAGATTATGACTACTAAACTAATCCCTTAGATACAGAAATTTACCAATAATATGTAATTGTTCTTCGTTATCTTAGGTTATGAGCTACCCATTGTCTTTACACAAGAGATTTACCGACTATATATAATTTGTAAATTATTACAGGGTACTAAACCCCTAAAAATGGTAACTGCCTACTATTGTTAAAAGGAAAAAAACCAAAAAAAAAAGTTTTTGGACAGAGATATTTTTTTTATACTGAATCAATTGGTATCTAAAATCATATTCTGACTAATTTAGTCTGAACTCCTGTTAAACCCTTTTTAAGGAAAAAAATCTATTAATATAGTTTTTTCTATTTTCAATATTCAAATTCAAATTTTACATGAGAGGTTTAGCACTTTTCTTACCGGCTAGGCTAATTATCCATCGGCAGTGAAGTACTTTTTGGTGTCATCCAAAGGGAAAAAATTGAGAACCCTGAATTTGATTCTAATGGTATTTCCAGGAGTCAAGGTCTAAGTGAATTTTCTGCATTCATATAATGACGAATATAGAAAGTTGCAAGTAGTGAATCAAAATTGAAAAGGAAAAGAGAGAGAATTGGTCTCACAATTTGTTTTATGTGCAGCATGTCCCAGAGTCTATGTATTGTAGATTATGAGTTTATTAGTCCTCTAATGACCACCAAAAAAAAAAAAAAATTAAATGGGCTTTTCCATCATTAATTGACATATTCCAAAATTTGACTAGAAATTTAGAATGGTCAAATGTGATTTTGTGGAGTTGGAATCAAATCAACTAAGGTTGGCCCCTAAAATAATTCTCATTAATATGATTATTAAATAAAGTAAAATTTTATTGGAACCCAAATCTTCTTGCCCAAGGAAATTTACCAGAGACACCCATTGTTAAGCTATGCCTATTTGTACAGCCTCTCATGCTCTGTTAATTTTTTTTTTCTTTAATTCTAAATAAATTATTACAAAGAACGAAAATGACAATATACAAATTTTAGATGATTTTGATAATCACAGCATTTCATTTTTTACTTTCTTTCTCCACGGACAAGTGTTGGATTTTCGAGTCGAATTAGATATTTAAGAGGCAAAATTTTTTCCGATATCTATTTTCTCTATATATAATATTAGAATTAGAGATTTTGTTTAAGAGATATCAGTGTTGACTATCGGATCTATTAGGCATTGATAATTTTTTTTTTAAATAATAAATGATTTGGTATTAAAATTTATTAAAGTCCATTATAGGTCACATTACATAAAATTCAAAGTCAAATTAAGAATAACTTTGGATTTCAAAGATCACCTTTAGGAAATGGCTTCTTTTAGGTTTGTGGTTGGACGGATAAAAATTTATAATACAAGAATTTTTTTTTTTTTTTTCCTATGATCAAAGATGCCCACAATATATAAAAGACTATTAGATCGTGGGCTGCACTTCCAGCCAAGTTTAATAGCCGAAAACATATTAAAAAAAATAAAAAATAAGACGTTAGGCATTGTAACATGATTTCGGTTTGACTTTACAATGTTGCAAACAGTTTTATAAGCCAACTCAAACGTGGTCTCATTTTTGTTATTATTATAATAGTGTCCTATTGGAAATAAGGTCACATTAGTGTTCATGATCTTGCACCACAATTATAATAATAATAATAATAATGTCTCAAGAGAATAATTTAATGATCACAATACTCCTCTCCAAACCTGATAATCACGAATTCAAATTTTGATATAACAAAAAAATTAAAAAAATAATAATATAATTGATTCGTATTCTTCTACACTACTTATTATTATCTAAAATTATATTCTTAATGATTTATAATCTAATTATTAGGTAAGGATCTAGGCATAATGTTAACATTTGTTAAAAATATAAATAATTTTTATTTTAATTATTTTTGATTAAAAGTCTGCATTACATTAGCTTTATATAAGATAGATAAATTCTTGTGACCAGAAATACTTAAAAAATAAATTGACGTGGTAATGATGTAGCATTGATATGGTCAATTCAACTCCTTTAGTTTGATAGGAAATAAGTAACCCTACAATAAAAATTATTTTTATAATTTAACAATGATTTTTCTTAGACTTCGTTGGTGCAAACAAAGTGGGCATGAAAGGGGTTGGGCTTTGTCACGAACCCATTCAACAAATCATGTCCTGAGATAAAAGGAATTTGGGTCCAATCTTATGGTGATCCGGGACTTGGAAGGAATAATTTTCTATAATAGATTTTCAATGACAATGGAATTTATAAAAAGAAAGGAAAGAAGATTAAGAGAATTGCAATACTTCTTTTTTATGTTTTACCATTCAATATTTGAAATCATATTATAATTAATCTAAACGAGTTACGATCATCTGATGACGAATTCTTTTTTTTTCTAAGATTCGGACCTAGGTGTTCATTAAATCACTTAATGTCCTTTTCGCTAGATCAACTGTCTATCCGGGAGAATGCAATACTTCTGATTAGTGGTATAGGGATGTAAAAGGGTTGAGGCTAGACTTGATTTTGTTTTCTCACTTGCTCCCACATCTAAAATTTAGTCTTAATACGCAATTTCTCCCCTTGAGAGTAGTAGGTCTCTCTTATCTGGTCTCCGATACCGTCCACCGCCTAGCAGGTCTCTTTTATACCAAAACAAATAGAACATGGTATATTTTTTATCCATTAGTTAAAAAAAAAATTACGATAATAAATTTGATAGAAAGGTTTACGAATGAAATCAGAATATAATGGAATGAAAATAAAAGAGACTTTTAAATTCGTGTTCTTTCAGCATTTATATTGTAAATGTTTAAATTCAAGAAATATTTGGGTCTTGTAGCATGTCAATCCGGGTTGAACCATAATAATTTTAGAGAATATAAAGGAAAAAAGCAAGAGACTCCCTTAGGTGAAATCCCATAGAAAGGGACTTTGGTCATTCCCTCATTATTATAAGAGAGCTGTGGCACAGAGGGTGAGACACTACCTAGAGACATTCCCTTTGTTTTAGAAAGAGCAAGTGTGGGTTAGAGAGACTCGTGTGTTGTGAATATTGGGTGTCTTTGGATATTTTGATTTGCACCATATTCTATATCAATTTTTGCTTATGCTTTCATGCCATATCCACTAATTTGTACCTCATTGATTGTGAATACTTTGCCCATGAGCAGTTGATCTAGCAGAAAAAATGTTAGATCACTTAATTAACATTTGGATTCGAATTTTAAGAATAAAAATTCTATATTGGGAGAACTCCCCTGGGTCTAACCGTGATTCGAATTTAATTAGTTAAAATGTAATTTCGGATATCAGTTGATGGGAAAGATTTTCATAGCACCAAAAAAAAAGGTATACATACTTTAGCTTTGAAAGTGTGTTATATTAGCGAAATTTGATCTAAGATGGCTAGCATAATTAGCTTGCTCAATTAAAATTCTTGAAGAGAGAGTATTTCAAGTGGAAGTAAATGTCAACCTAGATGAAGAGAGAGTATCACATGATGAAATGAGAATATCATAAAAAAGTACATTAGAGAGGAAAAAAAATGTGAATCAAGTTGATTTTTTAGAAAGGAAAACTAATATCTTTAGTTTTAAATAAAAAATTAAATTAATTTTTTTAAGAGAGAGAAAATTAAAAATTAATGTATTTAGAGAGATAAATTTTAAAATTGTTTATTTTTTTTAGAGCGACCAAGTTAATGTGAATTTTAGAGAGAAAATACATAAAACCTATTTCCTGAGAAAAGGAAAATATAAATTAAATTGATTTTTTAAAAAAGAAAGAAAATTAATATGTATAGTTTTAATGAGAGAAAAATTAAATTAGATTTTCTAAAGAGAAAAAAAAAATAAAAAACCAAGGTGTTTAGGACAAAACTCAAAATAATTTAACTTTTAAAGAGAGAAATTTAATATACTTAGTTTAGAGAGAAAAAATTAAATTTAGTTTTTCTTTTTAAAAATAAAAGTTAAAAAGTCAAAATCAATATGTTTAAAAGAGGAAATGTGAAATGAATTGATTTTCTTTTTTAAAAAAACTAACATGCTTAATTTTACGGTATGTTTAAATAGAGAGTTTTGATGGGAAAGAGAGAGAAATTGAGATTTTTTAAAGAATTCATCCACGTTTAACAAATTAATTTATTGGAGAGAAAAGTTTTAGAGAATTTCATAAAAAGCTTTCAAATCCAATTTTTCAATCTTACCAAATTTTTTGGAAAGAGGGATTCCCATTTTAAATTTTAAATGTTATATTTATTTTTATATTTTCTATTAAAAAAAGTAAAATTCAGAAAAGATAAAATAGTAAATTTATACATTTTTTAATATATTCCCTCTCTTTCTCCTTATTTAACCAAACATGATAAATATAATTTTTAATTTTATTTTAATTTCTATCTCTTCACATTCTTTCTCTTCCTTTCCTCCACCTCTCTTTCTCACGAGGTTGCTTGTTAAAGAAAAATGGCTATTGACAAATAAAACTTAAAATCAATTTGTTTTGAAAAGGAAAATTTAAAATAAATTAAGTTTTTAGAGAGAGAAAATTAATGTGCTTGATGTTAGATTTTTTAATCCAACGTTGAGTTAATATGTAAAAATAATTAGGTATTGGACTGTCATTTAAATATAATCCAATAAAAGTGATTTGTTATAATATATTTGTTGTGGGAATTTAATGTATATAAAATGGTGTGAAACTTTTAAAGGTAAAAAGATCAAATAGTAATTTTTTATTATGTGATGGATCATATTATCAAAAGATAAGTGATGATTTTAAAATTTAAAATCAAAGATAGTTATCTGGAGTGGTTATTGTCCATGGATTAACATGTCTCACATTCGTTCTGAATCCCCATCAATTTAGAGAGAGAAAAAACTTGAAATACGTATAATCTGAAAGATCCAAACCCAGGATTTATAGACAAGTTTGAATTGAAATGTAATCGGATATATTTTTTTTAAATTATCTCATATTTATTGTATTTTTTAGTGATTTAATATAAAATCTATAGGATATGATTATATTGATGAAAGTTTTTATCAAATTAGGATTTCAAACGGTTGATATCAGAGCAATTATGCTTAGATCATTAAGAAATTGTTATGAAAATCAGAGTTTTATTTTTTAGAAATTTTATTTTAATCGAAATTTAGGGTTTGAAGTTTAATAAAATTTGGAAATAGAAAAGTGGCTTTTTGTGTCTTTCCACGTCTTAGAACACGCAACAAAGAAAGGGACTTGACTTTTTACGGAATTCAGAGTTCTGCCTTCAAATCCATTTTTTATTTTTATTTTTTTTCTGTCCTTTGGATTTAAGAAACAAGATTAAAGCACTAAAAAAAGGGGGGAAGGGAAGGAGACTTTTCGTCTCCTCTTTCAGTGCCTCACCAGAATTCATCTAATGCAATAGAACACAATTAAGAGAGAGAGAGAGTGTGGAGACACCACTCTTCTCTCATGCTTGCAAAAAAAAAGAAAAAATCTCTCACATGATTTTTGGAGAGAATCAAGCAAAAATGCTCAGATGGTGTTAACCGCAAAGGATTTGTTTTCCTCCAAGATTTGGAGTTGGAATTATTGAATCCAATTTGACACCTTAACAATTGCTGGCCATAGGATCCATGGTGAAATGTTTGATTAAGTTAAAATGGGGCCCACCATGTGGGCCAATTCATTGGACCCAATTAAGAATTAACTTTTATTTTAAAAATTGAGCCATCACAAGCTTAATTTTCTAATATAAGACTTAACTTTTAGTAAGACCAATTTATAGAATCCACCGAGTAAAATAAAGTATGAGCTATTAAGTTTAAGAGTCCAAATAAATTATAAAATTGAACTTATAGTTAGGTTCAATCTAAGGTGTAAACCCATTAGGTCAAAATTGGATATAGGTCTAAAGTATATATTTTGAAATATTATAACTGAAATAGTATTTCACCAAAGTACACTCTTTTATGAAAATTATTTTATTTTAAAAATATCAAAAGATATACATATACAACTCATATAAATATTGACGGGCCCAAAGAAAGATTAGTATTTATCAGAATTGTGTGTATGTCTGCGATAATAAACACGTGATAATTATTTAGTTTTGTGTGTAAATTGTGAATTAGCCCAAATGAATGTTCATAATTTGACATGTTAATTTATTATCGGTGTTTGATTACTGTATTGTTACCGGTATCTTGTGATGAGGTTTCTATTTATTTAAATTATTAATTAATTTTTTTAGATTATTGTGAGCATATTTTTTTATTATTTATTATTCTCTGTTCAGCTTTACCTACTACTTCTGTAAATATTAATGCCCAACTTAGTTTAATTGTTATACTGAATGACTCAAATTTCAAATCATAGCAAGAGAATCTATTTATAGTTCTCGGAGTCATGGATTTAGACTTTACATTAAGGACTGACCCTCCCTCACCACTTACTGATAAGAGTACCCCAAAAGAAAAGGGGGAGATGGAAAAATGGAAGAGGTCAGATCGCATGTGTCTGATAATCATGAAATGAGCCATCCTAGAGACATTCAGAGGCACCATGTCTGATTCTGTCATATCAGCTAATACTTTTCTTACGGATATTGAGGAGCTTTTTGTCAAAAATGAAAAGTTTGAAATTGGTTCACTTTTAACAAAACTTATCTCAATGTGGTATAAAGGTTAAGACAACATCAGGGAGTATATCTTTGAGATGTCTTATCTTGTTTCGAAATTGAAAGCACTCAAGCTCTAACTTTATGAGGAATTGCTCATGCATTTGGTTCTCATATCTTTTCCTACACATTACAATCTATTTAAAGTGACCTATAACTGTCAAAAAGAGACTTAATCTCTAAATGAGCTCATTTTGCATTGTGTCCAGGAAAAGAAAAAGTTGAATCAAGATAGAATAGAAAGTATACACTTGACAACTAAGAACAAGAGAAATGGAAAGAAAAGAAAGCACGATAAAGATGCTGCAGGCATGACATCACAAAAGAAATGACATATGGGACTAGGTGAATTGGGAAAGAAAAGTTGCTTTTTTTGTGGCACAGAAGGGCATAAGAAGAAGGAATGCACCAACTATCACACTTGGCGTGTTAAAAAAAGGTACATTCCTGAATTTGGTTTGTTTTGAGATTAATTTGACTTCAGTACCTAGACACACTTGGTGGTTAGATTCCGTTGCTACAACTTATATCAATGTCTCTATGCAGGATTGTCTAAATTGCCAACAACAACTGATAGTGAAAGATACATCTACGTCGACGATGATAATAAAGTTCCAGTTGAAATTATTGGGAGATTTAGATTATTGTTAAGAGCTGAATTATATTTGGATCTTTATGAAACATTTGTAGTATCGTTTTTCAGACGGAATTTGATTTATGTTTCTGTATTGGATAAATTTGATTATATTTGTTTTTTTGAAAATAGAAAAGTTAGTTTGTATCTTGATTCAAAGTTGATTAGATCCGGTTCTTATTAGGATCCAATAATTTTTATCTATTTGATACCATGACTTCATTTAATGAACCCCTGCAAACTAGTACTAGAAGTTTAAAACGCAAATTAACAAATGAGAATTCATCTTCATTATGACAGAAACGATTAGGTCCTATCTCTAAACAGAGAATAGAGAGACTTGTGTTAGAAGAGATTCTTGATACTCTTGATTTCACAGATTTTGATATTTGTGTAAATTATAAAAAAGGGTAAACAAATCAAAAAAGGAGATTTAAAACCAACAGATCTTTAAACATCTTAGAACTGATTCATATGAATATCTATGGACCGTTTCCTTCGGCTTCTTGGAATAGTCAATAATATTTTATCACGCTCATAAATGATTATTCATAATATAGCTACATATATCTCTTTACGGATAAATCACAATCTCTGGAAGTATTCAAAATTTATAAGGCTGAAGTTGAAAACTAATTCGACAAAAGAATTAAGAGTGTCAAATCTGACCATGGTAGAGAATACTATGATAGAAATGACAGGACTGGTTAATAACGTCCGGGACCATTTGCTCTTTTCCAATAGGAATGTGGTATCGTTCCACAGTCTAGCTCTCTAGCTATGAATGATGTTACTGAAATATGAAATAGGACTTTTCAAGATATGGTAAGGAGCATGATTGCTCATTTAACCTCACCTGAATCACTCTGGGGAGAAGCACTTAAGACTATTGTATATATCTTAAATAGGGTTCCTACAAAAATAACTACCAAAACCCTCTACGAGCTCTGGACTAAAAGGCGTTCTAGTCTAAAACATTTCCACATTTGGGATTATCTAGTTAAGGCTAGGCCTTATCGGCCTAATAAAAGGAAACTTGACTCTAAGACGGTGAGTTGTTATTTCATAAGGTACTCTAAAAGAACTAAGGGGTACAAATTTTATAATCCTATAAATAAGGTTATATTTGAGTTAGAAAATGCCCAGTTCTTTGAGCATTTTGAGTTTGCAGGGGGAGATTCAGTTAGAAATATTATCTTTGAAGATGAATATATAGATATTCTCACAGGTGTCTTGGTTCCTATTCGAGACTTAGCTAATAGTGTCCAATACATAACAGTTCATGACAATATTGAAGAATCCTTTAATCAAGAAATTGTTTTACAATAACAATCTGAAAAACAAACTCAACCACCTCCAAAGTTTATACCATTAGGGAGCTCCATTAGAGAAAGAAGAAATACAATTTTAGATGATTATGTTGTAATTTTTTCAAGAATATAAGGTAGATATTGGAATGATGGAAGATGATAAAATCAACTTCCATCAGTCCATGGAAAGTTTTAACTCTCAAAAGTGGATAGATGCCATGAATGAAGAGAAAAAGTCTATGAAGGACAATAACACATGAGATCTCGTCCCATTACCTGAAGTTGAGAAACCTATTAGTTATAAATGGATATTTAAAATCAAAAGGGATTTAAAGGGCAATGTGAAGAGATATAAGGCTTGTTTTGTCATAAAAAACTTCACACAGAAAGAAGGTATGGATTATAAAGAGACCTTCTCTCTAATTTTTTCGAATAACTTTTTAAAGATTATAATGACATTAGTGACACACTTTGATTTTGAGTTACACCAAATGGATGTATAGGCAGTGTTTCTCAATGGCAACATTTATAAAATAATTTATATGGTACAATCAGAATATTTGGGTCAAATGACTCAAAGGAAACAATTTACAAACTTAAGAAATTCACTTATGAGCTCAAACAGATATCTCGACAGTGGTATTACAAATTTTACCAAGTATCATCTCGTTTGACTTTGAGATGAATTTGGTTGATAATTGTATATACCATAAGTTCAATGAGTGTGGACATATTTTTCTAGTTTTGTATGTCAATAACATATTATTTGTCAGTAATGATATAGGTCTAGTGCACAAAATCAAGAGACTTTTGAATAAAAATTTTAAGATGAAAGATCTTGGTGACGTCTCTTTTATATTAGGAATCTAGATTTATCGAGATGGCTCTCGAAGAATTCTTGAATTATCATAAAAGAGTTATATCGAAAGAGTATTACAAAAATATGGCATGCAGGATTGTAAATCAAGAGATATCTCTATGGCTAAGGGAGACAAGTTTAGTCTCAATTAGTGTCCTAAGAATGACCTTGAACAAAAGAAAATGCAAAAGATTCCCCATGTGTCAGTAGTGGAAAATTGATATATACTCAGATTTATACGCATCCGGATATTATGTATATTACAAGAATGTTGGGCAGATATTTAAGCAACCTGGAAGTAGATCATTGGATAACAGTCAAACGAATATTCAGATATTTATAGAGAACAAAGGGGTATATACTCACGTATTGGAAATCAGATCAGTTTGAAATCATTCGGTATACTGATTCTGATTTTGTTGGATGTCAAGATAGTATGAAGTCAACTTTAGGCTATATTTATCTGCTTGCCAGAGATGCTATCTCTTGAAAGAGTGCTAAATAGTTACTTAGAGTCTCTTCCACCATGGTAGCAGAATTTATAGTATGCTACGAGACATCTGACCATGGGAGATGACTGTGAAATTTTGTCACGGGACTACCCATAGGGGATCATATTGAATGACTACTCAATTTATTTTCTAACAATAAGTCAACAGTACTATACTCCAATAACAACAGGAGCTCGACAAAGTCAAAGTATATAAATATTAAGTTCCTGATTGTTTAAAAAAAGAATTCAAAGTGGACAGTTGTCTATAGAGTATCTTGACACATACTCCATGATTGTAGACTGCTTATTAAGGGAGTGCCATAAAAAATTTTACATGAATATACTTCTCGTATGGGTATCATATCACATAAAGATATACAATTTTAGTTGGAGTTTATATTTTCTTATGCTCATTTTTTTTATAGACATTTTCAGTTGTATATAAAGATTGTTTTCTACAGAAATAAAGATTCAGTTTCATCACACTCTGATATGAAATATAGTTAATTTCACTATAATTTGAGGAGGACTAATTGAAAATAGACATATTATAGATCATATTGTATGTAATTTTCAAACTTCACATCCACACATGATCCATGTCATTTGATTGTATTGGCATATGTGACCATTGATGGGTCGAGTTACATTAAATATAACAAACACCACTTTGATCCCGTGTTGATATGATTGATGAACGGAATTGATTACAAATACATTAGAGTATTAATAGCAAAGTTGAACTCATATGGTTATACATAATTATAAAAATATACGTATAGTCCAAGTGAAAGATTATTTGATTTTTTTTATCCAACGTTGGGCTAATATGTAAAAATAATTAGGTATTTGGACTGTCATTTAAATATAGTCCAATGAAAGTGATCTGTTGTAATATATTTGTTATATGACATTAATGTATATAAAAGAGGGGAACTTTTAAAAGTGTAGACATTAAGTGGTAATTTTCTATTTTGTGATGGGTCAGAATAGAATTACTAAAAGATAAGCGGTGATTTTAAAATTTAAAATCAAAGACAATTATCTGGAGTGGTTATGGTCCATAGATTAATGTATCTCATATTCATTCTGAATCCCCATCAATTTAGAGAGAAAGAAAACTTATGGAAGATCAAAACCCAGGATTTGCAGTCACATTTGAATTGAAATGGAATCGGCTATGTTTTCTTCAAATTATCTCATATTTATTAATATTTCTAAGTGATTTAATATGAGATTTAGGGTATGTGATTCTATTGATGATAGTTTTCATCAAATTTAGGTTTTTAACACTTGATTTTGGGGAAAGAAAGACAAATTTTTGTTTTCTTTTTTTAAATGAAAACTTAAAATCAACGTAAAGAGAAAAAATATGAAATAAATTGATTTTTAAAAGAGAAAAAATTAATTTACCTAATTTTAGAGAGAGAAAATTAAAATATATGTCTTTAGGAAAAAAAAAACCTTAAAATTAATACATTTTGAGGGAAAAATATGAAATAAAATGACTTTAGAGAGAAAATTAATTTACTCAATTTTAAAGAGAAAAATACTAAATTTGGTTTCTTTGGTAAGAGAGAGAAGATTTAAATCAATATGTTTAAATACAGAATAAAATAAATTGATTTTTTAAATAAAAATTAATGAATCTAGTTTTTAAAAAAGAAAAACCAAATTCTTTGTTTTTAAACAGAAAAAACTTTAAAAAACAACATATTTAGAGAAAAATATGAATTAAATTAATTTTTTTGAGAGAAAAAACATAAAATAAATTAGTTTATTAGAGAGAGAAAAGTAACACACTTCGATTTGAAGAGGAAAACTAATTTTATTTTTTTAAAAAAAATAAAAGTTAAAATCAATATATTTGAAGTCACAAAATTTAATTTAAAGAAAAATTAATATTCGTTTTTATAGTGAGAGAAACTCAAAGTCAATAAGAGAAATATTATGTAAGTAAAATTTTTTACTAATTTAATAAAAACATGTGGATTTGTTAGACCTGTTCTCTATTTTCATTTATGACAAATTTAAAGAGAAAGGGGGAGAAAGGGTTTTCATTATAATTATAGTTTGTCACATTTGTTTTTAATAAAGAATAATGAAAATGCCTTTTTGTGTTTCTTTTTCATCTTACTTTAAAAATGTATTCATTTAGAATGAAATTTGTAAATAAATTTTTTTTTAATAAAATATAATTTCATACTCATTTTCAACAAAAAAAAAACATAAAATGAAAATAAAAAATTGCCTAACAAAATAGATCTGAAATCTCTTGTGCTATATTTCACGTTAACAATAAGATTAATAAAGAAAAAAGGATTAACTATATTTCATGTCTAACAAAATTGACCCGAAACTCTCTCCCAACTCGATGATCTCATCTTCAAATCATAGTGTAATAAAAAAAAAAAGATTAACTAAATATAAAGCACAACATCATAGTTATTAGGGATGGCAATGGATCGGTTATGGTTCGAATCATAGTAATACCATATCCGATTCTAAATTTTATTTTAATATCCATATCCGACCCTAATCCGATTCGAATTAAAAAATAAAAAACCATATCCGACCCTACGGATTTTTTTAAAAACCCGATCCGATCCGATATATTATAAGTCTTTTAAAAATCAGATCCGACCCGACCCAACCCGAGCCATAACCGACCTGAAAATAAAAAATATAATAAAAAATAAAATTATATTAAAAAAACAAAACAAAACATGCACAAGAAAAAAACCATAACATGAAATATTTTATCATGCACAAGAAAAAAAATATATATGCACAAGAATCATAAAAAAAGATAAATTATCCAAATATTAATCAAAACATACAAGTTTCATGTGTTGATAAGTAAGAAACAATACACAAAATAAAACTAAAAATAAATTACATGTTTTTGATACTTGCAAAAAATAAAACACATTAGTTTTTCTAAAACAATGTTACAAATTTTAAGTGACCAAATCAGCAATAGGAAACTCTTCAGCCATTTCGCAGTCATCATCACCATCCTCTTCTTGATCCTCATTCAATAATAACAATGGTTGCATAGCCTCAAGTTGAGCTTTTGACTCATTTTCTAAAAAAAAAAAATGAAACAAATATCAAAATATAATAAATCAAATATTAATTAATAGAGAATATTTAAAGACTTAGTTTAGATACATACCTAGATATTGAGTCCATAACCAATTTTGAGTACATTGCAAAGCTTCCACAGTTGTGTAGTGAAGTTTATTTCGATGAGGAGAAATCACCTGACCACCTGTACTAAATGTAGACTCAGAAGCCACTGTGGTAATAGGTATAGCATAAATATCTTTTGCCATTCTATGCAATATAGGATACTTGCCACCATTTTGTTTCCACCACTGCAATATATCAAAATTCGGTTTTCTTGGGATCACTCGCTCTTCCAAAAAATCATCCAATTCTGATTTTGACTTTGTCTTTGAATCAATTTCCATTTCTTTTTCAGCATATGCATCAAAATCTTCTAATTCATCTGTTGAAACTAATGTACTTGCAATACTAGATGAATAAGATTCATGATTCACCATCACCATATATTTTCTTTCATATTCAACAAACAACTCACGACAAACATATAAAATATTTTCAATCTCTTCATTTGCCTTATCCCCATAAAATTTCTGAAAATAGTACTTCAACATCAAAGTTTTGTACCTTGGATCCAACACAATAGCCACAGCCAAAATAATATGAGTTTTACTCCAATATTTGTCAAATTTTTGCAACATGATCTTTGCCATTCTAATAATAATCTCATTCTCAACCCCACTCGCCCATTGCATCAATGACAACTTGATATCACAAATTTTTGGGAAGCAAATATTTGCAGTCACATAACTAGAACCAGAAAATATCTCAGTCACAGTATAAAATTTCTTTAACTTCTCACAAATCACCCTAGCAATATCTCATTCTTCATCACTTGGCAAACACTTATATCTTGTTTCACGTTGCATCAAACTCATAAAAACAACTTTATATGATAAAGCAGTCTCAAGCATCAAATAGGTTGAATTCCAACGTGTTTTCACATCAAGACATAATTTTTTCGTAACAGACACATTTTCAAAAACAGCAATTTCTTCAAACTTTTGCCATCTTTTCGGTGTTGCCGACCAAAATTGAACACTATCCCGAATTTTAGAAATTGTATCACCAATAATAGACAATCCATCTTGCACAATTAAATTCAATATATGTGCACAACACCGCATATGAAAAAATGTACCATTTAGTATGAGTGTTCCACTACGCATTCTGTGAATCAACAACTCTATGGCAGAATCATTGGAAGAGCAATTGTCCATTGTCACCGTTGATATCTTCCTATCAATGTGCCAGTCGAGAAATGTCTTCATCAATTGTTGACATATTACATCTCCATCATGAGGATGTGGAACATAACAATACCTGCAAGAATAATTTACAAGAAAGTTAATAAATAAAATAAGATTTATATATAAAAATATTTAAAAAATTCAGATCTCAATACCTTAATAGTTTGCTTCGCAAATTCCATGATTGATCAATATAATGTGCGATTCGCCATGTATCCTCTTTTTTGATATTCTGCTGTCCACATATCAGTAGTAATTGCAATCCTACTATCATTTTGAAAAAGTTCTTTTTTTGTCCTCCTCTTTTCCTCCTTGTAAAGATTCATGATATCTTTTTTAATGGTATTGCAAGTAGGAATACTAAACATAGGTTGTAAACTATTAACAAACTTCTTGAACCATATGTGATCAACCATTGATAATGGATACTCATGTATCACAATCATTTTCGCAAGCTCTCTCCTCGACAAAGCTCCATCAAAAACATAATTGCTTAAATTTGCATTACCACCAATATTTTCCTTTTTATTCATCACCAAAATTTTTTGTCTTATATCAGTGTTTTGCCTTTTGGGACATCTTTCTAAGTGTGCCTTTAAATGACTTGTCCCATTTTTTGAATTTGCTCCAATTTTTCTCTTACAATAGTTACATGTTGCCTTCCATTCTCCATTAATCTGCTCCTTAAAAAAATGATCCCAAACAACTGAACTTTTACGTTTGCCCTCATAATTAGAGACTGAAATTTCAGTTGAAGTCGGAGTCGGAGTACCTGTTCCATCAGCAACAGCTGTTGAGATTGTAAATGGAGCATCATCGCTAGGATTTGAAGCTATTAAATCATGGGAAGATGAAGGAATTGAATCCATAAAATTCTAAATAGATATATATTTGCCTGCAATCAAAATGAATAAAATAAAATTAAATAGATATAAATCTTCATCCTGTCAAAATTATAATACAATATCAAATAGAAACAAATGTTCAGCATAATGTAATGACTTCTACCAAAGCATCACAGTGAACTGTTGAGCGTGTTTGTGTGGTTATAACGTCAGTTGGTTGATTGACCCAATGAACATAAGTTGCCAAACCCTCACGTGTTGTGTAAATGTTCACTAACTGTTTGGCATGAGCATCCTGGGGCAGGTTGCAACAACAACTGTGAAATAGCTTGCTGTTACTGTGATATAACAATACAGCCTCCAATATGCTTGAGATGTTGCCATTAAGACCCCCATTTTTGCAGTGCAGGTATGTAAATCTGTGGGGACAAGATGTATTTTCCTAAGGTTTTAAGTGTAAAGGAGATCACACATGAATTATAATGTGTCCACCATTTGCCACCATAACTTCAATCTTCATCTCCTACTGCAACATAAGCCTCTGTCCACCATTTGCCACAGTTCAGAAAGAAAGCATCCGCAAATTTTTAACGACAATCAGTCTCTGTTTTCTGTCTTCTCAAGGCCAAGGGACTATCTTTTGGAACAAAATTGATAGAAAGGGACAATAAACAGTGGAGTTGAAATATCTTTTGGCAATCCGTAATCGACATGCTCTCTGGCCATGTTAATTTTGGAGGTGCTAGCTTGAAGTAAATTTTTCAAAATTTTTAAAAGAAAATAATTGGTACCTGTGGAGTAGGGTGGGACTGCTTGAGCCCTCGGCTCATGGGGGCAGAGCAGGGTAGGGAAATGCTTGGCCCCACCCAATTGACAAGACCCATGGAGGGGTTTCTTCTTCTGAAACTCAGGTGAACTTCTCATCATAGAGGTATGAGCATAAAATCCCAACAATAATTTCAATTTTTTATCATTCTACCAGTGGTCACACGAAAACCTCTTCTTCCCATTAAATAGCACCCAAAAAAAAAAATTATAGGGTTTTTATTAGAAGGATAAAATCATAGCAGAGGAATTTTTGGAGCTTTTATAAAAGGGCAATGAGAGTGTTCTACTAAATTAAAAACTTGAAAATTAATAATAAATATTTACAGATCCAATACCACAAAAACCAAATCCGACAACAAAAGCAAATCCTAAAATTTACAGATCTAAAAATGACAGTACAATTTGGACAAAATAAATTGAAAGTTTTCAGATCTAATTTTCAGATCTAAAAAGGAAAATATGGACAAAATAAAATCCAGATCTAATTTTTACTTACCTTCTGAAGTTGTCGTTGTAGAGGCAAGTCACAGTGACTGTTGTTGATGAACGCGATGAAGATCGACAAGTTGATGAAGGTCGGCACAGTCTTCTGGCATCGGTGTGAAGGGAAGATAATGAAGTGTTGTGTCGGTGAAGCGATGAAGGATGAAGGGGAGAGGGATAGAGGTGAGGGGAGAGAGTGATGAGATGAAGGGGAGAGGGATAGAGGTGAGGTGCGGATGCGGATGCGGCTGCGGCTAATGATGCTGGGCTGGAGAAAGAAGATATTAACCCTAAAATTCCTTTTGTTTTTTTTTTTAATTTAATAATATAATATTAATATATATTTTTATTTTATTTTATTATAAATTATAATAGGGTCGGATCGGGTCGGATTATTAATAACCTAGATCCGAAACCGAACCGACCCGATAATTTTCATATTAATATCCGACCCTAATCCGATCCGAACCCGATTTTTTTTAAAAAAAAAACCGATCCGACGGATCGGATTTTTCGGATATCCGTCTGTTCGGATTGAAAATTGCCATCCCTAATAGTTATCAACCATTAGAATTTTCGTCTTGCCTTTTATAAAATCACATTTATTGATTTAACACAATTTCATTCAAGCATATTCTTTTATTGCCCTTTTCGCGATTGATTTAACATGACTAACAACTAAGGTTGAAGAGATGCATGAAGAAGGAAAAAAAAATAAAATAAGAAAAAAAAAGGAAAATGAAAAACTGTAATAATATTCCTTAATTAAGGTCTCAAATAATAATATATTTAGGTGGATATGTGGTAAAATGAGAAAAAATAGAATTAGAAATGAGGAGATATGTAATAAATTAAGAGTTAGTTTAATTATAGATAAGATGTGAGAGTACCATTTAAGCTGATTTAGACATATGAAACAAAGATCTAAGGATGCACCTATTAGAAAGATCGAAAAGTTAAATATAAAAAATTTAATAAAATATAAAGGTAGACCGTTGAAAATACGAATACAATATATTCGTAAAGACATGATTGTTATGGATTTAGTTGAGAATATGATTTTAAAGAAAAATAAGTGACGTAGAAAAATTTGTTTTAATAATTAAATATGTATTGATTTCATAATATAAGATTTAGAGAAAATGTTTTAATTTTTATACTGTTATCTATGTTTTATCTAACACAAATATGCGCTCTTTTAAAATATCTTTTATCAACTTATAAAATAGTATGAAAAATAATAGTTTTAAAATTAAAATGATAAATTGTTTGGAAATTTAAAGTTTACTTATTTTCGGTGGACAATTTCTTAAATAATTAAATTAAACATATATGTGAGAAAATAGTTTTTTAATTTATTTAAATATTTCTTTGGGTTTATATATGTAATAAAATTATAATATTTAAAATAGTTAGAAATAATTTTATCAATTTATATTTTTATTAAAAAAAAGAAATATTGAGTTTTTCTCTTTTTTGTTTTCTCTATTAAAATAGTTAATTCTTTTTTATATATATAAAAAAAAAACAACCTTTAAAAATTATTTTAACTAAACTTTTATTTATTTATTTATTTATTTATTTTACAAAAACTAAGAGTGTGTTTAGTTATGGAAAGTAAGGTTGTTTTTTAAAAAACGTTTTCTAAAAAAATGAAACTGTATTTAAATACTCTAGTTTTCAATTTTTAGAAAATAAAAATTGAAAAATACAGTTTTCTACTTTATGTAGAGAAATAGAAAATAGTTTTTGGAGTGTTTTTAATTGTTTTCTATCATAAATAAATTCATATTTTTTAAAATTTTTCAATTTTGTTTGCAAAGATTTGAGATAAGAAAATATGAATTTTTTGAATATATTTTTTTAAAAGATAAAAAATATAAAAAAATTAAAGATAAAAAATTAAAATACGTTTTCTATCACTAAATGCATGGTAAAATTTTTGCCAAGCACAAAAGGAGGAGCAATGTATAAATTTATCCCCATTTTTTTAAAAAAAATTATGAAACAACTCTCGAGTGAAAATAATTCCTCAAATAACTGACTTTTGTCGTAAGTTCAACCTGTAACATACATGCGTGATTAAACCCCCAACTCTCTTCTCTCTCTTTCTTTCTCTATTCTTTCTTGAACGGCTTGAAATCCTTAACTTGAATAAAGAAACAAGTTTCAACTCTTATCTTCCCAACATCCAAAAAAGAGAGGGAAAATAAAACTCAATGAGTTGATTATAAAATTGATATAGTTTTAAACCATTGATTTTAAATTTGTATTGGAAATAACAAGAATTAGACGATAGAGGGTCTAAAAAATCACAAAATTCCAAGTGACATAAGTACTTATACTCTTGCAAAACCACCAAAGCGTAGAGTTTTTGCTCAGAAAAAGTGAGACTCAGTCTTCAAACTTTAATTTCGAATTCGTCAAATAAAAAAAGCATTGAAGGAATAATGAAACTATATGAGATCATGCAGCATGGATTAGATCACAAACCAGAGATGCCAATGACGTCCATGTCAGGAAAATCATTCTGGAGGAAGTCCAAGACATTTTGCACGCCTTTGGAAATCATATTCATCCCCATGGTATCTCCAGTACTGCAGGAAAACCTCAGATGGAGGTTCTTCGCGGTAGTGGCGCACTTTATGCTCTGGAGCCTTGCAAACCTACTCGAATTGCAAAAAAGTGGTGGGGAAGAATGATGAGTGGTTAAAATGGGCCCCAACGTTTGAAGGACTTAGACTCAAGGCTGCATTTGTCGCTGGTTGAACTTGTGAAATTAAACTCAAGGCTGCATTTGTCGCTGGTTGAATTAGCGACAAATTGATGCATAAGAAATGCTAAAAGCTGAATTGGCAAGGAAGAATGCTGAGAAACTGAATTAGTAAGGAAGAGCAGTTAGTTGTGGCAAGGAAGAATGTTGAGAAGCTGAATTGGCAAGGAAGAGCTGTTAGTTGAAAAAACTGTAGTGACATTAGTTAATTGAGGACGGAAGAGGGTGAGCTGGCAAGAGTAGCTGAGTTGGCAATCAAGTTGGATGGCAAGAAGCTGATCGGGCAAGATGTTGCTGAGCTGGACGCTGTTGAGCTACAAGTTAGTTATCAAGTTAGTTAGTACAAGTAGTTAGTTGTCAAGTTAATTAGAAACTGTCGAGTTAATTAGGAGCTGTTAGAAAAGAGTGAGGAGAGGAACATTCAGGGGATTATTTAGAACTGATTTCTTCCTTTCTCTCTTCCATCCTTATCTCATTCTCTTTAACTTTTCTTTGCATTTAATAAATCTCTTTCTTTCAGCCATGACAAATTTTTTTAATTCAAAGTTTGATTGATTTACTAATTTCATTATAATCTTTGTTAAGTTAGAAGTGAGTTCTTCTTTCTTTGGCATTATAAATGCAAATATCACAGTAATAATATATAAATGTGATAAAATGTGTTATTTGAAAAATTATTTTCTTTTACGGAATTTTTTAAAAAAATAGGGATACATCGCTCAGCGTCGTGGTTTCAGTTTTGAAACGTTTCTCTCTGGTTTTATCTCTTCTTCGTTGAATATCACACGTGGCAACAACCTGCAAACAGCATCTCCATTTTGAAACGTTTCTCTCTTTAATAGTTTTATCACTTCACTCAGTTGTCTCACTTCCTCCCATTTTAGAGCTCAATACCCAAAAATTAGGTTTAGGTTTTCTTTGCAATTGCTATGCAGTACCAGAGAATAGCAGTAAACTTCAATTAAAAATTTGAATTGCTCATTTAAAAAACGAAATTTAGAAAGAGAGAGAGAGAGAGAAGAAATGCAGAGAGTAGCAGTAGATACATCAATTATATCAAGAGGGAAACAATTTCCGTTGCTTGGTTTGCTGCACTCAACACCTGCAAGACCTGCTCTTTCCCGCAGAACTATCTCTACTTCATGTAAGTGCCTCTCCCTCAATTTTGGTTCATTTTTTATGGGTTTTGTTTTAAATTTGATTGTCAATTGTGGAGAGTTGAATTGAATGATTATATTATATAATTGAAGGCATTGGACCAGCCCAAGGAGGGGATTATTGATGCCAAGCGCATGAACCCATTATCATATGACAATAGAGAAAAAGATTTGGAGAGAGATTGGTGTTGACTTTAATGATATTGCATATGCATTTACGTGTGTGTTCTTCCTAGGATTTAGTTTGGCCTAACTTAGAATTCTCTGAATTCTACTTCCATGTAACATCCAATAGTTTGAAGGAACTAAACCGTGTTTGGAAATTTTAATTTTACCTAAATATAATAGAGTGCTTTGTTTCAGGAATATTTGCAAAACAATCTTCACAAGGCAAGAAAACTGGTTGATTTGCAAAGAAAATGAAAATTGTTGATGTTTTGCTGTATCAAGACTTGATTTTCTATTCTACTTTGGGTGCAAACTAGGGATAGTGTGTAAGTGAGTATGAAGACTAAGTGATGATGATGATGATGATGATGATGATCACTTTTTAGTCATACATCTGGATACTTCACCTACCAGGTTCAGAGTTGTTGCAAGAAAATTTTTTTGGAGGATATGGAAATTGACTACTATATTACATGTAGAGGATTTTTCTATTTTGTTCTAGGCATTACTGTGTCAGATTATTTCTAAATTTGCACCATCACTTCATTTCAAATTGTTCCATTTGTTTATCCGTGTTTCATAGGTTAGTGGGTCATAGAAAAATGGGGTTAAATTTCTCTTCTTTCTACTGTCTAGTGGTTATGGTTCCATTAATTCATATGGCATTGTTGAAGGTGGCATCTACTTCAGCCAGAAAATACTGTGGTCAAACTTATAATTAATTCCTATCCTCAAAAGAGTTGGTCAAGCTTATTATTATTATGATTATAGCTATTATTTTGATGGGGGCGGGTGTGGAGGGGGTTGTTGGCCTTCAGCTATGTTCTCTATGTTACCAAGTGATATTTATGGTTTTTTGGCAATGGTGAGTGACATTTTTCTAAATTTTTTGCAGTGAGATATGGAGAAATATCAGGACTAAGTGTGACTCCTGCCACAATTAGAGCCCAAGCATCCAATGTTAGTATTGGTTCCGGAGGCTATGAAGATCAACAGGAAAATGAGAATCAAAATAGTTTTGTTAACCGTCCAGCAGGCGATAATGCATCTGAACTGTGAGTTTAGCTAATTGTTCTCTGATAATTGAAGAAATAATTTCCTCCATGGCATTGTTTTTAATTTATGCCTATTTATAAAACTAGCCTTGATATTTATGTCTTAGCTTGTATAGATGGTGCTCAATATTAAATGAACAATAATAGGGACTAATCACAATATAATAGTTTGCATGTAAAGAAAATCATCGTGCATGGTGGCTTCTCCCAACAAAATCATTTCAGTTGGGAAAACTAATACCACATAGCCATGTGCTAGAAAGTAATGATCCTGCATCGATTTCTTCTTCATGAATGTTTGTTGGAAATAGCTCAACTAAAGCTGGCTGCCTGATTCCTATGAATTAGAACTATCATTTCATTCCCCTTCTTAAAGAAGAAAGAAGCCTGTCTAAGAGAAGAACAAAGCAATTCAAATATGGTTCATCTCTCAGCCTGTATTCTGACTATTCTCAAATCTCCTCCCTTTTAGATCACTTCGACAAATTCTAGAAGTGCAAGCTATTTTGGAATGCCACCCACAATTGGTAGAGCATTGTTTTAATCTGACTAGTTGATGCCATGGACAGGGATGCCTCCAAATTGCATCATTGCATTATGTCAATGTGAATAACTTGAGTAGGTTTGTGGTGCATATTACTTTGCCAGTATAAAACTAGTAAGAGATTAACAATGAGATTTGGTGTACCAGTTGGTCTGGGACTCTGCATCATAGGTAGGAATTAAGTATTAATACAGCGCCTACTCTAAAGGGTGACCCACACTACTTCTAAAATATCTATAACCATGCAATATGTAACAAGTGACTTTTAAAGTATTTGCATGTGACTCAGTTATACTTTGCCAGTATAAAATAGTCATAGACTGACAATGAGATTTGGCATATTGGTCAGTGTTAGACTCTACAATGTAGATAGGAATTAAATATCAACACAGCATCCACTATGAAGGGTAACCCACCCTAAAAATTCTGAAATATATTCCATGCAATGTATCACAAGTTACTTTGGCCTAAAGTATTTGCATTTTTTAATCCAAAATTTACCTTTACCACTTGTCTTTTCTCCACTGTTATCTTGTGAAAAAGGATGGGTAAGCCAAATAATGAAATTAAAACCAAGATGTCTATCATGATCTTACATGTGGAATGTGAAAATTGTCAGCGAAAGATAATGATTTTTTTTTATTATTTTAAGCTAAGAAATTACTGTTGAGGGGACATGAACATCTCTGGACACGATTTTCTAGATCCTTTTGTACATGGGTACGTAGCATCCCTTGAAGAAGCTTTTCAGTGCTTTACTTTTACCTATAAAAATTAGGAAAAGAAAAAGAAAAAACTGTTGAAGGAGAGGAATCTCTCATTGTACATCAATTTAAGTATAAGGCTTTCCACTTATATTTTTAAGGATTTTCATGGATAAAACGTGGTGGAGTACATCTAGAATAGATCAGCAGAAATTAGGACAAGGCTTCAGGTGAATTTGACTGCTTCTCCCTAGATTACGCTACAACCTGCAGTGAGTCATTTACTAGTGGATAAATATTGAAATAAAGAAATTAGAAGGAAAACATTCAACTGGTCGTTCAAGGAAAAGAAATTAAGAATGAGAAAAAACTTTGCAACATGGACCTATGATAAGGGGGGTGGCAGGTCCATAACTAGCTATTTATTAGGTGATAAAAATCGGTTTGCCACTTTGACATGCAATAATCTTTGCTCAATCTCCTTTTGAACAGAACTCCGTTGAGTAAGAGTTGCAAATGATTTGAGTGCATTCTTTGGGAGATTCAGAGATATGGAAGAATTCTTATTGTAACTAAGTCTTGTATCTAAGGTTTCTAGTTTTCCTCTAATTTGTTCCAGACTTTAGATCATTCTCACATACCTCTTTGTGGGGCAATGGATATTCCTCTGACAATAGGGATTTGATCCATTTTCAAGAGTTTGAGTTTTCCTTATAAATGAGAACTGCTGAATCTTTTGTATGTTTAAGTGCAACACAAAAAAGAATGAATGGCTTTCAGAAAGTTGTAACAGAAAACAAAACCATCACTTTCATATAACGGTGGTTATCATCAACTATTGTTTTTCCTTGGACAAGTATGAGAGATTCCATTCAAGTTCATAAATCAGTAAAGAGTTAGTTAACAAACTAAAATTGACTTGAATGTGTACCAATATCTTGTAATCTAATATTTAATAGCATTATTTAAGGGGTCGTATTTCTTATTGTCTATTTCCCCTTTGGGTTTTCTACTTTGTTATTCCTTGCTCATATTTGTTTCTTTCATGTTTTGGCAGTGAGAAGAAGCCTTCTAGTCTTATTCCTTATCCTGTATCTATTGCTCTTGTGCTTCTTGGATGTTCTGCTGTATTTTCATTGATTGCCTTTGTAAAAGGAGGACCTTCGTCAATCCTAGCAGCAATTGCTAAGTCAGGCTTCACTGCTGCTTTCACTTTGATATTTGTTTCTGAAATTGGTGACAAGGTTTGTGCATTAAAGAAATTTTCTTTCTTCTTCTTAATTATATGCACGCCTTTATATATATATATTTGTATATGGAAATTGGTTGAGCTCATCTTCTCTCCCTTCTTTTGAGAAATTCAACACACAGTTCTCATTTTTTTGGAAACCAGGAACAAGGCTTGCAAGGATATGGTCCACTATATTCATAAGAACACACCATAAAACCAGCTGCTTGAAAATAAATGTCTCTTACAATGGAACTTAAAATTATTGTCCAGTGAACCATATTCTACTAAAGAGTTTCTGCAATTACATTTAATCAATCCTATAGGTTTTCCTTTCATCCTATCTAATGTTTTGCTGATGACCCACAAATTTCTTTGCTCAAGCAACATTTTTCCCCCCAAGCATTCTTTTCGCAGACACAAGATATTATTGCAATGTCTCCACTGGTATTTGCTTTGGGGTAATAATTATAGTAGTTTGAAAAATTATACGGAGGATATATTGGCTTGTTACAGTATGACATCTAATATAAATCTTTTTGCACCTAGCCTCATGAAAAGAATAGACTTACCGCGTTGATACTTACATTTAGTCAATCACTGTAACATTGCCCCAAAACTATGATATCATCCGTCGGCATTAACTTGTGTATGCAGGCAAAGAGAGATCTTTAGTTGCATTGAAATGAATTTGGACATCATTGAGTTTTCAGCTCATTGCATGGTTTGATTTTTTGATTTTCTTTGAGCACTTCTACTGATTATGTATTGATTGGCATGATTGCTTGGTCAAGGACCCATTGTGTTAATAACTAGATGCATAATTAAAATGTTAGAGATGAGGGAGTGGTTAAATAATTATCCACAGATTTGATTTCTTCATTTTCTTTCGCTCTTCCCCTGATTAGGTACGCATTGATTGGCCTGATTGCATGGGCAAGGACCCATTATGTTGATAACTGGGAGCAACGTTAAAATGTTAGAGATGAGGGAGTGGCTAAAGAATTATCCACAGATACCTGTGGATCTCCAAAATTAACGCCTTGTATTTAGCATGCAACTGTTGTTTATGAGCACTTGAGCAGGAGGCTTAATGGTTTTTCATCGCCTATTTCAATATTATGCTGCCTTCTGTTTGAGTATCATTGCCTGTCATCTGTTTCATTTATATGTTTCTTTCATCTGGTAAGAATTCCCAACGTGTTTTAATACTTAAACAGTAGCTTATGCCATTTTTGTTGTCTGACAGACATTTTTCATTGCTGCACTCTTGGCCATGCACTATGAGAAAGGGCTGGTAAGTTCTCTTTAGTCCCCCCCCCAATTTGTCTCTCACGTATGCACTTGCCTTATAAAAGAAACAATGATAAGTTTTGTGTGTTTCACCTTCATAGTTTAAGATTATGCTCTGTTCTGTTTGTTTTTTTAGGTTAAGTAGTTTTGCTTAAAACAGAGACAATTAAATGCCATCAAAAGTAGAATAATCTACTCAATTTTATATGCCCGGACATTTTGGATGACAGTGTTCTCTTGTCATCATCTGCCTTTCAAGTTCATATGATAGTTTATTGTCCGATATGTTTATTTTCAGCTAACTTATACACTTGTCAGCATTCGACCGATCGAAAGCATCTTCATAAGAGTTGTTTGTAAGATGAATGAGTTCCAAACTAAAACCTTCACAGTAGTTCCTTGAAAGTTTAGATAAATCTACCGGGGTCACAGTTTTCTAGAGATACTGAATAATCAATAAAAGCAAAAAAAGAAAAAAAAGAATTCCTCTCATGCACTTGAATTTCAATTCAGAGACCCTCTGTATGTATGTTTAGATAAAACTATACATGTTTCTTTTACCATACATTATATCAAAAAATGTTGATTTGATTGCCATTGTTTAATGTTCATTCTCTATTGCATGACGTAGGTGTTGCTAGGGTCTATGAGTGCTCTTTCACTAATGACAATCCTGTCCGTGGTAATTGGGCGCATATTCCAGTCTGTTCCTGCTCAGTTTCAGACAAGTAAGCTACCATTCTTTCTCCTTGGAAATTTAAGTCAAGCATGCCGATCTATCTGACCTTTTACAATATTTCTTTCTATCAACTGTCTTAATTCATGTGTTGTTTACCACTGCTGATTTGTTATTTGTAACACTGTTTAGGATACGTGGAATCAGATTATTATCTTATTTTGTTTAATTTGGATCCTCCACAGTCATATTTTCTTGGGAACTTATATGTATTGATCATTGGTTTGTGGCAGCATTGCCGATTGGAGAATATGCGGCAATTGCTCTCCTTATGTTCTTCGGTATCAAATCTATAAAGGATTCATGGGACCTTCCACAAAGTACAGCTCATTCTGGTGGCGGGGGCAATCCTGAACTTGATGAATATGCTGAAGCAGAAGAGCTTGTGAAAGAAAAGGTGACCTTTTAAGTCCAAAGTTCTCTGATTATGATAGCTGTATCAAAATAATTTTTTGGTTTCTTATTTCAATTCTTCTGCATCACAAGTTTTGGTGCCGTATGTGTTACATAAATATATACAAGTTGGTATGCATATCCATTTTGTATAATGGAATTAGCCAATGTCTCAGATCATTTCGGAAAGCTCTTTATGTTGAGGTTAAGATTCTGTCTTGGATTTTGGAGTGTGTTTACCGCACATGTGCTTATGGAGGGAATGAAGGATAACTTAATCCTCGTAAGGCTTGAAATTTTTTTTCTTACTTGAGAAGGAAGATTTTTCATTTTTTTTCCCTGGTAATTTCTTTCCAGAAAAGTTGAAAATAGATGAACAAATTTGTGTAAGGCATGAGATATCAATTTGCAGTACTGCCAAATGGTTGGTGAGATTCAAACTTCGGTATTCTGAATAATTGATATAGCGTCTGTATTTTAAATTTTTTCCAGGTGTCAACACGCTTGAGAAATCCACTGGAGATCATCTGGAAATCATTCAGTCTTGTATTCTTTGCAGTGAGTATTTTCTTGTTCTTTTTAAGGCAACCCTCTTGTTAGTTTGATGCGATTTCAATAGTCTGCATGGTTTTTGTTGACTAATTTTAAACAATGTCAATTACTATTTTTAATTTTGAATTCTTCTGAATTGCAAATAAAATTGCTTTAACCAGTCAATGTAATCAAAGCCATTGTTTTAAGGGCATACCATCTACCAGTTGACAGATTCGAGGAGCTTCTTCTAGCAATTTCCTTGTTTGTCTAACAGTTGGTAGCTGCATGGCTTTTGGGTCAAGGCATGCCGTGCAGAATTGGAGAAGACAACTGCTAGGTTTTTTTTTTTTTTTTTTTTTTTTTTCCTCTTTTTTTTTTTTTTTTTTTTTTTTTTTTTGGGGGGGGGGGTTGGGGGTCTGAAAACCTCAATGAACAGGCAGCTACAATTTTAGGTGCCGAATCAATGACTTTCAGTTGTAAATTTGTATGCACTGAGGCAGATTTCCACATTTCAAGAAACTGAAGTTGACTGATTATCATTGGTTCTAGGAATGGGGGGACCGCTCCATGCTTGCAACAATTGCTCTGGGTGCTGCTCAGGTTTGAATTCTGGTTCCAATCAACAATTGAAAGCATACCATGCTTCCCGAAATCTGTTCTTTTTCATTTGTTTTGTAGTATTTTGTTTTTGTTTTTGTTTTTGTTTTTGTTTTTTGTTTTTTGTTTTTTGTTTTTTTTTGTTTTTTTTTTCCTTTTTTTAATACTGCTTGCTTCAGTACAAGCTTTGGAAATTTTCATTTTATTTTTTTCCCAACAGTCTCCATGGGGTGTGGCGAGTGGAGCAATTGCTGGACATCTTCTTGCAACTTCCATAGCAATTATTGGTGGAGCATTTCTTGCCAACTACATTTCTGAAAAATTGGTATGGCAAACTGTTTTAGTCTGTTATTTTTCAGGACATTCTCCTTTACAAATAAAATGTGCTTATTTTATTTTTATGCAACTTAATGCTGAATCAGGTTGGCTACATAGGAGGAGTATTGTTTCTGGTTTTTGCATTGGCTACATTTTTTGGAGTTTTCTAATAGGTTGTCTAGATCCTCATGACTAGAAGAACAAGGTGCCTTAGTCAATTCTCAACAATGAAGAGAAAGATAAAATCTTCTTTCCTTCCCTAGTGCCAGACTTGAGAGTTGGAGATAAGAGAAAGTTGTTGGGATATGCACCTCTGAGATGCAATGATGCCTTGGTGATATATGGATCCTGGAGTCACCCAATTACCATAATCTCTTCTTTTTTGTAACAGTAGAGCCCTATGTAAGTTAGAGAGACTATAGCCAAATTTCACAGGATGAGTTTATATATCTTGGAAGATTATCATATTCAGAAGTGGTGGTATTTGTAATGGAATGACTCTGAGGTATACATTATGAGCTTGTAGTAAGTAAAAGACCTGTCATTTCTCTGCTTTCATCTGGTGCTCAAATGCATAAACTCTGAATTGTCAATGGCATCCAAAATTCTGGTGACTAGCACATGCATTTGTATATGGTAACTCAGGTGGATGATTCTCGAAGTCAACATAACATAGAAGTTCTCTTATTATCTGCTTTTAGGAACACCAAACTATATTTTTTTGTTCAGTAGAATTTGCAGGATGCTGCCGAAAGTCGGAGAAATTTAAGGTAGTTCTCATTTTTAGCTTTTAACGCAACATTACTTTCAATAGCACCGAGTGAATTTGGAAGCCCTACTTGAGTTGAGGGTTATAGTTGATCATTTCATGTTCATATTTTTAACCAAATTTTAGTTAGATATACCCAACAGAAGGTGAGCTCCTATGCATCGACCTAGTTATTGCCTACCCTATCTGAACCTCCGATAGATTACCCAGTACCAAGTAAATATTCCTACTCTTGAGGATTTTTCATTTATTCATTACTGGTTTAAGTAACTCTTTACCAGCTCCTAAGCTGAACAAAAATGCCAAAAAGTGGCAATTCATTTCACTGATATAATTAATCAACTATAATGTTGTTCACTTGCTGAAAAAACATGCTTTCTAATGCCATAACACTCGGTTTTACAACACTACCACTACCTTCGTTGTAACAATCAAATGCTAACAAAAGAATTAGTGCAACAAAAACTTTTAACCCTGTAATCAGCAACAAGCAGCAGATTATTCCTCATGTATAACTGATACTTAGGTGCTGTTGCCGCAAGGAAGCTAAGATGATTCAACTATACATTGAGAATACCGAAAAGCATCATTAGAAAGCAATGCAACCAAACGTCTTTCAAGCCGTTTAGCTCCAGGACCAGGCTTCAAAACACTGGCATCTCCCCATGTAGCACAAGTGGCATTTGCAGGCTCACCCAAACACCAGCCTCCAGGCACCACTTGGCCAGGAATTCGACCCAAAATTTCACGGTCAATGCGGTCTAGGATAGGATCATCAGATGGGAATTCCGTAGCAAAAGCTGCTCCACTGTGAATCATATCATCAAAGTCATTCGAATTGAGCATGCGAGGCTCCAGCTTGGGCTCCTTGTCAGGTGAAGAATATTGCAAATTGTAGTTCACGGTAGTCCTATTGAACTTGTTGGAATTACATAGTATTGTAGGGAAGTAGTTGGTCAGGGATGAAGGTGTATTTGTCAAGTACATTAATAGAGTCCGAGGAAGGTTGTCTGTGCCCAAGATGCAGAACTCAACGAACTTACGACTCAAAATGGCCGTGGCTGAACCTGCACAAAGAAGAATCTGGCTTAGTTTCATAATTCAATTCATTTAGTTCTATTATAACTCTGTTTGATGTACTTTCTTACTGCAAGAAAGCAGAAAATCTGTAGAAGCCACGTGGAGAAGAAAGGCGATGTGAATTAGAATAGAAAGAAAAAAGCATTAAAAAAAGGAAAGAAAGAAACAATTATGCATGCTGTCAGCACTTTCACCCTGACTGACCGGCCACTGTTGTTAGTAGACCTAATGTATATCAATGACATAACCGATAAGATGTAAAAGAAATCAAGATCAAATTGAACAGGGCATGAAAACCAAAAATGAGTACTAGCCTGGGCAAATGAAACTTGAATAAGCAGGCCACAATGTTGTAAAAGTTGTAAAAGCTGCACTTTATGCTTTTCCATGTCGAATTTAGCACCATGCAATATGGATGTGGTGATACTGAAACTGCAAACTCAGAAAGGATATAATATGGAAGAAGGCAGCAATATCCCATAAATTGAATTATAAATAATTCAATTTACCTTCTTCTCATATGGGAAGAATAAGCATGCCAAATGCTTTTCCCTATGGAATTTAGCACCATGCAATATGGATGTGGTGATACTGAAACTGCAAACTTAGAAAGGATATAACATGGAAGAAGGCAGCAATATCCCATAAATTGAATTATATAAAAATTCAATTTTCCTTCTTCCCCTATGGGAAGAATAAGCAAGCCACAATGTTGAAAAAGCTGCACTTTATGCTTTTCCCTGTGGAATTTAGCACCATGCAATATGGATGTGGTGATACTGACACTGCAAACTCAGAAAGGATATAATATGGGATGAAGGCAGCAATATCCCATAAATTGAGTTATATAATAATTCCTCAACCTTCAATGACTTCATTTGTACTGAAAAGTGTTATATAATAACTTTCATAAACCTTAGCATTCCTCTTCCCAACTATTAATCCTCAAACTTACTTCTACTATTAGGAAGTGATCCTTAGGTTGTATCTATTTGCATGTTTGAATAGACTAGTTTACAAGGAGACTTTACATGCAAAAGTTCCACCCTAAATTCCAGGAATTTGGATGAACATCTCAATTTCTGTTCTGGTTTAATTGTTTACAGCATATCATATAACTTCTGGGAGTTGATGATCCATTATGCTCCACATGCATGGGCTGAATTTTAATGGAGCTTCTTAAGCTCTTCTTAAGAGCTTCTACCTCTTCTTTTCCTTTACAGATATGGCATTTTGTCTTTATTCCACTTGTATGATTTCTCAACTAGTATCTATAAATACATCATAGAGAAATATGTTTTCTCTCCCTAAATGCCCACTCTCTAATTGTATTTTGAAATTCAAACCATGATCCTACTTTCCTCCACCTCCAGGCTACAAGGCCAACCATTTACCAGGCTTATTATACTCAAGGGGAACAGACATCAGAAAACTCATAGATTGTTCAATTAGAGCTTCAACAGTAAGGAGTCAAGTTCAAAGTAGCTCGCTCAAAATAAAGTTTAAAAATGGAGTAATGGAGGTGCTTCCTCTGATCAAAGATAACCACATGGAAACCATCCTTCAGAACCCCATTGCTTATGAGAGGCATTGCCTATAAGGAAATCCAAGATACATGACTAAGTGTATTGCCATAGTGGATTGCCTCATTTAACTCTACGGAAGATTTTGAGAGTTGGTGTGTGAAGATCCAGCGGACGTGCCTGCAGATATCGCATTTGGCACTGACTGCATCTATGCTGGACTTTTGACAGTGTGAATAAGTTGTCATCATCCTAGAGCAAGGGCCTGATGGGATAAGAGGAAGGCTAATCTAATGGACAATTATTTTAACAGCCCTTGGGCACCCAAACACTACCATGTTCAACCAATGATACTCGTCAGGTTCCTATATTTAGTGAAGGAAGAATTTACACAAACAACAACCTTTGTCAAACCATAAGCCCTAAATTTTCTTCTCCATTTTCAAAGCACGAACTCTACATCTTTGCTCCCCCATACTTCCAATTACAGGTATTTCTAACCCAAGTTATCATACACCATTTTGGAAATCAGAGAAAAACATTCGTATCATACTCTCACCACATCTACCAATGAAAAGCCCATCTAAAAACTGAAAGCTTGTTAGAAGATCAATGTCCTATACAATCAGTCATTCATCAAGGAGATACATATATAAGACATAAGCCAGCTAGCTTTCAGCTTCGAAGAAGCATAACACAGTAACAATCAAGTTACACCAAAAGACATAAGCCTCTAACATAGCTCATCATTTTCTAAAATGTCATCCTAGGCCCTATGATTGGTTCAATTACAATGTGCAACGCAGCTAATTGGTACTGTAAAATGAACTATAGAATGAAGAAACTCACCGGTGAATAACTGGTAAGCATTTGGTAAATCTCGCTTCTGGGTAGCATAGAATACCTCGCCTTTGTCCTTCAGATAAAGCCCGGGATCGACAATTATCGGTCTTAACTTCCTAGATCTGCACATCAAAAACCCAATTTTTTAAAAAACTCATATAACTCATAAGTAGACCCTAAATGCAACTTGAATGAAAGAGAAGTGATCAAGGAATCATTTCTCACTCTTTCCAGCCAATGTAGCTCGTGTGATTCACAAAATTGAGATCCTTAGGCAGATATGACAATATATGAAGGAAATCTGAAAATTCACAAAAAAGGGAAAAAAAAACCCCACTTCTCAAATCAGCACAAATATCACAAATCCAAACCTAACCCAACTGACAAAACATCAAATTCAACACCACGGATATGCCAAAATATATGAAGAGAATCAGCACAAATATCACAAATTTAACACAACTTGGAAGCACTAAATTCAACACTGAAAAAGAATCAAATACACAAAATGATAAAGATATACCATCTTGAGTAACAAGAGGGTAATCTCCAGCATTGAGATTGACAAACCAATCCCAATTCTCTGAAATACGAAGCAAAATCGCAGCACCATGAAGCGTCAGCAAGATGGGCGAAGAGCCCTTACGGTAATAAAAATCAGCTTTGCCAACAACATTCACATTGTTGGCAGCCCTAAAAATTGGGACATTTTGGATTTCTAGGGCCAGACGTTCACGGTCAGATTGTGAAGCAGTGAGGTCCAAGTGAAGAAGATACTGATTATTGGGATGGTAGAGAGCGTAAAGAAGGCGAAAAATTCGATTAAGATCGCCGGATTTGCCGGAAATGAGGTAGGCTATAGAAGGGGGTCTGGGGAGAGAGGTTTCGGTATCAGGGTTAGGGTTATTGGGGTCGGTGAAAGTGGGGATCTGGGAAGTTTGGAGGCGATTAGGGAAGAGAAAAGGGTCAATGGGTGGAGAGAGTTTGGAGGAGGAAGATTGGGAGGAGAGAGAGAGGAAGAAGAGGAGAGAGAGAATAGAAATGGGAATGAGGAAGTAAAGAGGCTTCGGGTCTTTAGCGATGGATGTAGAGAGTGATTGCTGTAGAGGGCTTTGCATTTTTGGAAATTTTTAGTTTGAGTTTTGTTCTCTCCTTCTCCCTCACATATTTATTTTCTTCATTTCATTTGGTCTTCTCGGGCTTTCTCCCTTCACAGGATTTCGGGGTTTATGCTATGCAGTGTGGATTGATGCACCTATGTATTGTTTTTCCTCTCCCATCGGTCTTGTCTTCCTTGTGATTACCCATGGGAATGGAATCTCTCTCTCTCTCTCTCTCTCTCTCTCTCTCTACAACCCTTTTATCAAAAAGTGAAGCGGGTGGTTGGAGGATTTGGAAGAAAGGAACCTAATTGGGGAGACTTCAAACTTACTTTCTCAGTTAGATCTGATATCTAAACTATCGATTTTAAAGATTATAAACTCAAGTGAAATCAAAACATCATAAAGAAAAATGAGATCGAAGAATCGAAATCAAAGATCACTACAGCAGAACACACAAACTTAGCTAGAAGACGATCAAAACCAAGGAAGAGAGAGCAAGACAAACACAAATAGAAATAGATAGAGAAAAATCCATCTTTGAAAATGGTGGATTGTATTGGAATTTGGCTAGAGACAGAGAGTGAGTGAACAGAGAATGATATACAGAAAGTTCTTTGCTTGAAGGTGGAGCAATGCATGAAGGAAGTGAGAACGAGAGAGGGAGATGGCGTGAGATTTGAAATTATTTGGTAACGTGTCATATGTTACGTTAACAAATATTGTTCATGTCATTGACAACTCAAGAGTTCACAATGTCTGTTAGCAAATAATTGTCACATAATTTAATGAATTAAGAATTCAATTCTATTAATTTTAAAATTTAATGATTTTATACTTTTTTTTTCCATTCAAAAATTTACTACAATTAAAATTGCAGTTAATGTCATAATAAGTGTATTACCAAGTATTCGAGGGAGCAGTTTACTGACAACAACTTCTCTCGTTCGATTTCATGATTTGGGGTTTGATTCTTATTATAACAAAAAAAATATATTACTAATTTGATCTATTAGACAAAGGGATTGCGCATAAACTCTTTGATATTTTTTATTTTTTCCTCTTTTTATTTTTATATAATGACAAGAAATTCAATCAATATCTTTTCATGAATTAATAAATCGATAGAAATGTATTCTGTTCTAAATACTTCATGTATTTGATCATAAACTTATGTTAAAGAAAATAAATTTCAATAATTTTATATATTAATAAAATTCTTCAATTATAATATAATCACATTTTTATATTTAGAAGTTGCATATGAATTGTCTTTACTCCCAAGACCTATATATGGTTGTTATCCGGCTAATAGTTAAATAAAAATACAAATTTATCTCATATAACTAAAATTAAAAATTATTAACATGTAAATTGTCATAATTGAGTAGTACACAAAAAAAGAGATTAATTGGTTTTCTTTTATTAATACTAATATTTGATATTAGTTTAATATATATAAACCCGATGCCCTTTTTCCTCCATGAATGATTTCAATGGATACTCAGATTTATTCAACTAAGATTAGTCGGGACGAAATCTCAAATATTTATGATCAGAAATAATATAAAATCTAATAAGTAGATTTATAAGAATAATCAAAGCTCATTGATACGAAATCTTGGGAAAAAATTTCTCCTATAAATGTTGTTAAGGTAACTAAACAAATATTCGTGTGTGGGGATATTTGAGTAATAAAAAAATTTTGATCCCAAACGTCAAAGATTTGAAATTATTATCATTTAGGAAATTAGATTATACGAGTAAATTCTTTCATTTATCGATTAGATCTTTAAAGGTTTACTTCCTTATCTAAGAGATACATTTCGTACTAAAATAGGAAACTTAATCAAGATGAGATTCAGTTGAGTATTACCAATTGGAAGTAGAAGTGTTCGGTTCTTTTAGTATTCGGTAGTCATTGATCGGATAGAGGGGGTAGTCATTCAGTCTTACCGAATGTACCTGCAGATCGGTCACACTGTTCGGATCGATATGTTCGCGGTTTGGAAGAGCTGGACCCTTCATGACCATAGGTGTCTTGTCAGGTTTTCGGGCATCCGGATATCGCATTAACTGGTGTTTAGATCATGTCTCATCATTTTCTCATGGTTCATGGTGTCAATTTGTAGGAGAAGTGTCATGAGTGAAGTTTGCTTCTCAAAAAGTTAGAAGGGTATGGAAGTTTGTGACACGTGTCTCTTGAAATCAAACGAATCGTTTGCAACTGATACAAAATTAAAGCGGATGTGATATAAGCCCCCCTTTTGTCTCAACCGTTCCGTCTTTCACGGTGTTAATGCGTCCTACCTTCCACTTGATTCAGTTCAAAATTAATGTGGTACAGGAAGGTGAGGTGATATGAACTTTCTCACTTAATTCACACACTTTTCAGAGAAGTGCTTCAACTGCTCAAAGATTTTGAAGAGATTTCTTTATGTCTATAAATAGAGACTGTGGAATCTTGTGTTACTTCTGTGAGTTTCTTCATGCTTGAGGGTTTTCTCCTCGTGAGAGTTGTCTTCCATATGGGGTCTTCAAAAAGACGCTCCAGATTTGCAAAGCTCGATAGTGTGAGTTGCTTTTGTTGGTATGAGGTCTCGTTAAGAATGTGGACTCTTGACATGAGGGCTCGTCATTCCATTCGGCATCCAAATGTTGTGATGGGCTTCATCAAGGTTCCTGTCAGGGTCTTTGACTCAGATTTGTGGAAAGAGTCTCCTTTCGAGTCAGGTGGCAGGTGTATCGATTGTGTGTAGGGAGTTAGGTGATACAAGAAAGTTTGATGATATTCTGATATATCCTCCGAATCTCTTCTCGATTGGTTTGTCCCCCATTTTGATAGTCCTATTTTATCTGTAGGGCTGTAGATTATTTTTCATTATTCCTTTGCTTACCATTTTTGTACTCTCTAGTGTTGTTGAACAATCAAGACGATATAGCCATTTATATATTTTTCTTTTGATATAATCGGTCCGACTGAAGGACTTGTAAAGTGTAATTACTCATGTAATCGAATATGTATTTGTCATATGAAAATAAAAGAGATTTGCTCCACTTACTTGTTATCTGTTGTGTCTATCGAAATTTCTTTCGTACGTGGAGCTACTTATATAATCAACCCACTTGTGTGAAAGACACTGGGTGTTGTACTTATGCTCTCCAGGTTGATAGGAGTATGTTCTATCTGTCCATTGATACGAATTCAACTGATGGTATAAGCTCTTTTGACCAAGGTCCACTCAATGAATTAATTTATTTCGTTAGGACGGGGCGACAGAGACCCATTCAGGAAATTTACCCCTTTGATAGGATAAGGTGACTAAGGCCCGTTCAGGAAGATAGATCTCTTCAATCGGACAGGGAGACTAAGGTTCATTTGGGAAGATAAATTTCTTTAGTAGGACAGAGCAACTAAAGTCCGTTCGGGGAGATAAATCCTTTCGGTAGGATAGGGCGATTAAGACCCCTTCAGGGAGATAGATCCTTTTGGTAAGATAGGGTGATTAAGACTCATTTGAGGCGATAAATCCCTTCAGTAGGACAGGACGACTAAGGCCCGTTCGGGGAGATAGATCCCTTTGGTAGGACAAGGTGACTAAGATCCGTTCGAAGAGATAGATCCTTTCGGTAGGACAAGGTAACTAATGGTCGCTCGGGGAGATAGATCCCTTCGGTAGGATAGGGTGACTAAGACCCATTCGAGGAGATAGATCCTTTCGATAGGTAACAACTGATTTGGGTGAAAATGTTAGGAATCAAATGATAGAACTATCGAAAGGAAAATCGTGAGGGATTTACTCGATAGGAGATGCCTCTATCAAAGGAGAAACGATATGACTTACAAATAGTAGATCTGTTGGTTCTCTGCATTCCAGGTCCTGGGCAAGGTAGATCCGTCCAAGTTATTAAGGCGATAAGCCTCCAGGCGAACCGTAAAGCATATCTAATAGGGACCTTCCCAGTTAGGGGTTAGTTTGTCCATGGGTTGGAGTTAGCCAATAACTTTCACTTTTCTTAATTCCAGATCTCCTGGTTTAAACGTTCAATTTCTGACTCATCGATTGTAATATTATGTCATTTGTTGTTGATACGCAACTATTCGGGTGGATGTGGATTCCCGTAATTCGGGGAGTAGGTCTAGGTGTTCATGCAAGGCAATTTGTTCTGTTTGAAATCATATTGGGTCACCCGAAAAGAGTGGATCCCGATCTCCACTAGTATGATAGTTTCACTTTCGTACGTTAGATTGAATGGAGTCTCTCCGGTTGCCCTTCGGGGTATGGTACAGTACGACCAAAGGATGCTGTAGAGCTCGTTTACACATCGTCCTTTGGCTTGATCAAGCATGGTCTTTAGTTCTTGGAAGATCGTTCTGTTGGTTATCTCTGCAAGTCCATTGGTTTGTGGATGAGCGACCAATGAGAATCGATGGTCGATCTCTAGCTTCATACAAAACTCTCAGAAGTTAGCATTATCGAATTGTTTTCCATTGTTTGTAATAAGGATGTGAGGTATGCCGAACCGAGTGATTATGTGAGTCCATGCGAACGAATCGGCCTTAGTTACTGCTATCTGAGCTAGAGTTTCGGCCTCCATCCATTTAGTGAAATAATCAATAACCACTATAAGGAATTTTTTTTGTTCGGTAGTTGGTGGGAACGATCCGAGAATATCTATTCCCCATTGGGCGAACGACCATGGTCCCGCTATGGAGCTAAGCTCGGTGGAAGGCAATCGTGTAACCGAAGAGAATTGTTGGCACTTGTCGCACTTTTTGACATAATCGTTCAAATTGATTTTCATGGTTAGCCAGTAATATCTTTGTCGTAAAGATTTATGGACTAGGTTTCGAGCCCCCAGGTGGTTACCGCATATCCCTTCATAGATCTCCTAAAGAACATAGTTTCCCTCTTCTGGGGTCAGGTATCTCAAGTAAGGATGAGTAAAAGACTTTCAATACAGTCTTCCATCAATGATTGTATAATGGGCGGCCTTTCGCTTTAATTTAGTTGCCTCCAGCAGCGAGTCGGACAGTCGGTTGTCTCTCAAGTATGCTTTAATTGGGTCTTTTTAATTAAGAGGTTAGTTCGTTACTAGCACCCTTTCAGGCTCATTAATGCTGGGGTACGACAAACTTTCAATGTAGACCGTTCAATTAGAAATAACTGAATCTGAGCTTGCCAACTTGGAAAGCATATCGACTCTCATATTTTCTAAATAAGGGATTTGTTGAATGTCGACCCTATCTAGTCTTGCTACCATCTCGCGTAATTTACTTAGATATTTGGCCATAATTAGGTCTTTTGTCTTATAGACCCCTTTGATCTGTTAGACTACTAGTTGGCTATTGGTGAATATCCGAACACTTCGAGATCCCATATTGGCTACGATTCGGTGTCCCATCAACAAGACTTCGTACTCCGCTTGGTTATTGGTGGCTCTGAAGTCGAAACGGAGGGCATATTTCGTTTTGAAGTTAACCGAATCCATCAGTATGAGCCTGGCGCCACTACTTGAAGAAATTGAAGATCCATCAACATATATAGTCCAGTCTGGTAACGACCATTCGTTAGGACTGCCGGTGAACTCAGGTGCAGCTGCAACTGGGAGGGTGCATTCGAGAATAAAGTCGGCTAAGGCTTGGCCTTTGATCGCAAGTCGAGGCTAATATTAGATGTCGAATTTACCTAATTCGACACTCCATTTGATTAAACGACAAGAGGTGTCTCTCATTTTGGAAGATTTGTTTCAACGGTTGGCCGATAAGCACTACGATGGTATGGGTTTGAAAGTATAACCGAAGTCATCTGGTTGAAATAACTAACGCGTATGCTATCTTCTCGATCGGTCGATAATTGATTTCGGCTTCTTAGAGTACCCGACTGATGTAATAGATCAGTTTTTGAACACTTGAGTCCTGTTTTACAAGGACAGAGCAAAGTGCCCGATTTGAAATAGAGAGATAAAGGTAAAGTTTCTCACCAGGAATCGGTCGGGAGAGCAACGGAGGAGTCATAAGGTACTCTTTAAGTTGTTCGAAGGTCGTGTGGTACTCAGGTGTCCATGCAAACTATTGGGATCTCTTCAAAATATCAAAAATATGTTTGTACTTTTCCTCGATTTTTGGCATGAATTGGCTTAGAGTCACTATCTGACAGGTAAGGCGCTGCACCTCCTTTAATATTTGAGGCAGCAACATGTCCAAAATAGCATATATTTTCTTAGAATTTGCCTCGATCCTGCGATTGGTGATCACAAACCCCAAGAATTTACCCGACGCAATATTAAAAATACACTTGGCAGGATTCAGTCACATGTTGTAGCGTTTGATTGTCTGAAAGGTCTCCTCAAAGTCAGCAACATGAGTTTCAGTGTTGGTGCTTTTTATAAGCATGTCATCTTCATACGCTTTTACATTTCGGCCGAGCTGATTATTAAAGATTTCGTTAACCAACTGTTGGAAGGTTACTCCTACATTCTTTAAACCGAAAGACATGACTTAGTAACAGTATATACTGAACTCAGTGATGAAACTCGTCTTCTCTTTGTCCTCAGACACTATTCGTATCTAATTGTACCCCGAGTAGGCATCCATAAAACTTAAGAGTTGGTGGCTTGAAAAATTATCCACTAATTTGTCGATATTCAAGAGAGGGTAACTATCTTTTGGATATATTTTGTTGAGATCCGTAAAGTCTACACACATCCTCCATTTACCGTAGGCCTTATTCACCAGGATCATATTGGCTAGCCATTCGGGATACTTGACTTCACAGATGAATCTAGCGGTTACTAACTTTTGGACCTCTTCTTGAATGGCTCGTCGACGTTCGAGGGCTAACACCGTCTTCTTTTGTTTGACTGGCTTATAATCGGAGTTTACGGTTAACTTGTGAAGATGACAGACGAATTGATGCCAGGCATGTTCTCGGGGGACCAAGCGAAAACTTTGGATTGCTATTGCAGACAGCTGATAATAGTTTCTCGTAGGGGAGTAGACAGGCCAGCCTCAATTCAAACAATTCGATTGGGATCATCAGTCAGAGAGATCTCAATTACCTCTTCTCTTGGTTCTAGTTTGTTAATTGGTTCGATATCACCTCTGAGTTGTAGGGTATAGATTGGAAAGTTTCCCTGCTCATCTCTGTCAACGAAGAGGGCGTAAAGGTCAGGATCACTGCAGATAGTAGCGATCCCTTTCAGTGTTTTAACTTCATCTTCATGTGTCTAGGTAGTGCTTCCTGTTCGTCCATGCTCGGTCAGCCAAGGATAGCATTTTACGATGAGAATAGTTTCACCATATAAAGGTGGTCTTGATAGTTGCGTGGTTAGGGGGATCCCCCAAAGTCACAGTGAGGGGAATGGTTCCCTCTAGATAGATACATTTGTTAGATAATCCCTTAAGAGATCCGATTGGGGGCTGAAGGTATGAGAAATTGAGATTCATTTGATGAAAAGTGTACCAAGTAAGGATTTCATAATCCGTGTTTTGGTCGACGAGAACCCTTTTTACAATATAAGACTCCATTTTGATAGTAACAACTATAGGATCATTGTGACTAGGGTCGACTTTGATCAGATCATCGTCGTCGAATCTGATGACTAGCCTTTTTCTCTTGACTATAGCCATGCTTGGTTTAGTGACAGAAAGTTGATGAGAAAGACAGATGATTAATCTATTTCCCATAAACGACACCAATCTATTGGAGGTGAGTCTTGGTTCCATAGCTCCGACTCCTTATGACTCGAACTGATGGTTAATGAAGAGTTTTGAAACCTGCAAAAGACTACCGAAAGGTACTCCGGCGGGGAGACTCCAATACTCAAGTTAGAAAGAGCAGTTTTCGAAAGGATAAATAGACAAAAAGGAATGGAGGACAGATCTTCCTGTGATTTTTGTATGTTTTATGTAAAATTCAGAGAACTTACGTGACTTGATGTATCCAAAGCTTTTATATGATATCTTGTTAGAGTCGTATGATCTCGGGACGTTACAATCTTAATTTTCTTATAAATCATTCCGAATCCCAAACGTAAAAAATTTGAAGTCGTTATCATTTAGAAAATTGGATTATACGGAAAGATTTTTTCCCTTATCGATTAAATCCTCAAGGGGTTCCTTTTTTTATCCAGAAGATACGTTTCATACTAAAATAGGAAACTTAATCAGGATGAGATTTAGTTGAATATTACCAATTTGGAGTAGAAGTACTCGGTTCCTTTAGTATTCGGTAGTCATTCGTCAGATAAAGGGAGTAATCATTCGATCTTATTGAATGCAACTGTGGATCGATTGCGCTGTCTAGATCGATATGTCCGTGATTTGGAAGAGTTTGGCCCTTCGTGATCATGGATGTCTTGTCGGATTTTCGAGCACCCCGATGCAGCACCAACTGGTGTTTGTATCATGTCTCATCGGGTGCTTTTATTACTAGTTCGATCAAGATTTGGTCAATATGTATATCTTTTATATAATAGGGAATATGAAACAATTGAACATTTTTTTCTTTCTTGCAAAAAAAAAACATATTTGGGGGTGGAGGAATGCATACGATGATGGGGTTTAAAACAATTAAATTTTTAGAAAAATATAATTGTTATTTGCATTCATACTTTTTAAAACTAAAAAGGTACGGGCTAATGACCGGTTGGGCCAAAAACTACGACCCAAGAATCGAAGCCCAACCCTATTGGGATAGGCAAGATGAGGAAATTAACTACTTTCTCACTTGGGCTGGGCTCACCACAATCCATCAAAATGCAAACGTTGAAAAGGTGTCGAGCATCGCAAAACGAGAGAGAGAGAGACTCGCTGTACGTTCCTTCAGCTATAGAGAGAGAATGGAAGAAATGAACATGAAAAATGGAGAAGAGGAACAAGAAAATTGGGGTTCTAGAGCATGGACCCACCTAACAGAATTGAGAGTCCAATCACCGTTAATCCAGTGCATCACCAACTACGTATCAATGGATCTAATGGCCAACACACTGCTAGCAGCGGGTGCATCCCCAGCCATGGTCCACACCCTAGAGGAGCTCTCTGACTTCACTCCCCACATCCACGCGCTCTGCGTAAACGTGGGCACACTCTCCCCCGACTGGGTCCCCTCCATGAAGTTAGCTGCCCAGTTGGCCTCTCAGTTGGGGAAGCCATGGGTTCTTGACCCAGTTGCTGCTGGTGCGACTGAATTCAGAATCAGGGTCTGTCTTGAACTTGTTGGGCTTAAGCCCACTGTTATTAGGGGTAATGCTTCTGAGATTTTGGCCCTCTCCAAGGCTTCTGTTGCTCGCTCTTCTAAGGTATTCCTATTCTCTTGATTTTTTTTCCTTATGACCTTTCGAAATTTATGTATTTTGTATTTTTTATGTATGACTTTTGTTTGTTCGAGTGTATTTTGAGTATGTTGATAATGGGGTTTTGAGTGTATTTTGAGTATTTTTGGTGTTTCTTATGATTTCTTGTTTTTGAGTTGACCAAACACCTTTTCTAATGATTGATTGAGATTGATCAAGTACTAACAACATCTTTGAATTTCAGTAATTAACAAAGTAGAGTGAAGTAATTTTGGAGTGGGGATTTAAATGAGCTTGAGAGGAGTTGATCAAGTATTGGGTTTGTCGAAGCTCAACGTATTATTCTATTAATCTAGCTGGAAGAAACTTAGGGTCAAATAAAAACCTGGTTTAATTTCTACGTGATAAACAAGAATGAGCAGTATACCGCTGTGCTTTTTTGGGGAGGGGAGTTGGGGCTAATTTAAGGGTGGGGGGGGGGGGATTACTAGGGTTTCTATCCCCTTTTGGGCGTTGCATGAGTCTCCATCTGTTGTGAAACCTCTGGTTTGAGTCATAATTATAACCATTTGGGCGATGTTAACTGTTCTATTTGAGCCATAGGTCTGCTATTCAATGACCGTGTCACCACAGTTACAAAACCCTCCAAAACTCAGAAGTCATGGGCATTCTTTTGTGAGCAAGTTCAATTAATTGGATTCAAATCTAAAATCTCAAATTTATGAAGTGTGTGTCTCGCTATCACTTGAGCAATCACCACCATGGTATGAGTAATACACCACTTAAATTCTATTATTATAATTAATGCCTGAATGGAGGTTGAATGATATTGGAGCTACTGTATTGTTTTACCACCCTATTGGGGATACACAAGCTGTCAAATCATTGATTGCCTTATTTTTTGGAGTGATATTTCTGGCACAAATTGACTTTACATGACTAATGTGATATAAATTAAGTAAAAGGGGGAAACTCATATGCTCCTTGTGATATACTTGCCAATTGTAAAGGCAAAGATTTGCTATATTTCGGAAGGGGTCATGCTATTCAAGTACTTGGAATGTCTTCTTTCTTCACTGATATGCCAATTAATTTCATATAATTTCCGGTACCAATTTAGATAGGGTAGTGATCTTGCCAGAGCAAAATCCTTCCTACCAGAGCCATTTTTGTCCAAATATCAGTTTTACCCTTAATTAATGAAATTCTTTGATTTTTAATTGATTTTGTTAAACCTTATTATGCATTAATTACTCTCTCTCTTCTTCCCATTATACATTGATTACTTTCTCTCTTCTCTCCCCAGTTAATTATCTATATTATTATATGATTTATTAATTATATGTATTTAATTATTTTTTATTATTGTTTCATATAAAAATTTATTATTATTTTTTTATTTTTATATTTGTATTTAAAAATTATTTCTACAATAGTTGTCATATTAACTTTATTCTATCATTGGCGTGGTATTTTTTTAGAAGACTAATTTTATTTTATATTTATTTTTATGATCAGTAGTCAATCTTTGATTTTGTGATAATAGCAATTATACGATAACAATTTTAAAGAGAAATTATTGTTGATTAATTTATGATAGATAATAATTTTTTTTATAGTTTTATTGTTTCAACAATTATTGATTGTATTAATATGTTATTAGTAAAAATACTATCCTATAATTAGTTATATATTCAGTTGGTGAATGTGTATATAAAATGAAAGTATGATGATCGTCCTATTAAAATGAGATTTATATAAACATATGTGATGAAATGTTAGAATGAGAATTATTTTTAAACTTATGTTGCTAAACTTGATATGTGTGCTTTTAGTTTGCATTAAAATTTTCTCTATTGCCATATTAATAATTATATTCTATAATTTTTGTAAGGAGACAAATGTGGCAGAGAATGTCATATTGGGGATCAACTTTTATTAGGGGAAGTAAGTTAGATAGCAGTGATAATGACAAAAAAAAAAGTTTTTACTGTTCTTAAAACAATTGAGCAATAGAATTTTTGCCACAATACAATTGAGCAAAGTTTTCCGATTTAAACTCTTGTTTAAAGAACAACAGAAACTATTACCTTTTTTTCGTCGTTATCATTGCTAATATGATCTTTTCTACCACATCTGTCTCCTGATAAAAATTATAGAATATAATTATTAATATGATAATAGAGAAAATTTTAATGCACACATATAAAGTTCTGCAAAATAAGTTTAAAAATAACTCTCATTCTAAAATTTCATCAAATATGTTTATATAAATCTCATTTTACTATGACGATCATCATAATTTTATTCTATATACACATTCACCAACTGAATATATGACTAACTATAGGATAACATTTTCACTAATAGTATATTAATATAATCAATAATTATTATAACAATAAAACAAAAAAAAAATTATTATCTATCATAAATTAATCAACAATAATTTCTCTTTAAAAATGTTATCGTATAATTACCACTATCACAAAATCAACGATTGATTGTTGATTATAAAAATAAATATAAAATAAAATTATTCTCCTAAAAAAATACTAAGCCAATTATAGAATAAAGTTAATATGACAACTATTGTAGAAATAATTTTTTAAATGCAAATATAAAAATATAAAAATAATAATATGTTTTTATATGAAACGATTATAAGAAATAATTAAATACATGTAATTAATAAATTATATAATAATGTAGATAATTAAATGGAGAGAGAAGAGAAAAAGTAATTAATGTATAATGGGAAGAAGAGAAAGTAATTAATATATAGTAGGGTTTAACAAAATTAATCAAAATCAAAGAATTTCATTAATTAAGGGCAAAACTGGAATTTGGATAAAAATTGCTCTGGCAGGATCACTACCCATTTAGATAAGTTCTTTGTTCATTTGTCCTTATATGAGAGCAGAGATATGAACCTACAACCTGTCGGGTCGGGTCAACACTTTTGAAAATGATTGTATTCATATTGTTTCCATGTGAGACAAATGTGTTTTGATGCGATACTGACCGAACATTTTATCATTTATAATAGTGTAAATTTTTTTTATGAGTTTTTCATGTCTTTGTCGTGTAGTATCCCCTGTCCTGTATCCATACCATTGCTTGGAGTGAAAACTCGATCTTATAAGTTATCCTCGGATGGTATATCTATGACTTAACAACCTTCCCAGTTCAAATAAAAAAGGGTTGGTTGGAGTGAAAACTGAATGTTAAGTTATCCTCGGATGGTATATCTATGACTTAACAACTTTCCCAGTTAAAATAAAAAAAAGGTTCATCCCATTGGTAGGGGGATCAATGGGTCTTGATGACAAGCATTCATTCATCTCTATAGTCTGAATGCAGTTGCTTTCTAGTTTCTAGTGATTGATTTCATGCCTTATGTGATTATTTCATTTAACATGATTGAGTTTTGGTGCAAAGGGTGTAGATAGCTCTCATGAATCAACAGATGCAGTTGAAGCTGCAGTATCCTTGGCTCAAGCAAGTGGATCAATAGTTGCAGTTTCCGGAGCTGTTGACATTGTGACAGATGGGAATAGAGTTGTTGGTGCACACAATGGAGTCCCTATGCTTCAAAAAATAACAGCAACAGGTTGTGCTGTCACTGCTTTAATCGCTGCCTTTGTCGCAGTTGACCCATCCCATGCTTTTGAAGCCACAACCTCCGCTCTTTCCCTATTTGGGGTTGCTGCAGAGCTAGGGATGGACATGGCCAAAGGTCCAGCATCCTTGAGGATGCATTTGATTGATTCACTCTACGCACTTGATCAAGCAACGGTACTTCAACGTGTTAACATCACTAACATGTTAACATCACCATCATTGCTTGACTTATTAGGCACAAAGAGCGGCATCTTAAAAGGCATTTAATTTTTGGGATCCCAATATGGAATGCTGATATGGGGGCCAAGTTGGTGAATGATTTCATTAGTAACTGATACTCTTGAGGTTTTGTGGTTTCTGATTAAAGAAGTGGCACAATCCAGTTATATAAAGTCTGAAAAGTCTCTTCTAACTAGAATCTGTACTTCACTATTTTGCTCATCGCTTACATTTCAAGTATAGAATGAAACTAAGGCATTGTGGTTTAAGCCTCTAGTATTTGTTATATTCCGCTTTCTCCTAAGATATTTTCCCCTTTCTTTTCCATTGTTAGTTCTACTGAGGTTGGATATCTGTCCGAAGATCATTTTCTTGGAGATGTTAATTGATGTTGGGACTGAGGTGTGTTCAACTTTAAGCGTGTTGTTGTAGTGCTAGGCTCACACACTAGCTCTAGATGGCACTATATAAAATGGGGATGGAAATAATAGAGACTGTGGCCTAGCCATTGTAGAGAACAACATTCATAAATGTACTTATCATTCACTTCAATAAAACAGAGAAATGACAAGCCAAACCCACATTCATCCTACCACTAACACTTGGAAACTCGGATATTGATCAAGTCAGATGGATAGTGATCCTGAGCGATGTTTCTGCTCCATCGGTGACATGTTGGCCTGGTGGTATAAGCGATCTAACTTCAGCAAACCCACAAGCATTTTTAAATTTGCCAGTCCCGCCTGTGACAGACAACTTCGACATAGTACCGCCAATCCTATAAACTTCATAGAAGTTCAAGCTATCAACATATTCACCTCCTTCCATCATAGCCGTGAATGCCATCATTTGAGTTGTCCCACCTGCGGAACTTGCCACATAGATCCCCTGTGCCTTTCCAAGAGGCTGTGATCCCAGTTCTGGTGCAGAAGTCAAAATGTCATCGATGACAGTATTGTCCCAAAGCAAAGACTTAACTCGTCTGATCCCAATTGGGTCGGGACTTTGACATTCTCACTGTTAAAATTGCCAGCAAATTCTGTGCCTGCTAAACCAGTGCCAAGTGGGATACCATTGATGCCATTGACAGTTGGGATGGCTCCATTAACATTAGGGATAGCCACCCCTCCTTTTGGTGGGACGAATCCAACAGGCCTAGCAAAGGGCACTTGACCACTGTAAATGTTTCCTAGCAAACCGGTGATTGGCCTTGCAGTGGGGTTGCTGCCGCCAATAATGTTATGCATGTATAGCTCAATAGGCTCAGCTGCACCAGTGGTTGCTACAGGTTCAACTGCAGTTACCATAATCGTTGCTTGAATAGTAACCAGCATTGTTATGAAAATGACTGGGAATCGCTTAAACATCTTCGACTGTTGTGTCTGAGGCTGTTTTTGTGTTTGTTTTTTCGGAGTTGAAGATGCAAATTACCTGTGAGCCTTGATGCTTAGGCTGTGGTATTTTGCTGCTTGCATACAAAAGGCTGTAGTTGGAGTTGTTGTGACTCTTATGGGGGGGGGGGGGTTGGTGAAGTTGTTGAATAACCTGTGAATGTCTAGATATTATATTGACAACCATTTTTGCGCATCAAGGAAAAGGCCTTTCATATACTAAATCCAACAACAGTTGATTGATACAATCCTATTTGTTGATCTTGATTGTATTATTAGAGCCGTCCAATGTGGAGAAAATTTTTAGTAGCTAATAAATTCTGATTGGTTTCGGGATGGGGTGGAGTCTATTCAGTGTGGCAGGTATTCCTAAGCCATGATACCCGAAACAAAAGCTTATGCCATACCTATGCGAATGATTTTGAAATTCTGATTGGTTTAAAAGTGAAACGTCTTTCTGATTTTGTTAGACTTTGAGACAAAAGCACTGCCTTCTGCTCAATGTTGCCAAATTACCATTTTTCGCTCCCTATGGTGAGCCCAACTGTCATTTGTTTCTTTTATCTTGCTCCTTTAATGTTGCTCATCTGTTTTGCAAGTAGCTTTCTAATGCCAAATTTGAAATTTGAAGACGGTGGGCTGCTTGGCACTTGGTAGCAACGTCAACCTTCCTAAGCGACGGCAGTAATTATCTCTCAAACCGGATATAGTTCATGCTTTGATGGTATTAGTGACATTAGCGATTTTGATCACTCCAATAACTCCTTAAACTCAGGACAAAGGAAAAAAATGCCATAGCGTACGATGGAGAAATTGCTGATAAAAAGTGTCAAACAGAAATTCATGAGCTTTCGAAACTTAGGTTTTTTTTTTTTTTTTTTTGATATTTTCCAACTACAAAGTAAATAATGAAGTACAACGCTCATATTGCTTGATCAGGATCGACCTCAGAATGGTTTATTGAACTTTACATTGCTCAGTGCTTTGTGATAATAGCATTATAGCTTAAGAGTAACAAATGATGGAAAAAAGATTACTAATGGTACAAGATAATGTGGCGCTTAGCTTGGGTCGCACAGCTGATAGATTCATGGCAAAGCTGAGTTATCTGTTTGTTGTGCTGCATCTTCATGGTCCATGACTTTGTAATCTCTTAGAACTGGAGCAATTAATTTCCACACTGCATCAAATAAGGTCAGGATCATTAAAAATAGTCCACATTCATCACACAAGTCTGACAAAGTATGGGAAGAAATTTTGTTTGAAAGTTGTGTTATAAGATTCTGTTGAATACTTGTGTGCTGCAGGAGTCATATTATTCTCTCTCACTAAAATTGTTTACTTAGAATAGCACTACTCTTTTGATCTACATGGAACAAATGCAAGTTCAGTAGTCCTTTTGCAATTAAAAGTATTAGAAGTAAAATTTTCTTTTGAGTAGAATAGGAGAAAGCGTTAAAAGTTAATAGCCATTTTATCAGAAGAATAGACAAGACTTTGGGGCCAACTTCAGGTGTGGCAAGAAAGGAACAAATCCTTCACCGACTGACTAGAAACTGTCGCCTAAGAGGACAAACAAGGGGATTTAGCCTTTAACACTACATCAAAAAAGAAAATACCTATATTAAGTTCTCCGGTGCAAATCATACACAAATATATGGGAATTCACTTACTGTATATGGTTGCAGCTAACCACTCATTGACAATTTTTACCCAAGTACTTGCCCATCCCACATCAATGCTCCACCTAATGCACAAATATGCTTTAGTAGTGAATAGCCACAGAGAGAGAGAGAGAGAGAGAGAGATCTGAACAGACAACGAAGTCATGGAAGTGCAGAGAAGAGTGATGAGAAGATCTCTCCTTACTTTCTGGTAGTGTGGTCTAAATTCCAGCTTATGAACAACATTGCAAAATACATAGCACCCAAGGAAAAAATCAGGTGAAAAAACCCATACTTGTATGGGATGTCATCCTCCATTTGAACGTTGTCTTTTCGGAACTGAACGAATATATTTGAGAAAACTCATTATTTTCTAACCCAATGAAACATCAGTTTTAAAGTAGAAGCCAATGTATTCATCTGGAGACACCAGCAAGTTGAATATCATGTTCTCCTACTAGTGTTTGAAGCTTGCCAAAATGAAGGGACAGATTTACCTGAAATGATTGGGAATCTATTCCGGTCGAAAATGTTGCCATGACAATTGCAAATATTGCTATGAGGAAGCCCTAAAAGCAAAGAGATTGAGTTGGTTATTTTAAGATAAAACCGAAGTCCATGCACTGTGAGAAAAAAAAAAAAAGTAATTGGATGAATAGATAACAGTTCATTATCAGATTTTGGCAAATCAATTAAGTACAAAAGGGTGCGAGAGAATGGTAAACAGCCACTTGTGCTTTAAATTTTACTATGTCCCAACATATCAAAGTAAACTTTCAGCATCTTGATTTAAGATTATCGCAAAACCAAATTGCTTTTTATATCTGTTACGTAGTTCAAAATGCAGTTCCAGAGTTGTGAATCAATTCTCAGAAACTCCTCAATTTTGTCCCAGCAATAGGATCTCATTTTGTGCTAGTCCAATATCTACCAAGTAGTCTATCAAAAGCAAATTTATGACAATAACTCCCTAGTATAGTTCCTTTCTTGTTTTGAGAGGGAGTATAGCCAAAAAAGAGAAAACAAAATTGATCATGCTCGTCTGTCGACACTTATTTGCAAGAAAAAGCTGTTATGGGTAAAACAGTCTACATGAGAACTTGTTAGAGAAGTGGATTAAAATGTGCAATTAACCAGAAAACTTAAGTAGTTGAATAAGTTTGTTTGAATAAGTGTGTTCAGATTACCGTTCACAATTCTAATAAATTGTCTCTAACTAAAAGTTCAAAGAGAGAGAGAGAGAGAGAGAGCGAGAGAGTTTCCACCCAAAAAAGAGGAAACTAGGATAGAAGGCATTTCTTGGTTGTTGTTGTTGGTGGTGCTGGTATTTTTGTTTTCTTTTTTCTTTTTCTTCTTCAATGGACGCATTTTTGTCTAAAATGTTAGTTTCTTGTAAACGACTTTTTAATGTCCGTAAACACTCTCCATAAGAGCTTTCATCTGCATTAGTGATTCTAAAAAGTTAGATACTACTTTTTCAAATCACTTAATTTAAGTGTTATATCCTCTTTTTCTGGTTAACAAACATCTTAAAATCCATTACATTACTTAATTTAAGTGATTTAGACTCATAAGCTCTTTTTCTAAGACTTGTCAAACACCTACTCTGAAAGTTTGGGATCCTTACCAGTATGGTGGTCCAGTCATTATTTCCACTAGCTTTCTTTTGTGAATGACACTTTGGATTGGCAGGCTCACTGCAAGCAATATTCCATATTTAACAATTAATTGGTTAAACAAAATACCTTCATGTGCCGCAAGGAACTTTGAAGTGGACGGATGAAGACCATTTATAACACCTAATCTCCAAACTCTTGATAGCAGACTAAACTTTTTATTTTAAGAAAGTGCTCCAGGAGCAAAGAGAAGATCATGAAATGCTACAAATTTTAAATACTTGCTAAAGGGAAGCATATGTGGGTGAATCTATGGTAAATTTACTTACATCTCTACTTCAGATCTAATACCCAATTTCTGAAAGCTGCTTTTCCTCAATATGAAGAAGGTAAGGCTGATAAATATTGCCCACCAGAACCCAGGTGTTTAGTGGGACATTTTAAGGAACAGCTGAGATTATCCCTTTTTAGATGTGAAGCACTAAATGGAGTTGAAGGTGGACATTTATTGCCCTACATTTATGTTAGTTTGCACTCCTATCAGAGCTGTTCAAATAAAATCGAGACACATTTAGCTTGTCTTTCTACCTTCATATGCAGAAAGTAAAATAAAGGATATAAAGTGCTTAATGAGAATATCTTATGTGCAATCTGTTCCATGAAATATATATTGTAGATTTTGCAGCATGTTTAGATAAAAAGAGTCAGCTCTATCACACATCAATGAAGCACCTGTGGATAAGCTAGTAAAGGTCTAACCTTCTGAGAGCTGTCCAGCAAAGGAAAACAGCATAAGCAGCCATAATACCAGAAGATAGAAGTCCTCTATTGACCTGATTCAGCATGCAAATATTAGAGAAAATAATGCAAAAGATTTGTACTGTAATAAAATAATTGCATATTTAATCATGCTAAATTATGAACATAAAATGCCAGCTGGTTCTTTCTAAGGTGCAGTTTTGATTTGATTTTCTTGAAAATTTTATTATACTTTGCCAAATAAAATGGAAGCGGACAGAGATAAGTGATATATATTAGTTTGAAATGCTTCTATAACTACACCCTTTTCTTATGAAGTGCACAGATGAATACCTTTGAGTGTAATGAGATGGCCATCATTACCAGAAGCAGAATGCCTGTCCATGTTATGAAAAATATGTTGAGGCTACATGAGGCTTTTGAGGCATAAAGTGGATACATCACTCCAATTCCACAAATGGAGGCAAGATAAAAAATTGTTGAAATGAATAGCCCAAAAAAGCAGCTGTACAAAAAAGAAAAAAAAAAGGAATTATGTCAGCAAATTGAACCATACAAGTTTCAATGGCGTAGCCACTATAGTGATAAACTTATTATAATACTTCATATATGTTCAATTATTTGAAGAATGACAACTGGGGTTTGAAGTTTCTATTACAATTCAAAGCATGGCACCACGTTGTATCTCTTCTATTTCTCTTTGTTGGCATTTCATCTTCAATTGGGTTTCTAGCATGCAGTTTCTCTTTAACCTTTATATTTCCTAGTGGCAAAATTATCTGTAAGGCTAATCTAGTGGCCTGACCAAGAGCTTTGGCTCATATAGTCATCTGAATAAGTTGAAGCCATTGTGTGTGATAGAGATCCTACATTTGGGTGGTCTTGCCCCTTCCCATTGCCATGCTAAAAAAATAAAAAAAATAAAAAAAATAAAAAAATAAAATAAAATAAAATAAAATAAAATCAACTCTAATGGCTTTATCATTGCTATAACATTGTTGAAAATGTTTAGAAAGAGACAACTGTGCCTTATTTTACATACCTTCGCTTCTCTTTCTCATCTGGCACACAATATTTGTTCAACCATGTAATAAACTGGATCACGCTAATGAGTTGAAGAACAAGAAATATCCTGTATCATGTAGGCAAGATGATAGTCAGAACAAGAAATGATGGAAAGACAGAATGGTAAATTTAGAGCAAATAACACTTCTGGCGATTTACTCTCAGTTTATAATAAAATCATTGATACTCATTTAAAAAATGGCATATGGTTCTACAGTTTAGAATGTCCTATTTCCTTTGGCTGCTGCAATTCTTTGCTTCAACAAATGCCAAGATTCCGGAGATGCAAAAAATTGAAAATACTCTGGTGCAATATGTGGATCATGGCTGCCAGTTTACATCAATGTCAACAAATGTTGAAAATTGATCAAAAACTAGTTTTCACTGTCCCAAATAATGCCATTTTGACCAAAGAGCTTTAGGTTTACAGCTTGAGATGAGACTCGGTAATTTTGTTATCTATGTACAAGAAAAACAAAAAATCGCAATAGGTCTTTGAAGTATTGTTGCAGACCTTAGAAGGGCAATGCGCAATGCAAGACATAGGGCAAGACGTGCTGAAGCCAGGTCACAACCCATGAAAGCCATCAAGCCCGCCACCCAAGCCACAGCAAACAAGTCGTGCCCGGACAAGAATGCTCGAGGAAAAAGAGACAAATCAAGCAATGGCCTGAGGAACACAAGCCATAGAGCTGCATTCCAAGGAGTCCTACTCGAACATCGTTTCTTCAGGAGCCACGAGCAGTTGCAATGCAAAGGAGGATCTGACTCAAGTTGTCAAGATGATTAAGGAAAAGGCTCAAGGAAACCAAAAATCAGATGAATTGGAGAAGATCTGCTCAATGGAGTCAAGAGTCCTAGCGGAACACGGGACAAGGCTTGTCCAGATTTGGATTCTTCAGGAGCTCCAAGCTATCAGCATGCGAGTGGAGAAATGCTTCAAGCATTCGAGAGGAATTAGAAAATAGCTCAAGGAAACCAAAATTCACTGGGAAAGAATGAGAAATCCTCAGTGAACCAAGAAGGACTGGAGACTAGGTCTAGCTGAAGCAGGATTGAGGGATATCTAGTCCGGGAGCTGAGTCTTATCCAAGATGGAGCAAAGCAAGGTAAAGGAGGAGACCTAAAAGAAGCCTTAGCACCTGTGGATAAAAAGGATACATCACAAAAGCTTGAGAGTCCTAGTGCAATCACAACACTTGGGAGTCCTAGACTAAGTATAACTCTTGAAAAACTTAAGGACCACGTCTTAAAACAGAAAGAGGAGAGTTTGGAGATAAAACTCAGAAGCCAAAGAGTCCAAGAAGAATAGAAAAGAAGACTTCTATGACTAGGAGTTCTATTTTATCTCTAAATTTATCTTTATCTTATCTTTATTTATTTAGAATAGGAGTTTATTTTATCTTTTCAGTAGTTTTTGAGTCTTAGAAGTGACTATTTAGATAAGAATGATGACATATCTTTAGAGTCCTAGATAAAGTGAAACTCATACGAATGAAGCTATAAATATAGCCATAGGCCGAGCGTCACAATTCATAGTATCAAGTTCAATTGTCAATTTTATCTTAATTAATAAAGTTAGTTATTTCTTTTCAAGTGAGAGCTTAGGAGCATAGAAAAGAGAGAAACCCTTCTTTGTGTTACACCATCTTTTGAGAGATCCCTTTCTAGTGCAGACAGGTGAGAATCACACACGACCTTTGTTAGTGAGTGATTCACAATCTAATCTACCCCAACCAAACCCTAAGTCAACCTTACGTGTGACATGGGTGCTGCTTAAGGCTTTTTGCACTCCATACAACCATTCCACAGTTCATACATTCTGTCCAAATCAACGTGCCCCAACAAGTATTTAATTAGAGGATAAGAAAATTACCCCGCGCCAACACGAGCAAGTTCACCTGCAAAACAATCGTGATAAACACATTAAAGAAATGCATTTCTTACAAGATGCGTCCCAAAGATGAATTCACATTTATCCGGAAATACAAAACCATAAAAGCGGTCCTCTTTGCTTTTGCAAGGAAGCCCCTTCAAGATGACAAATATTTTGCTTCTTTAAAACAGTTAAAATGTGGAGAGGCAGATGACAAGAGCTAGAGCTACAATTCTATATCGTATCATATGGTTAGCGGAGAAGAAACATACCATAAAACTGGATAATATCTGGGTGGAGGAAGAATGGAGCCACTAGTGACACGATCAAAGGGATAAACTTCAATGACCACCATTGCGAATGCCATGAGTTACGAACTTCATATAATTTGCTTGTTTTGCATGTTGTAAGAAACATGAGGATGAAAAATATCTGACTTGGATGTCAAGGATGCAAGGTATTAACTATGTGTAACCTTTAATAAACCATATCCCATAAAGGCATTAAACAGGGAAGTCCAATGCACAAGGCTCTCACCACTGGAGGATCCAGGGAATATTCGTATAAGTGCATTGTCACCCTTAGCTTAAAATGGAGATGTCTTGCCTGGATATGTAAGTTCATTATTTCCGAGAAAAATAAGATACCTCTAATATGGTTAAAAGATACAAAGCATCCCAAGCTCACACGAAGAACTCCCATTGTTCGGAAGCAGTCATCTCCTTCATGGCCACAAGTTTTCAGGTCTGCCAAAGATATTTAAGAACGACATTACAATACCGCTGCATAATTGGATGTTTCAGTAAATCGCAGTGGCTCTATGAAGTTATATGACAAAGAATTCTCAACTTACAAAGAGGCTGTGGGAAAACTTTCTGGCCATAGTCCCGAACAAACCAAGCGGAAAGATTGATTAACAAGAAGATAATGCCATACCAGTATCGTGCATTGAGAGATGACTTTTTCCCCTCCGAGAAATTGTAATGCTTATGCTCCAATGGTCCGGGTAGTTCCTCCCATGAAACAACCTCAGAATTTCTCAGATTAATTTTAACTACCTTAACTTCAGTAGTCTCACTCATTCTGCAACAAAGCTCTTACTTAATTAAATTGATAGTGCTGAACTAAGGTCAACCCAAATAATGGGCGATTCAATTTGCCAATGTGTTTAAACAACCAAGATCTTGTAATATTAGTAGCAGCTGCAGCAGCAATAGTAAGTAGCAGTAGTAGTAGTGTGTGTGTGTGTGTAAACCACTAGGGAAAAAAAAATCAAAAGTGGAATTTGGTTGACATTTGAAAGATGAAAACTATTTAATGTCACATAATTGCTTAATCCCAAACAATATGCCTAATTGTACAAAGTGAAACACCAATTTTCTGAGACATCTACGGATTTAACCTGATTATTAAAAAAAAAATTCTTAAAAAAACATGATGGGGGGAATAATTCCAAAAGTGACTCATGTATGTCGCGTCTTGAAGATGTGACATGCTATGCTTTCTGCTTGCCGGATAAGTTTGCAGGCTTCCATGTTTGCAGGCTTCCATGCTTAGGTGAGTTCGCGTCTCCTCCATAGCTCAGTTTGAAGGCTGCTGTTGTTGTCGGATGAGTTTGTTTTTGTTGTTTGCTAAGATCCAATATGCTCAGGAGAGTTTGCTATTCGCTGTTTGACGAGTAAAGGGCATTTGAAGAAACCTTAGAGTATGTCGCGTCCTAAGGACGCGAAATACTTATGTTGTGTCTTCAAGAAGATGCGACACACTATGTGGTAGCACAAATACATGTGTCGCATCTTGAAAAATGAGTTTGTTTTTGTTGTTTGCTCAGATCCAATATGCTCAGATGAGTTTGCTGTTTGTCGAGGAAAGGGCATTTGAAAAAACCCCAGTGTATGTCATATCCGCAAAAAACTTATGTCGTGTTTCATGTGGTGGCGCAATCAGTTTTGAAATTATTTTTGTTGTTTTAAGATTTTTTTTTTTTTTATATCAGATTAATTCCGTACATATCTCCCAATTTTCCTCAAATATATTTCAAATAACCATGTATTTGGGGAAATTAAGAAAGCACCCAGAAACAGGATTTTTGCTTCACAACCAATAATACCCACCAAACAAACAAAAAATTTCTCAACATAAGCCTTTACAAACAGCAAAACAGTTGAAGAAGAAAACAGATTGAGTTCATTTCCTCAAACAAAAATGCCCATTACCAAGATATATCCAATTTATGCAAATGAAGGGGGGCAAGGACTCTTATTTAAAAAAAAAAAAAAAAAAAAAAAAAAACCCGCTATGATAAGGTTAGCAAGATTATCGAGAAAAATGAAAATATTTGAAGAAAAATACAAGCAAAAGTCTGAAACAACAAATGGGTGTGTTAAGATCTAACCTTTTTTCTGGGGTTTCCGGCACTCGGGAGAGCTAGCACCGTGCACTTCATTCACCTTCCGTCTCACCTGCAAGAGAGTGAGTGAAGTACAAGCAGCGTTTTGAGTTTTGAATACTCGCAGACTCCCCCCTTGTGACTTCGAGCAGTTCCTCTAAACCGGTTTTATTTTTCTAAAGTTACGCGCAACGGATCTAGTTGTCCGATCAAAACCAGATAACGATTTAACACCTGATTGGGACCCACTTCAGGGACCCTTTATTTTCTTTGAGATCTTTAATGGCTGCCAATATTTTTCTTATTTTACTATTTAAAAGTAATGCAATCATTAATATTTCGATAATGTGCATTTCCTTATGCTTCTAGAAGGAAAACTTTTGGCATGTGCGAGCGGATGTTTTTAATTTATTTTATTTGAATTTAATAATGTCATTTTATTTATAATTTTTTAACTAAAATATATGAAGTCTGTATGTTAATTTTTTTTTAAATAACTATAAATTTCACTAATACTATTTCGAAATGATGCCCTATATCAATTTATAGGAACTTTATCCTCGATAAAACAAAAATGAATTTTCTCAATTGTTCAAAATTTCATGTTTATTACTATCATTTTTTTTTATAGATAATAGAAAAAGGGAAAAAAACCCAAATCCGCAAATTTATCATACTACTATTAAGATCTTAAAATTTTTCACAATAATTATTAAAACTAAAATATACATTTACATTGCACACTCATATATAACATAAAAGTGGAATGGCAGGCTATTCTTTTCATTTTCTTGGATTTCTTTGGTCTTACAACATTTACAAAGTAGAAAGCCACCATTGGAGCTTCATTTTCACATGGAAAAGAGCTATTGAAATCTTACCTTGATTATTGGTAACTTGAGAACAAAACAAGCACACCATAGAACTTTGGGTGGTCTTAAGAAAATAGTTTAATAATTATAAACTTTTTTTATAATTTTAAAATTTAGTATTCAAATCGCTATATAATCAAAAATATGTCAATGATCTTTAGCTCAAGTGATATCACTCCACCTTCCCCTTGTAATAGACTCGAGTTCGACTCTTTATGTGTATCAAAAATATATATATATTTTACCAAATAAAAACATAAAAAAATGAAAGGAGAATTTTACCAAATATCTTGTCACTCTATAGCATAACATGTGAGCCAATACGGTCTCTTTCTTGGTTTTTCCTCTTCGTTTGTGTTTCACCTTGTTAGGCGGTGTGACGATTGAGTTTAGGTGGGTGCCATGTCATTTAAAGGGTGATTCATTAGACTTGTGGGAAGTGTTATTTCGAGTGTGAGGGAAATGGATTTGGCGATGTTTGGCTGGAATTTTTCAAGGGCACCTACTCTTTTTTTTATATATATATAAGTTTTCACTTTTATTGTGATATTAATGATCTTTTTGAAATGAATATGAGACTGGAGTGACAGCAAGTAGTGGAATTTTGTGGGCTGGGCCATGACCATGAGTTGAACCCAATATTATTTTGGGTTATAAGGCAAAATTTTAATATAATTTTTACTATAATAATATTTAAAAATTTAACTAATCTAAACATCGATCAAATTTCACTATAATTTTGTTGGCAAGGAAACCTACACCGGAGCATGGCAATGGCCAAGAGAGACTCCGCCACACAAATAAAACCAGCATGTTATTTGGGCAGGTTTGATCACGTTTTCAGTTTACGAGCCTAGTTGTGCTCAAGACAAATACTCAGCTGGGTTTAACATCACAGGAATTGACAACAGTTCTCTAGTATTAATAAATTAGTTAGGACCATGTAATTCAAAAGTGGGTATCAACCTTTTTTTATTATATAGAAATTTAAAATTTATATGTTATAAAGATAAGGAATTTGAATGGATGTCCATTGGTTTTTAGTTTTTCTAGATGACTCTTGATTTTTGAGTTAATATACTTAATGAAAGTAAGATAACTTTTCATTGTATGACTTTTGTCATACTTAATAAGAATGACCTATTGTATTCTTTTTAAATATCTATAAATTGACTCTATTGTAATCTCATTTGTGTAGAAAAACGACAAGAGAAATAAAAATCTTATTATCTCTATTCCTTCTATTATATTCAAGTTTTCCCTTTTAAATTAGATTTTATCTTTGCACTATTTCAATTTTACTTGAGACATATCAAATTGTGGGTTCGAAATATCAAAGTTTTATAACATGTTATCAGCATGAGTTGCTCAAGTAGAAGAATTGGTGAATTTTATTACTTTCAACTCTTGAAGTTCCGATTTGATTAAGATAATATTTATTTAACACGAATTTTATTTATAATATTTCATAAGATAAGAAATGTTCTATGAATTATTTTATAACCATATAAAATCGTCCACATACAAATCATTCTCCTGAAGAGATATCATTTTTTTATGAGAATTGGTACTTTTGAAACGTTGTGAATTTATACTAATTGTTAGTGCTCCCGAAGAGCCATATATTAAACTGCTCTTGAAGAGCCATGTAATACACTGTTAGTGCTCCCAAAGAGCCACATCATGAATTTTAAAATATTCTCATTTTTATCAGAATCACAATTCTTGTTAATCCACAGTACTCCTGAAGAGCCATGATTTATGAATTTACTTATAATTAAAATTTCATGTGAATAATTTTATATAGCATGCGAAATTTTTAGTGTATTTTCTTTTATGATAATAAGTGTAATCATAATTCATCAATTGGTCTAAATTTTTAATTGAAATAAAAATTTTTCTAACTATTATTTTTTTTCTCCTAATAGTTATTGGCAATGCAATCATGTGGTTGCATCATTATGATCTTGAAGGTTCTCCTAAAGAAGTTTTAATTATTTTCTCACTCATACACTACTACTACTATAACCCCTTGTCTTTGAAAGCAGCTTTACTCTATTTAAAATACATTAACCTAATTGATTGCTAAAATGATAAATTGACCAACAATATCCCCTTAGGTATTTTAATATACCAAAAAATGTGAAATAATTGATTTGAGAAATAATATTATCATCACAAATTAACTTTTCATATTTTATTTTGATTGATAATTGATTACTTTTTATATATGAAATATTTGAGAAATTTCAAAGGAATAATTATACCATAAATTTGAATCATTTTAAATTTTGGTCATTTAATTTAATCTGATTGATGTTATTTTTTTTATTAGGGGTAAATGATATTTACAAATTGAATTTATAAAGAAAATCATATTATTATTGTAAATATTAGTAAGATAGTCATATTTACGTATTTATATGACTTATATATATATATATATATATATATATATATATATATTGATTTATTCCAAAGTAATGATATAAATATTTATATATCGGATATTTGATTCAATGTCAATTATTCATCCATTCCCTGAAATGAACGTGACAAGACATAATTATTTTTATAAATATAATCATTGACATGGGCCAATGCTACAATGTAAACATGGTCGAGATAGTAACCATTTTTATGGCAATCACTTTTAGAATATATCTTACCAATTGAAGTGGGAGAAATGACAAATGACAAAAATGATCCAAATAGAAAAAAGTAAATAGCATGTGCTCTTGATGTGAGATAAATGGACATTAGTCCTGTGCTCATATACAAAGTATCTTATTAACTTTTTATCAAGTTTTATTGAAAGAAAATGATAAATATATGGTGACAATTCTTTTTGGATTAAAAAAAATTATGACCTATAATATTTTTGAGGGTTCGACAAATTTACCTTAGTTAGATATTAGTGATTTTTTTTATAACGATGATATTACTGTATATTTATTTTTTAATTATTATTTATTACAAAACTTCATTATTTATTTATTTCATGAAATTTTATGGATATTATTGCATCCACTGCTGGATCCAATATCAAAGATAAGAATCTCTGTCCTATAGACAATGCTACTACATATACAATTCTCAAAAAATACTTCTCTCATCTTAATATGGAAAAGCAAAATATAGATACTATATTTCGGTAGTGTAACCTTGATTGAAGGCTTTGGAAGAGCAAATATTTTACTACCAGGAGGGGCAAATTTTATGATCAGTAATGTATTATTTTTACTCAAAATCCCATAAAAATTTATTGAATTTTCAAGAATATTCGTCTCAATGGCTATCACATAGAGACAACCAATATGAGAAATATTGAATATTTATATATTATTGACATCAAATTGGGACGTCAACAAATATTGGAGAGATTATCAATTTTTCTGATCTTTATTATAAACATATTTGGCCAATTGAAATAAATGCAATAGTAAACCAGAAGTTTACCGATTCAAATACATTATTATTATCGCATGATCAATTGGGTCATCCTGGATATGTAATGAAGCAATGAATTATTGAAAATTTCTACTAGACATCCATCGAAGAACTTGAAACTTCTTCAATCTCATAAATTTTTATATATTGCATGTTATCAAGGCAAACTAATAATAAAGTTATTGTCAAGGAAAATTAAGATTGAATTCTTTGAATTTTTTAAAACGAATACGTGATGATATATGTGGATCAATCCATGCACCATATGAACCACTTATATATTTTATGATTTTAATTGATGCGCTTACAAAATGGTCACATGTATACTTATTATCAATTCAAAACCTGACGTTTCTGAGGTTGTTTGCTCAAATAATTTGCTTGCAAGTGTGCTTTGATATTGTTAGAGAATTTATATTACAAACTTTTAATGATTATTGCTTGTCATCCTATTGCTCATGTTCATACCAAATTGGCCTGGCAGGGTCATTTATTAACTATAATTGCTTAGCGATATGCAATTTTACATGTAACAACTCTTATTTCCATCTGACCCATTAGTTATCAAAATTTATCCCCCATACAATTGGTTTCTGAACAAGAACCAAATATTTCACATTTATGCACTTTTAGTTGTGTTGTATATGTCCCAAATTGCCCCTCTACATCGAATCAAAATGGGACCTTAAAGGAGACTAGCGATATATGTTTCATATGAATCTCCTTCTATTATCAAATATCTTGCACCATCCATAGGAGATATTTTTACATCTTGATTTGTTAATTGTTATTTTGATAAACTAATTTTTTCAACTTTAGGGAGAGATAACATAACTGTAAAAAAGTTGAAAAGAGAGATTACCTGAAATAATCAATTCTAGAAAAACAAAGATTATCTAGAGATAACATAACTATAGAAAAGTTGAAAAAAGAGATTATCTGAAATAATCCATTCTAGAAAAACAAATATTATTTGGAATACTCAATCCTTAATTTATCTTAATTTTCGTACAAAAATATTGTGAACCAAAAGTTTAAGAAATAATTCATTTAAAGTAGATTGCAAACCAACTGTTAAATCATTTTTCTAATCCAAAATGGATAACTAAATCACATGTTTCTGTTTAAAATGCTTCCATTAAAATTAATGTTCATGAATGGCACCTAATAATAAATAAACCTAAACCACGCCTGAAGTGAGGAAGATCAATTGGTTATAAAGATAACAAAAAGGCCCAAAAGAAAAGTGGAAGAAATAGTCAAATTGACCATATTGAAGAAATTGTGATTCAATCAATGATAATCTTCCTGAAGAAATTAAACAGTTGAAAGAGAATGTAGAAAATAAGGAAATATGAATTAATTATATGAGAACATCGAATTGGAAAAATACTATTTTGCATATAATGTGACAGTTGATGTTCTGAATAAAAATAATGATTTTGGGTCAACGACTATAAAGGAATATAAATCAAGAAATGATTGATCAAAATTGAATGATGCAATTTAAGCCTAACTAGAGTCTTTCTCAAAACATATGATTTTTGGTCCCATTGTTAAAACACCTTAAGGTGTTAAAATAATATGTTACAAATGAATATTTGTGTGAAAAATAAGATTGTATGGTACAAAACCTCAATTGTAGCGTAAGGTTTTTTCAAAAATCGGATATTGATTACAAAGAGATATAATCCCCTGTGATGGATACAATTACACTACACTACCTTATTGATTTAAAGCACATGTAATTAATGAATATTGTCACTACATATCTATATAATGCACCAGATAGTGATATATGCATGAAAATCTCAGAATGACTAAATATGCCTGTAGCATACAATTCAAATTCTTGAGAATTATTTTCTATTAGAATACAAAGATTTTTGTATGAATTAAAACAATATGGGCATACGTAGTATAATTGCCTCACTAAATATTTGTTAATAATATCTATTTATGTATTTTTATAAAGGAGCACGAGTGTGGATTTGTTTGTGATTTAAATATCATTAAACTCTTGAAGAGCTCCCACATATAATAAATTATTCAAAGAAAAAATTTGAAATGAAAGATTTGGGGAAACATTTTGTCTCGATTTGTAGTTTGAATATTAAAATGGTAGAATTTTAATCTATCAGTTTATTTATATTAAAAAAGTTTTAAAATGATTTAATATGGATATCTATTAACCATGCCAAATGTAATCTGTTCACGTGATGTGCAAAAGAATCCTTTTTCGACCTCGGGAGTATAACGAGGAAATTTTTGGACCTGAAGTACCGTATCTAAGTGCAATTGATATATTGATACTTGACCCGATATAACTTTGTTATAAACTTATTAGCAAGATGTATTTCCACTCCAACCAGAAGACATTGGAATGGAATTAAGCATATCCTATAATATCTCTAAGATACAATTGAAATGTGTTTATTTTATTCAAATGGGTCAAATGCACAATAAATTGGATATGCATGGATATTTGTTTTATCCACTTAAAACTCCTCAAATGGTTCTGTATTTACATATGACGACACTGCCTTATCTTAAAGATCTATGAATCAAACAATGACTGCTACATCATTGAACATGTTAAGATATTAGCTAATTTATGATGTAAGTCGTGAATATGTGTGGATCAAATCAATGGTTAATCATATTCAAATATCATGTGGTTTAACTCTATAAAATGTAGACAGTTTATGTGGAAGATGAAAAGTACACAATCTACACTCATCAACTTTCAACCAATTGGAGCGGATGCACCTTCTAAAGGCCCTCAACTTGTATATGTAAAGTTTCACATGCGGAGAATGAGAGAGACAGTTGCACATTGGATTATGATGCATGAGCATCCCTTTAGCATTGTGGAAGAGGAGGGATTTAATATGATGTAAAGGCGTGGAATGCCAGAATGGAAGCCAATATCAAGACAAACCGAAAAAAATGATTGTATGTTGGTTTATGAGACTGAAAAGAAGAAATTGAAGAATGTACTTGCTAATGTTTCAAAGATTAGCTTGACAACAGATCTTTGGAAGTCAAAGACCCAAAAAATTGGGTATATGGTTGTAACAAGCCATTGGATTGATTCTGATTGGAAGCTACAAAAGAGAATATTAAACTTTGTCAATATTCCACCGCCGCATACGGGTAGAGAAATTGCAGCAACTTTGTTCAAGTGTGCTAAGGAATGGAAAATTGAAAGCAAGGCATACACCGTGTTGGTTAACAATGCCTCTAGCAATGATGTGGCTGTAGCTATCATGAAAGATGACTTTTCTAGCTATAACAAGTTGATGTGTGATGGAAAGATTTTTCATGTACGATATTGTGCACATATTTTGAACCTTTTGGTTCAAGATGGACTTGGAGAGATACGTGATGTTGTTAATAAAGTAAGGGATACGGTTGATTATATCAATCGCTCATAGTCTAGAATATTAATGTTCTCTGAATGTGCAGCAGAAAAAAACTTGGTTGGTCCCGGGAGAAAATTGATTAATGATTGTAAAACCCATTGGAACTCCACATTTGATATGTTGAGGTGTGCTTATGATTTTCGCGTTGTTTTTCCTCGTTTTAAATAACAAGATCCCAGATATATTAATTGTCTAATAGTGGAGGATTGGGAGAAAGTTAACAAGGTTTGCAAGGTGCTTGAGTATTTTAAGTCCGCTACATTACTTGTTTCTGGAACTGATTATCCGACCGCAAATTTGTTTCTCAAGGAAGTGGCTGCCATAAAGAAGATGTTGGATCAAAAAGTTTATGATTCAGATGATTTCATTGCAAGAATAGTGGAAAAAATGAAAATCAAATTTGATAAATACTGAGGGAAGTTAATTTGCTTATGGCAATAGCTACTGTGTTAGACCCTACAAAGTTAATTTCGGTTAAGTATTATTTTGAGCTCATCGTTGGAGAGAATGTAGCAAGGCAACATGTTAATGAGGTGAGAAATGTTCTATATAAGTTGTATGATAAATATGCTTCAGCTAAATCCTTGCATGGTAAAGAACTAGCTTCATCTTCCCATGCGAGTTCTTCTGGTCGAAGGTCAGAATTTTCACGTGATGCCGATGCTGGTCTTGAGGATTTTGTTAGGAGAATATTTGGAACACGTCCTCAAATCAATGAATTAGATGATTATTTGGCCAAACCTCCTGAAACAAAATCAGATAAGGATGAGAGCTTGGAGTGGTGGATGGTCAACAGGATCAATTATAAAGTTTTATCTGTGATGGCTCACGACATATTAGCAATTCCTCTTAGCACAGTAGCATCGGAGGCTGTATTTAGTGTAGGAACGCGGGTGATAGATGCATATCGTGCTTCTTTGGCTCCAGAAACAGATCAAGGACTCATGTGTGGAGGAGATTGGCTGTGGAAAATTTATGGGGTTAAAAACAAGGCAAATGTAAATACTAATACATATTAATATGTTTTATCATGTTAAATTTTCTATATATTTGTTAATATATATTAATTTTTGTTATATGCAAAAAAACATCTTTACGGTGAAAGAAATTCCACTGGTACGTCCGACAAAAAGTAAGTGTGCCTCTTCGAATGTTCACTCATTCTTATTTTATTTTCATGCATAAATGTGCATTAAATCAAACTTGATAAGTCATTGCATTCAAGTTTTACCAATTTTAGCAATTATGCTTTGAATTTTTTTGAATTAATTTGTTGTTATCTTTTTTTTTCTTTATTATTTGTTGTAAAGTTTTTCATCTTCTTCTTTGATTTGTCTTTGGACATGCTGATTTTTTATCAATAGAGGGTTTGGTTTTTCTCCAAATAAAAAGGTTGTCTACAGCAAGTATTACAAATTTCTTAGCTAATATTTAATTTTACAGTGTTTCATGCATGGGTTTAACTAAAATCCCCATAACAAACCAATACAATTTAAGAAGTAGTCTCTGTTGTGAGTTATAACTAGCTTCAGTTGGACTATAATCTTTATAAATAACCAAGACATATGCCCATTAAAAAAATAATCTTATCCTATAAAAGAGAAAAAATCAATAGTCTTATTTTTGAAAATTCTAGCATTCCACTCCTCTAATTTTTCATATTATTGTTTATCTAGAAACAACGTGAATAAGACTAATATTGAAAAGGCAAAAATTCAAATCAACAACTCCAAACTACAAATGATGTCTATGAAAAATAAATCTTGGATACCATCAATAGACTTGCAATACACCAATGCAACTTCAACAAAAATTGTGTTTCACTGCCTAATTTTTTTTATTTATTATTATTTAAAAAAAAAAAGAAATTAATTGCTCAAACTAAACTACACTAGTTCGTAAAAGGTAAACCACTTCCTAAAGAATAATGTTGTACGATTGCAATTCACCAAATTTAGAATAGGAAATGAATACATATGCCTACAAGTTTGCACTTGATCTGTACAAGTTCAATCCTTCACCTCACCATGAAAATCTACCTCTGTAGTTGTATGTGTCTGTGTATGCATGTGCATTCATGTGTCTATATGTTTGCATGTGAATTTTCCCTTTCTTCAGGTGGGGGAAGAGAGATCATGAAATGTTTCTACACAATATGGGCAGAATGGTTTATTACCAATAAAGGTTTGCCTTGATCGTAACATATATTAGAACAGGAAGAATATCATCAGCTCCAGCTATAACACGATTCTCTGACATCGACACATTAAGAAGCAAATTGTTGATAACACGACAACAATTTAAAATGCACAAAAGCTTTTCATGAGGAGATTTGAAAGCATTGATCTTCTGCAATTCTTTCTCTGCAAGCTGAGAGAGAAGTTCAAAACAAAATTAGTCAGCTTCACTGAGCTCTATTCAGTTCAATCAAGCTTTATAACCAAATTAGTTGAAGCAGGCCATGTAACACAGAGACCCTGTTGACCCACATCTTTATATAAACCAAAGAAGAATCTTCTTCGCCATCTTTTTTTTTTCTTATTTTAGTTATTGATATAATTTTATTTTTTTATGATTTGTGTAGATTGAGCTGTTGAGTGCTAGAAAATATTGCTGATGCTGAGTTGTCATACAACTTGCTAGAGGATGATGTTGAGTTGTTGAATGTCGGAGGATGTTACTATGGAAAACTTACTGTTTGAGGATAATGTTAGTTTTTTTGATGTTCTAAAGACATGTTGTTAACATTTGATATAGTTTTCTTTTGAAAGAATTGTAATATTTAGATTTCTGTGGTTGCAAACTTATGTGGTTAGAATTTATATGATGCATCGTTATGGATTTTATTTAATACTTGTGTGGTAGTAAGTTTACAACTTGCAAATTGGATTGTGAATAGATTTAGTTAGAATTTTCAATGAAAGCGGGTTTTGGATTTGAAATGTTCAAAAAACAGATGGAATTCTGTCAAATTGAAAACAAGAATTTGAAAATGTGTTCAAGCCTAATCTCGGGTTCGGGTATGATTTCGAGCTCGAGCTCGAGCCCGGTTTCATGTAATTCAGCTCGTGACACTCAAGTTCGAGCTTTTCAATGGCACATCGAGCTCAAACTCAAGTTTGGAAAAGACAAGCTCGGTGGGTTCGAGCCCGAGCTGGAACCCATCCAAAAAGAACTCGAGCCGAGCTCGGGTGTCGTGATACCCGATCTCGACCCGGGTGTCATAACACTCCTGGGCACAAGTGGGCATCTTCCATCAATGTATCAATTAATATATCTTCAACTATGTATAATTATATGTTTACGAAAATTTAAACATTAGATTTAAAAAAAATATATTTAAATAAGACTCTTTACTACTCAAATATCACTACAAAGAACTATATACATGTAATTATGAATTAATTAGTACATGCAAATCATATATTACATAGGTCAATGGGCCATGAATTCAATTCTTTTTATATAAAAAAAAATTTTAATTATCATTATACCCATAAATTTTTTATTAAAAAACTCATTTAACCTAGATTGCTAAAATATCATAAATAAAATATAAATGGTATAGGAATTTGCATGTGATTATCCCTGCTTTTTAACCAATCTGTAAGATTTGTTTTATTAAAAATATAAAGTTTTACAATTAAATTTTTAATAAAAAAATTTAAACTTTATTGTATAAATAATTTTTATATTAAAAAATTTATTAAATTACTGCTGAGTTAGACCTCGACTTTGCAAAAGGGGACAGCTGAATTCTTGTATCTGAAGTTAGATGAAAAATACTTAGCTCTGCAATAATGGTGGAGGTATAGCTACATCTGAAAACATATCCGTTGGAGACAATTCAAACATCTCAAAAATTTTCCCCAATCACCCGCTAATGCCTCTTCTTCCCAACAAACCACTGGGCAAAACATTTCTTCTTTCCTTGCTACCTACCCTGTCTTCCCTGTCTCGCTTCACTCCCTTCCACCCGCAGGACTCTCCAGACTCAACAAATTCCTTGCAATTCACTTTCACATCTTCACATATTCCGAATCAAATTATCAAAACTTTCATCGAAAATCGCAGATACTTACAATCACTTGTAGTTTTCAAGAAAATCATTTCATTATCAAAACCCGATTATTTCTTGTTCCCTTCACTCCTTAAGTCATGTTCTCGTCTACCCAATTCGAATTTCGGGATGGGAATTCATGGGTATTTGATAAAATATGGAATTGAGAACTGGGTCGATGTTGGAAATAGTCTAATACGCTTTTACATGAAATTTGAGTTCGTGGATGATGCGCAAAAATTGTTTGTAAATATGTGTGTGAGAAATGCGGAGTCTTATAATTCTATGATTTGTGGTTATGGGTGTCGGAGGTGTTATGAGGAGGTTCTGCTATTATTTCTAGAGATGGTGACTATGGGTTATTTCCCTCATTTGAATTCAACGGTACATGCGATTATGGCATGCGGTGAACTCGGACTTCTAGACAAAGCAATGGGGGTTCATGAACTTGTAGTTGATAATGGGTTTTTTTATGATGTCGAAGTTGCAAATTCGTTGATCTCAATGTATGTTAAGTTGGGGAGATTGGATTTAGGGAGATGCGTCTTTGAAGATATGCATGATAGGGATTTAGTCTCTTGGAATACAATGATAACAGGGTATGCAAGGAGCGGGTATTGGGCTGAAGCATTTGATCTTTTGTTACTTATGAAGAAATATGGAGAAATTGCTCCAAATTGTGTTACATTCTTAGGTCTTTTGATGGCTTGTGGCCAAGCGGAGAATCTCAACTTAGGCAAAAGTATACACGGCTATCTAATATGCTCAGGGCTATTGTATGACCTTCATCTAGGAACCGCCATAATTGATATGTACGCAAAGTGTAATTGGGTTGAGGATGCTCGAAAGGTATTTGATGAAGATTTAGTAGAGAAAAATTTGGTTGCATGGAACTCTTTAATTGTGGGTTACTCACAAAATGGATATGATCATGAGGCAGTCATGCTATTTAAGAACTTAATTAAGCAGTTGAACTTAAGACCTGATGCAATTACAGTTGCTAATGTACTTCCTGCTTATGCAAGTTTTGGAAATATAGAAAGTGTTAAATTGGTCCATGCTTTAGTTTTGAAACTAGGCCTAATCATGTGCAGGGATATTGTTTTGGGTACCGCGATAATGGATGCATACGGTAAGTGTTTAGATATAGAGGCAGCCAAATCCATTTTCGCTAGTATTGACAGACCGAATACTGCTTCCTGGAATGCTTTAATTTCTGGCTATAATCTGAACCATTTTCCTGAGAAAGGCATGCTAATTTTCCTTAAAATGCTCCGTGGCCAGTTCTTACCTGATGCCATTACAATGGTGTTGCTGTTTCAATCATGTGGTGAGTTGGGATCACTGAAGCATGGTAGTATGGCCCATGGCTATTGCTTCTTGAAAGGTTTCTCTTCAAATCTAGTTGTTGTTAATGCCATGATAGACATGTACATGTGCACCGGGGGGCTTAAAAGTGCAGAACTCCTTTTTAGCTTAATTTGCTACAAGAGTATTGTAACATGGAATACCATGCTTTTTGGGTATGTCAAAATTGGTTATTTTATTGAGGCTCTGAAGGTATTTTCCCAAATGCAATCAGAAAGCCAGTATGGACCAGACTCAATTTCAATGATGTCTTTCATTCAGGCATCTGCTGCGGTCTCTGCTGGCTGGGGTTGTGAGGTTGCACATTGTGGTGTAGTAAAGCTTGGGCTTGTCTCTGACACACTAGTTATGAACTCTTTGATTGATGCACATGCAAAAACTGGTTTAATAGAAAATGCCAAAGTCTTGTTTCTGCAGATGGGCCAAAAAAGAGATCAAGGCTCCTGGAATGTGATGATTACTGGCTGTGGAATGAACGGGCAAGGGATGGAGGCATGCAAGCTTCTCTCACAGATGGAAGATGCTGGTTACAAACCCAATGCCATCACTTTTACCTCTTTGCTAGCATCTTGTAGCCATTCTGGCTTGGTTGATGAAGGTTGCAAATACCTAGATATGATGGTCACAAAGTATAAAATGCAGCCAGGTTTGGAGCATTGGACTAGCATCATTGACATGTTTGCACGGGCAGGGAGATTAGAAGATGCATACCAGTTAATCAATAGTGGAATCTATCTGAATTCAAATGCTAGTACTTTATCAGATTGTCATGCTGTTTGGGGAGCTCTATTGAATGCATGCAAGTTGAACACAAATGCAGATCTTGGTCAGCTTGTAGCAGATAAACTGTTGAAACTCTCCCCGGAGAATTGTGGGTACCGTACATTGTTATCTAACATATATGCTTCAGGCAAGAAATGGGATGAAGCAGTGAAGGCAAGACTTGTATTCGATGATGGGAAGCTGCTGAAGAGACCAGGTTTGAGTATTGTGCAGTCCTGAGTGATATCATTGAGGGTAAAGAGGTCATTACCTGCTGCTACTTCCACCATTTGAAGCCCTAAAGGTGAAAAAATGATTCAGTTCTAACCTTCATTCCCTCACAAGACTCAATAGGAAAATGCAGATACCAGTTCAAGACTCAAATTTCAGCATCAAAAATTGGCTTTTCTCCTGATGCTTTATATGTGAGGTGATAGCTTTACCTGAGAATTTCTGGATAGTACTTCTTTCTTTACTGCGCATATAGTGCCATTTGAAAGACCATAAACCAAAGGACCACAATCTTTATGTGCACAGAAAACCAGAGAAGTTGTTCATCTTCCAAATGCATTTCAGCTGAAATGTCGTGCGCTACCCATCGATCAGCCATTGTCTCAGCTTTTTCCACTTTTAAGCAAATGTAGTGCTCACTAACATTTCTCATGATAGGCTACCATACAATCTTCAATTAATTCTGATGGTGATTGATTGACCAGAGTTCAAAGAAGTGCACAGTGAAGGCTGAGCTTCAATTCATATGACCTGATATGTTCAGCCTTAAAATGTAAGTGGCTAACTTGGGCAAAAACAAAACAGATCGATTTTGAAAACTAGGAATAACAAAGAGAACTGATCTGAGATTGATAATACTGTCTCTTGCAACCCCTTGTTTCTTTTGTTTGTTTTTGGCTGGCCTAGAGGTTGCCAGGATTACACATAACAAGTTTGTCCTTTTAAAAAAATAAGCAGAAAAGAAAGATCAGTTTATCCTGTATTCTTCCGACAGATCTTCAGAGCCATTTGTTTTGTCCACAAGGTGAAACAGATGCAAATCTGAATTATCTTCTGCAAAAATTACCAGTATTCAGTGAACTTAAGACTTGTGGCATGCGATATCATATTTATGTTGAGGTCTCAGTGACTTGTCCAATGCACAAAATTGTTTGGGTACTAAAGTTTGGACTTTTACCTCTACGGGCTAGTCACATTATTTTGATAATTTTCTTCCCTCTCTTTGGGGCTGCATAGGTAAGGGCATGAAATCTGGAAGAGGAAGATGAGCCATCTATCTACATGATTTCTTCCGCAAGACGTCATATAATTCACATGCAATGCGAGGTAAACATGTCATTTTTTATTTTTTTCCTTCTGCATAATTTAGTGCATGTATCTGCATATTTATTCCTTGATGGTGGTCATTTCCCTCATTCTTTGCAGTTATACCAACTTAGCATAAATTTACAATACCATTGTTGACTCATTTATCTTTTGCACTAAATTTTCATTTCATGGGTGTGAATCTGAGGCATGCCCATGTTTATTGAAAGTTAAGATGCTATATGTTGTGCCCTACGATTACATTTTTAAAATTGCTAGAATGGTGTCTTATTAGTACTTAAATGGTTCTTTCATTTTTTTTTAATAACTCATTTTGTCCCTCTTTTAAATTACTCTTTGGGCATCTTGAGGGTAAATGATGACCATGATATTCACCAATTGTGCCTTCCTCGTTATCTTGAGATCATGAAATGCAGTTGAATGGACATTCATTTTTATCTATTATTGCTGTTTCGGCAGCTACTAAAGAAAAACAACCAAATGGATGCATCTAAGAGTCACATTAGCAGCCCAAGTTCACCATTTTAGTTGCAATTGTGAATGGATATCGAGGTAGAAGGCAAATGCATTCAGTTATGAGTGCAACTCTTTAGTAGTTATATTCTATATAGCCTTTGCAAGTAGGCTTGAACTCTTTCGGCCTATATTCTGGCTAGGAGAAAGCTGGGTTGTTTGAGGATCAAAAATGGTCTGAAATAAATCCATGTGTGAAGATGGTGCTGTTGTTGAATTTCAGTTATCTGAAAGAGTATCTTGATAAGTGTCATTGAAGATGTATGAAAAGTAGGTTTTTGCAAGAAGACAAATTGAGGACCAGCATGCAGGGCAGTGCTTTCAGCCGGTCTCTCATGCTTATTGAGGATTGAGTGTTGGATTTCTCTGGTTTTTTTTTTTGGGGGGGGGGGGGTCGAATAGATACTTCAAAAAGAAAAGTATTGGCTTCATATAGAATGCTTATAAAAGAAATTATTGCGCATTATGTTGAATAATAAAGTCCCCATATGAGTAGTTTTTGGGCAATAGAATCCTAAGTGGTTAACCATACTGGACAGGACACACTTATCCTGGAGACTTCTGATCATTTTAGGTCACATACTGCAGTAGTTGAGCTTCACGAAAGGAAATATCTCTACACAAAATCTACTGTAAAAAGAACATGGCAGAAGGACACTACAAAAAAAAATCATCAATTTGCGATAAAATTTGCGACAAATTTGTAAGAAAAATTCGTCCCAAAACAGCTTTGCGATGAATTTTGCAATAAATTTTTTTTCGTCCCTAATAAGTCGTCGCAAATTTTTGGGAAGAAAAAGTAATTTTTTGTCGCAAAAATTTCCAACAAATAGTTTTTTGTCTCAAAATTCGTCGCTAATTTGCGACGAATTTATTTTGTCGCAAATTTGGGACGAAAAATAAATTCGTTGCAAATCTGCGACGAATCTTTTTTTGTCGCAAATTTGTGACAAATCCTATTTTCGTCCCAAATTTGCGACGAATTTAAATTTAAATTGGTAAATTTGCGAATTTAAAATTAAATTGCCAAATTTGCGACAAATCAAATTTTCGTCATAAACTCGCCACGAAAACAAATTCGTCGAAAAATTTGTCGCATATTTGCGATGAATCATTTTTTCGTTGCAAAATTCGTCGCTAAACTAAGATCGTTTTTAACAACGAAATTTGCGATGACCATTGTTTTTAGGGACAAATTTTGTTACAAATATGTATTTTTGCGATAATTATAAATTTTATTGGCATATTTGGATCATTTTTTCCTGTATAACCTGTTTTTATACCTGCTCATCCAACCTAATCAACAACTAATCATTCAAATCGTTTTTAATATCAAATTTCAGGCATCTATACTCATAAATATAACTAACTATTCAATAAGATCAATAAATTAAAAATTCAATAAGAAATCATAATAATAATATCAAAGATAAAATCAACATCAAGTCTAAATGTTAAAATATCAATAACCATATATAACCAAGAAAATAAATATAACGAGTATCAAAATGTAAGTCAAATAACAGTACACAATCTCAATATGACCTCCACTACCACCACCACCACCACCATCATCATCATCATCATCATCGAAGAAAATCATCACCTTCATCACCATCGCGAGCATTATCAGGAGGAGAAATAGAATGGCGAATCTGACTTGGAGCGTAGGCTAACTGAAAATGTTGTATGATTAACATTTGCTCCGTGCGGAACTCGTTCATTTCTTGCGTGTGCTTTGCTTAAACTTCATTGAATTCCTGATCTCTTTGCAGCAGTAAGTACTTCAAAATCTAAAAATTGTTCCAACTCAAAAATAAACTCATCAGTTAAACCTCGATGATCAGATAAGTTCTTTTTATACATCCAACTTCTTTCATTCTGCATTTTTCCTCTCCAAATTAAAAATTTTTAAAATATTAATAAAAACTACTAAATCATCAATAATAATATCATCATTAATCCCAACTAAGTTGATATAACAATAAATAATAACGTTGATCGCATAAAAATTTAACATTAATCTCACAGTATAAATTAAATATTATAAAAGTAACATTAAATTTAACACAACTCAACATCATCAATAATAATAACCTTAATTTAACAAAAATTGAATATAATAATAAATAATATTATTAACTTAATTAATATTAAACAAATTAACTAAATTATTACAATAACATTAAATATTATCATATAATCAAATAAAGTATAAATTATTTAATATTTAACAATATTGATTATTTAACTAATCGAAATAAGGTTTACTATAAATTGCTGATTATTGTTAACATAATGTTTCATCTAATCAATGATCAATACTTTTGATTCCAATTTTATATAAAAAATTAAAATTAACAACTCTAATAATATCATTAGATCAACCACTAAATACAAAAAAAAAAAAAAAAACTAATATTGAAATAAAAACAACACAAACATACAAATTTACATAATTGTATTTTCCAATCATTACAATACAAATTAAAACTTTTCTCACCACCAAATAATAATTCACCAATGGGCTCAGATATCAACAGCAGCAACAGCTTCCAATCCAAATATTCGATAATCGTAAATCTTGACACATCAAAAACAATTATAAATAATTAATATATTATTAAAACAATACTATAAAAACATTTTTTAAATAAAATTTGTAAAAAAAATTTTTTTTAAAAATTATGCATAAAAGGGGCTACAACGGGTCGGGCGGGGCTGTGCAATGGCCCAGCCCATGGGACATGCACGCAGGGGCCAGCGGCGCCTGCGCGATGCTGGGCAGCGCAGGGGCCTCGCCCCTGCGCGAGGCTGGGAAGCGCAGGGGCAGCGGCCCCTGCGCGCGACTAGGCCGTGCAGGGGCCGCGGCCCCTTGCTGTGGCTGGCACGCGAAGGGCAAATCCGGCGGCTTGGCCGCCGAATCTGGCTTCTACAGCCAGCGTCCTGCGGCCGAGAGAGAGAGAGAGAGAGAGAGAGAGGATTACTTATCACCATCGTAGATCCGGCATCCTTTCCGCCATCCCTTTGCAGAACCACCTTCGCGGAACCATGGAGAGAGAGAAAGCTAGAGAGAGAGTGAGAGTGAGAATGAAACAAAAATGCTAAGTGTTGGAAATATAGAAATTAGGGACAAAATATTTTTGTCCCTAAATTCCTCCCTCATTTAGGGACGAAAAAAAAATTAGTCCCTGATTCAGGGACGAAAAAAAAATTCGTCCCAGATTCAGGGACGAAAAAAAAAATTCGTCCCTGATTGAGGGACGAAAAAAAAATTCGTTCCTGATTCTGGGACGAAAAAAAAATTCGTCCCTGATTCAGAGACGAAAAAAAAAAAATCGTCCCTGATTCAGGGACGAATGATTTATTTGTCGCAAATTTAGGGGCGAATGTTTATTTCGTCGCAGATTTAGCGACGAATTTTGAAATTCGTTGGAAATTTAGCAACGAATTTATTATTTCGTCGCAAATTTGCAATGAATTTTGCATCAAAAAATTTTCGTCAAAAAATTTGCGACGAAATTTGTAACGAAAATAATTTTTGTTGCGAAATTTGCGACGAAAAATTTTTTGTTGCTAAAATCGTGGCTAATTAGCGACGATACCCTTTTTTGTCGCTAAATTTGTGGTAGATTTGCGACGAATATTTTTTGTTGCTAAATTTCGTGGTTGAATTCTTGTTTTTTTGTAGTGGGATAATGGTGAGAGTGTGGATAAGTGGGATATATGGGTACAGGAAAACAACAAGAACTATAAAAAGTTGGAAGCTTGGTGTAAAACTGGAATTGAGAAATACAATATTCAAAAGTGGGACTTGAACAGGAAAATTTGTTGTTGCCAATTACAAGCGATAATGATTGAGTGAGATCTGAAACAAAAGTTGAAATGATGTGAATGATTTCAAGTTCTATACTTTTTTTTTCCCTGGGGATACATAAATTTTGATGTTTATACAACTGCTGAATTTTAAAATCCCCCCCCCCCAAAAAAAAAAGCTCCTAGTTGAAACCAAAATTTCATACTTGGTGCTGCCAGATTTTTGTGCTTTTCACTTTCACCCCTACTTCCCATTTTGATGGACGGCCTGGCTTTGATTAAACAAGACTTTAGGTATATTCATATGATGGTAACCAGTCATTCATTCCAGCAGTTGGGCAGCATTATTCCAGCGGTGGAGGAGCATTATTGGCACTTATGCATTGCGCAAAGATCAGAAGGGCAAAAGCAATCTACATCCCATCTGGATTTCTCCTGGTGTCTTATGAATTATGATTGAGGCTTACCATTTTGTATGATCTTGGGGCAACCCTCAAAAGGATTAGTATTTGGCGCTAGGAACTGAGGGAAATGTTTGTTTGTTTTTGTAAGAGGAATTAAATAGGAAGATTGAAATAAGTGATTGTAAACCATTCCTATCTTCGCTCCTTTTCTTTTATTTGCTGATTTATTGATTTATTGTTCTGCAGTAACTAATCCAAACCTTATGCATCTTTCCTGTGGTAGAGAAGTTTTATGTTAAGCTGTCACAGTGTTACCTTAATTTCTTAAGGCAAGGGTAATTATTTGGCGGGCTTGACTCACACTGTCTCTTCCCTGTCTGTTTTATCTATTTATTTATTTATTTTTGGTTATAATGGTGACATATCTTGTAATTTTATCTATATCACAAAAATTAATTTTCTTTGTGTTATTATATTTTAACAAAGATTATTTTTTAAAATTATTAGAAGTAAGGATTACGTATGTTTATTATATCAGATAATTTCTTAAAGAGAAAAGTTAGAACTATCTTTAACCACTTTATATTTATTGATAGATAAATTTTATAGTTAATTTTTTGTATGATTAAAAAAGTTTTTGTTACACATAAAGAAATATTATAAATAAAAATAAAATAAATAAAAAATTTATAGAAAACACTGTCATAGTCATATTATGTAACATTATTTTGCGCATGTCAAAATAAAATACTTCCATTTTTAGGTAATTTTGAATTAAATATTATCTAATGATTATTTTAAGGGATAAAATATTCGATTTGCCATTTTTTTCTTGTGGGTGTATTTTTAATTTAAGAAACAAAAATAATAAAAACTATTACAATATGTGAAAGCTGAAAAAGAAAATTCCTTGTACAAAAAAAAGGGTTGTGGGTGTATTTTTAAAAAATATTAGATATTGTTAGAATTAGATATGATATATAATATATATATTTTTTTAAAATAAAATTAGATATATTTTTAGTGTTGTTAAATTATCTATATTTTTTAAGTATAAAATATATTTTTTAAATCATAACATATTATTAAATATTATAAAATATTAAATATTTTAAATAAGCATAGTCATAAAATAATATTTATATATTTAAAATATTTAATATTATATAAATATTTAAATTAAATATGTAAATATTTTTATATTTAAAAATTTTTAAATTAAATATTAATATTTATAAGTTTGTTTAAATTAAATTATTAAATATTATAATTTCAATTTAATATTTATATATTTTATATTTTGATATTTTGATATTTAGTATTTTAATTTAATATTTAATTTAAAATATTTAAATATTTTTGTATTTATAAAATATCAATTTAGATATTAATATTTATAAGTATTTTATAAATTTAAATATTTATATTTAATTTAAAATTTTATTAACAATATAGATATAAGCGTGAATGACCCCGTCACCTCAAATTCGTCGTCTTCCATTTGGCAAGAGGTGATTTGTCGTTGCTGATCTGGAAGTTGATATGTACATTTTTTTTTGTCGATTGGAGTGGGTGGAGTGAAATGATCTTTCTCTCTCTTTCTTTATTACAAAAACCAAAAAATCAGGGATTTATATCAATAAATGGACACGAAATTCAGTGTCGTACAGAATAGTTGGGGAAAGTGATTGACGAGAGTGGTATGTCATGATCTTAATAATGATGGTTTATGTGAGTCATTCCTATATGCTCCCTATGTCTCTCTCTATATAAACGAGACAAATGGAGATAATGCTCTCTGTCTCTTTCTCTCTAAGCAGGCCTTCTCTCTATATAAGTAGGGCAAAATAGACATAATACTCTCTCTGTCTCTTTCTCGCTCTCTAAATAGACAAATGGAGATTTGTGTTTGTCTTTTCTACTTTTAAATATTTGTTTTGTTTGAAATTGTTTTGCTACTTTTCGTATCTATTGCTAATTCTGAAGATTTTTTTTTTATTTGGGTTGACAAGAGTGCTGTGCCTAATGATAACCATGATATATGAAAGTGATTCTTCTATTATGAATATTTGTGTTTCTGAAGATTTACTTTACTTAACATTTGTTTTGTTGCTTTTTATATTTATTGCTGATTTTGAAAGTTTTTTTTTCTTTTTCCAGTTCCTATTGAGGATAGTAGTGTGGTTAATGATGACTGTGACATATAGAAGTCATTCCTCTGTTGTAAAAACTTATGTTTGCCTTTTCTGCATCTGAGCATGCGAAAACCGGTATGGTGTTGACTGTAAATATGATTTTTGTATATTTGTATGTTCAGTAAGAACGACATAGTTTATAAAGTTGCATAATATACAAAATAAAGAATAAAAACGCTCCCCGGTACGGGGATATTTCATTATTGTTATTATTTTTTTTTTATTAAACAAAAAAAAATTAGGGATATTTTTTGTTTTTCTGAGTGGGTACGGGGAGTTTTCATATACTGGGGAGTTTTTTATCGGGAATCTTTCACATTCTTATTTTTTTTTTTACCGGTGAGCTTTTTACCATGGAGTTTTGAGAGAGAAATGTGTTATGTATCGAGGAGTTTTCATGTACCGAAGAATTTTTTATCGAGAAGTTTTCACATTCTTTGTTTTTTTACCGGGGAGCTTTTCTCTCTCTATATAAGACGAGCAAATGTTTCTTCTTTTTCTTTTCCTTTTTCTTTGCTCGTTTATCTTATGTTTCTTCAACATCCTCTACATCAACATTCTTCTTTTCATTCCTTTCTTTCGTCTCTTCACCGGTCGCAGGTGCCTATTCCCCCACATTTTCCATCTGAATTGGTTCAGATGTCCACCCAATAACAATATCTGCAACAGGATTATAACTCTGCACTAACACCCATGTGTCAATAACCACTTATATCAAAGAAAATTATTTACAAGATATGAAGATGAGTCAAGTTGAAGACCTTAGGAGCAGTAATAAGTGCACTTGCACTATTCTTACAATCACTATCATAAACTTCGATCTTGGGTTTGCCTTTAGCAGATCCAGCAGAGTGACTTAACTCTCTTTCTTCAAGACTCCTTAACGGTGCCTCAAGCTACACAGACATGATTACTGCATGTCTACAGAAGGAAAAGAACCAGAGAATAATCACAAGAAATAACCTTTATATTACCTTGACTAGATTCTCCAATCCTAATGAGTTATCTTCACTCTTGCCTTTAGTCAACCAAAATTACCTCTAGTCGACTAAAACAATAATAATAATAAAAAAAATTGATCATCTAAAATCTTTGGTCGACTTAAAAAACAACTTTAGTTGACTATACACTTTAGCCTACTAAAGAGTGCCTGACTACTAAAACTTATAACTTATATTTTTTTAAAATATATATATTTCATGGGCAACTCGAAATTTTAAAAAAAAAATTATAATATTCCTTCAGTAGTGTTAAACCCTATTTAATGTTTGAATTGCATTTTTTTTCTTTGTTAAATTTAAACATTGACTAAGAATTTTTCTTTCTTTTTTTTATTTTTTTTTTTTTCCTTTGAAACATTTTTTCTCACTCTCTCTCTCTTCCCATTTATTAAAAAAAAAAAAAAAGAAACATAGTGCCGTAATCCACTAGGGCATCTCTTAGTCGATTAAGGAATTTTTTTCTTTTTTTAAATTTTTTTTTACTATCTTTCTCTTTAAAAAATATTAAAAATTTTAATTTTTAAAAATTGAACTAAAAATATTAATATCTTTATTATAATCATAAAATTTTTATTAAAATTATCGTTTATTTTTTAAATATCAAAATATTTTCAAATATTTTCTTACTTTGTATTTTTATAATTATAATTTTTACATAACTATAATATTATATTATTTTTACTATACATCATTTATTTTAAATACTTGTAATATATTCGGTATAATTATAAAATATTTTCATAAATTTATCATTTATTTTAATATAATCATTGATCGAAAAAATTTTTTAAAATTTTTAAATGTCCAAATATCTGAATTTTTTTTTACTTATTATTTTTATAATTTCAAGTATTATAATATTAAAATTTTTTATATATACATAAATATTTTGCACATTCTTAATAATTTTAATACACTTGCAAAATTCTATAATGAAATTACATTTTATAATACCATATTTAATTTAAAAAAAAAACAAAATATTTTAAAGATATCACAAAATATAAAAATCGAGTCATCTATGATATTTGTAAAACATCTAAAATATTTTATAAAAACTATCGCAAAATATAAAAATTTTTTTTAAAATTTTTTTAAAAATAATGTTTTTTAAAAATATTAATTTTTTCAAACCATTTTTTAAAAAATATTTATAATATTTTTTTGATATTTTTTAAAGAAAGGAAACAAAAAGAAAAAAAAGAAAAACAAGATGAAAAAAAGGTAAAAACATATAAAAAGAAAAGATACTTTAGTCGACTAAAGATCTTGTTTTTCTTTTTTTTTTTCTTTTTTTCCTTTTCATCTTGTTTTTTCTTTTTCTTTTTCTTTTTCTTTTTGTATTTTTTGTTTTTTTTTCAATGAAATTTTAAAAAAATATAATTTTATCGGAGAGCTTTGGGAGTGGAAGAAATTGTGTATCGGGAAGCTTTCATGCATCGGGAATCAAGAAGCTTTTTACCGTGTAACTTTCACATTCTTAGTTTTTTCACCGAGCAAATTTGTACTGGGAAATTTTTTATCGGGAAGCTTTTTATCAGGGGGTTTTGAGAGAGGAATGTGTTGTGTACCATGGAGCTTTCATATATTGGGGACCGGGGAGCTTTTTACCGCGGAGATTTCACATTCTTAGTTATTTTATCGGGAAGCTTTTGCGGGACCCACTTGTTTTTTACCAGGAAGCTTTGAGAGAGGAAGGTGTTTTTTTACCGAAGAGTTTTGAGAGAGAAAAATGTACCGGTTACCGGGGAACTTTGTATCGGGAAACATTTTATCGGGGAGTTTTGAGAGGGGAAAGTGTTGTGTACCGAGGAATTTTTATGTACTGGGAACCGGGGAATTTTTTTCCGTAGAGTTTTCACATTCTTAGTTTTTTTATCGGAGAATTTTTGCGGGACCTACTTATTTTTTACCGGGGAGTTTTGAGAGAGAAATGTGTTTTTCTACCATGGAGTTTTGAGAGAGAAAGATGTACTGGTTACCGGAGAGTTTTGTACTGGAAAAATTTTTACCAGTGAGTTTTTTATCGTGGAGTTTTGAGAGGGGAAAATGTTGTGTAACGGGGAATTTTCATATACCGAGGATCGGGGAGCTTTTTACTGCGGAGTTTTCACATTCTTAGTTTTCTTAGCGGGGAGTTTTTGTGGGAATTACTTGTTTTCTACCAGGAGTTTTGGGCGAGGAATATGATTTTTATTGGGGAGTTTTGCGAGAGAAAGGTATATCGATTATCGTGAATTTTTGTGTCGGTAAACTTTTTAACAGGAAGCTTTTTATCAGGAAGCTTTGAGAAAGGAAGATGTTGTATACCGGAGAGTTTTCATGTACCGGTGACCGGGGAGCTTTTTACAGTGAAATTTTCACATTTTTAGTTTTTTTATCAGGGAGCATTTGCGAGACCGACTTGTTTTTTTCCGGGGTTTTGAGAGAGGAATGTATTTTTTTACCGGTGAGCTTTAAGAGAGAAAGGTATATCGGTTACCGGGAAGTTTTGTACTGAGAAACTTTTTACCGGAGAGATTTTTATTGGGAAGTTTTGAGAGTGGAAGGTGTTGTGTACCAGGAAGCATTCATGTACCGGGGACCAAGGAGCTTTTTACCACAAAACTTTCACATTCTTAGTTTTTTTATCGATGAGTTTTTGCGAGACCCACTTGTTTTTTCCGAAGAGTTTTGAAAGAGGAATGTGTTTTTTTACTGGGGAGATTTGAAAGAGTAAGGTATACCGGTTATCGAGGAGTTTTGTATTGGGAAACTTTTTACCGGGGAGATTTGGGAGGAGAAAGTGTTGTGTACCAGGGAGGTTTCATGTATCGAGGACTGGAGAATTTTTTACCGTTGAGATTTCACATTCTTAGTTTTTTATCGGAGAACTTTGTACCGGGAAACTTTTTAGCTGGGAGTTTTTTATCGAGGAGTTTTGATTGAGGAATGTGTTGTGTACAGGGAAGCTTTCATATACCAGGGACCGAGGAGCATTTTACCACTTAATTTTCACATTCTTAGTTTTTTTTATCAGAAAATTTTGTATCGGGAACCTTTTTACTGGGAAGTTTTTTACCGGAGAGATTTAAGAATTTGTTTTAAAGAATATTTTTTAATATTTTGATAATTTAATATTTTAATGAGAGAATTTATAAAAAAATTTTATTTATATTTTTTGATATTTTTTTAAAAAATATCATTGATTTTTTAAAAAAGAAGTTTAAATTTTTAAATATTTTTTAGAGAGAAAGATAGTAAAACAAAAATAAAAAAAGAGGAAAAAATTCCTTTGTCGACTAAGGGATGCTTTAGTCGACTACGGCACTGTAATTTTTTTTTTTAACTAAAATCCGGTTTTAGACTAAAAGCAATTTTGGTTGGCTAAAGTCCCGAATGAACTTGTTTGGCCTCATATGATGATAGAGAAATGAGCTGTTTTGACACCATATGTAGCTTAAAGGACTGATGCAATGCCTCTACAGTGATTAAAACTCCTAAGAAACTATTTCTGAAGCTTTAGTTGCTGGTAATGATGGTTTTCAGTCACCTTCCATTGAGCTCCATGATTTTCTCCCGAGTCATTAAAGCGTCTTTGGTCTTATTTGACCAAACCTATTATAACCAAACCCCTCACTCTCTCCCTCTATCTCAAGCTGGGAAAATAGGGAGTGAGGATCATCTTGAACATCATTGTTGAGAATATCAATAGTTGTCCTTGAACTTGTTGAATAACCTTCCCTTTGAACTCATGGGAGTACAACGAATTTAACTTATCAGCTATACAATTACAATAAAATTTCTTATTCATGCTGATCAGTCAAACGATGACTGATCCTCTTCATTCTCAATTCATCATGAGTGTAGATGACTATATTATAAGCCCCAATATTAAGGAGGGGTTACTGAGGGTAATTTTCAAAAGATAAGACTTTGCATCTATATACAACTCATGGCTATTTTATTACTCGATGAGAATCATGAGCCCAATATTATAAGGTTTCTCATTTATAATGTCTAATTTATCTCCAACTACTTATAATATTTATACATAGAGTTTTCTAAAACAAAACACCTTCATTGCTCAAATCCATTCTTTCATCCATTAAGATAATCCTTTACTCCACCAATGCTGACATTTCCTCTACAAAAAGTACATTAAAAAAAAAAAAATTCCATCGACGCTACTTTAATTGTTTTGATAGTTGAACTACATACTGAAACCCAACAATAACTAATAAACAATAAACACTCCGTCGATTGCCTTAAATTTCTCATCATTAAATTTTTTTTTGCATTTTGATTTCTATCGACTAACTGTAACATCAGGCGCATAATCTAATCTTTTCTAATCAAATTTAAAATTCTGCATCATATGTAGTGCGATGTAATCCTTTTAATAAATAGAAAAGTATTAAAATATTTAATTATTTGTGGTGGAGAAAGAGATGACTAAGAGAGAGGGAGGTGAGAGAGAGAGAGAATGCGTTGGGAAGGGAAGGGAGGGGAGGGGATGATTTGGAAAGTAAGAGAGAGTGTTAAAAGAAAGTGTGTATATTAACAAGGAGAGAAAAGAGCAAAAAAATAATGAGAGAGAGAAAAGTCGATATCAATCGTATCGATTTTAAAATTGATTATTTTGATATCGATTTTAATTTTTTTTTAATAATATTTGAATAGTGGGATCCGGGTAATTTGAAATTGATGCTATGAAAATTGTCTTCAAAATTAACTTTTATGATGTAAACTTTACTGGTTTGAGATGGAAAAAAAAAAAAAAAAACACATTTTTTGAATTTTGTAAAATTTAAGGCAAAAAATTCTCATCAACAAATTAACCAAGACGGCGGACACGACCACAGGCCCAAAATGAAAGGAAACGACGTCGTTTCCCGCATGATTTCTAGACTCGTTCGGAGTGTACCAATTTAAAGCTCTGGAAGAAAAGTCATGGTGATGTGGCGGGGGAAATCGCAGACACTCGAATCTCGTATCACAAATTGAAACCATCATTTACTAAATTTCGGTCCAGATTCGAGAAAATCATGTCTTTCCTCGAAGAATTTCAAGCCAGTAAGCAATCACTAATCTCTCTCTCTCTCTCTGCTGTTTGAAATTCGTTGCCAGAAATCTAGGGTTTTAGCGAATAATCAAATAAAAAAAAAAAACCCTTTTTGACTTTGTTGAGTTGTTGGCTGCTGAAATCTTTAGTTGAATTTTTGCAAGAAATTAAGCCTTTTTTATGCCCTAAGCCCCGTATTTCATTTGTAGGTTTACGCATACAAGCCTGTCCTTTTCACTTTATTAAACGATTCAATAAATGAACAGGAAAAAGAAATGTAATCTGTTGGAAGTTCTTGGATTGGTTCTTTAAAAGAAATGAACTTTCATTTTTCATGAAAATCTGATGCCTTTGTACTTTCACTATGATATTAATGGTGTTGTCTTTAGAATTTGAATTTCATTAAGTTTAAATCTTATCAATGGAAAGAATTTTTTTTTTTTTTTTTGGTTTTATTCAAATAACGAGAGTGTGGATTTTTTTTAAAATCAATAGCTAGGTCTAAAATGTCTGGTTGTGCTGATTGCAATAGAGTTTGTGCCTTATTTTGGATGCAGAACTGATGTTTACATTGTATTTATTGATTATGTGACTAAATGGTCGAAATGTTTTGACTTGTTTGTGTCAAACAGATTTGGAATCATTGCCTAATATATTGCAAAGGAAATATGCATTGTTGCGTGATTTGGATAAAAGTTTACAAGGTATGATTATGTGTACCTACCTATCTTATAGTTGCCGTTGTGGGTGTTTTATTGATTATATTGGCCAAGTTGGTAATGGCAATTATCACTAGGTTTTCCAGTAGATTTTGCCTTTACATGTTTCTGACCGTGTCTTCTTGTAGCTGCAATTTGTGAAAAAAGAGACAACAAGATCGGATTGCAACCTCATTACTTACTACAAAATAGATATATGATGTTCTGTTGGGTAAAGAAAAACGAGCACAATGCGTGGTTAGAGCACCACTTCAGCATTGTGCACAACTATAGTCCATTATAGGTGAGATAGTGCCATATTCTACCTATTTGTTGGTCAGGACACACCCTGAGCTGTGAAATAATCCTTTCTAAAGGTTGGCAATGAAATTCACATGTATGTTTTCTTCAATAGAATCGGGTTGCCATGTTAATAAGGAAAAAAAAATGAATATGAACTTCAGTTATGTTACATTTTAATTTATTAATTTATTTAGATTTCCGTACAGTATCTACAATATATGTCATCTGGGATTGGCTATAACCTACTCTCAATCCTACTTAAAGATAAGACAATTGACTCAGTAAAGAGCTCATCAGGCTGCACAATTGGCTATGACCTGTATTGGTGACATTGGATTTCACTATTGCACTACATGAATGCACCTATTCTGGGTATAAGCTACCGTACATTTAAATAGGGTTGAACACAATTTCAACCCATGCTCCAAGTAGTGTATACATACATCTAACAGTAATTTGTCTGTGCATGTAACAGTCATTTAACTAAGGTTGAACGCAATCGCAATCCATCAAGAGTTGTTGGCAACATATCTTCATGCTCTGAGTAGTGTTGTGTATGCATACATCTAGCAGTAATTTGTCTGTGCATGTAACAATCATTTTGCACCAGTTCTTCCCCCCCTTAAAAAGCATCATATATGGATGCAGACTCATTCATATGCCGTGCAAGCATGCAAATATGATGCAATGAACCCATGGAATGCATCCTTGAAATGTCCATGATGCATTGCGTTGTTGTTCTATTAGCTTCTATCTATTCACTATGGACAGATAACAAAAGGGGGGGATGATGTTTCTATTGTGAACAGAAAATCAGAGGCAGAATGAGCAACGTTGTGAACAAGAAATAGAGGAACTAAAGCGGGCACTCAGATCTGGTAATATCCAGCCAGATCCTTCACTTGTCAGATTCTCAGATGAAGTTCTTGATGCGCAAAAGCACAGCATCAGGATTGCTGATGAAAAAGTGGCCTTGGCTGTTCAAGCTTATGATCTGGTATGGATAAGATGTCTAACTATATTCCTGTCCCTCTGTTTTCAGCATCACTATTTGTTATCTGTCTATCAATTCTCCTTGCTTCTTCCTCAGGAGCATTACTTTAACATACTTATCTTGTCTGGTGGAACTCAGTCAATTGGAATGGAGGTTCTTATTTAGATATCATGTGTTTGGAAGAAGCTTGCCCCTGCCTAACCAGAGAACCCAGTGTTCCTCTTTCTATGGATTCCCAACTTATTCATGAAGTAACCTGAATTCAAAGGTTGAAGCATATCTAATGCATGAAATTGTGCTTTTGGTATTTTCCTTGTTCCTGTTGCTATCTTTATATGGTTTCAACAAAAATGGAGTAGAAGGGCCTCCAAAGAAGTGAAATGGCTGCTCTCAGGGCCCACAGATTTTGCCACCACTTTTTCTTTTGATCTAATTTCCATGGGGCTATAAATCTTTATGCTTTGAATGATACCGTGGCTCTTTTGTTCTGTGAGTTATGGCAGAGATTGATGCCATTGCTGCTTCATCATCTAACTAATTTTCTTCTTGCTTAGCACAAAAAGGAAAATGATTTGGCATTGATTTTACATTCTTATTCAGACTAAGATTACTAAAAAAAAAAAATCACGCATTGTGAAAAGTACTCCACTAAGCACATGGAGTTCAAGATGCTGTGTAGACAATTATACCCTCATTTATAAGGTCGAGGTTGCTTCAAAGAATTGAAATCAAGACCGCATGTATCATTTGAGATCTTCACTATTTAGGCTAAAGTAAGATGCAAGCAACAATAATATTTATTCCATGTTTGTGTTGTAAATGTCAAGGATTTTGCAATCCTTCATTGAATTGGCAAGGTCAGTTGAAGTGGGACAGAAATGAGTACCATGATGATGCTCTTAAGAACTAAATATTAATTTTCTTCCTGTATGTTTTTTGCTGCTCCATGTTTATGCTAGAAGGACTTCATTTGCAATTTATATTGAGATTTGAGTTGGTGGAAGCCGGAAAATATGTTTGGTCAAGTTTATAGGACTATTAGTTAATTTGTAGATTTGTTACTTCTCGAGAATTTGTTCGTCATGGTGAGTTGGGATTTGGAGTCGATGACATCTATGTTGTTTATGTCTTAGTGTGCTATGAAACAAATTTGCCATTTCATAACTTTAAGGTTAATATATAAGGTCATGGTTGAATCAAATTTTAGCTTTGCATAGGTTGAACTATGTAGTTTTCCTGTATACTGCTGATATGACACTTTCCTAAAATGAACAAAAAACATATACACGTTGTGCACATAAACTTAGGCATGTTGACAGCAGCCTGTTGCGCAGATAAACTTAGGCATGTGTCAGCATTTTACTCTTAGCTCTTAGTATGGTGACAACACATGTAATAGTTATGACTTATGCTCCCGTTGGAACTCTGGAAAACAGGGTAGAATAGTACAATTTCTAGTGTTGAAGCTTCCTCATATTCTGTTTCATCCCCAATGTGGAGCTAGAACCATCTCAATGGTCATGTATTACTGTTTGTTAAGCCAGTATGTGCATATAACCTTGCTGCAGGTGGATACACACATCCAACAACTGGATCAATATCTGAGAAAGTTTGATGAAGAGCTTCGACGTGGTAGTACTCATTCAAACTAATATGCCGACCCAATAACTTCTAGTGAGTGCAAGAAAATTCCATGTCATAACCGAATTTTATATGACACCTGTCATTCTGGAACGTGACAGAGAGAGAAAATGCTGCTGCAGCTGGGATGCCGGCTTCAAATGCAGATGGTGGCTCGAAATCAGGAAGGGGAAGTGAGAGTAGCAGAGGAGGGCGTAAGAAGTATCTATCTATCTATCTATCCTCAACTTGGTTTTGCATGTTGCTAATATTTAATTTAATTTTATTTTCTTTCTTATGTTGTCGCTTCTTGTTTTGAATGTTGTTAGTCCTTTTACCTGGACCTTTGTATCTTCAAGGTAATCGCTGAGAACTACAAATACTTGCCTTTCACCAACTTGCTGTAATGTGCCCAACTTTTGAAAACTTTAGACTTTCGAGTACAGATCTACTACTGGGATCTGATGATTTTGTAAAGATACAAAAGATAACTACGGTCCTTGTGCAATTATGTCATGCACTAATCAAGAACTCGTCCAAAATATGCCAAAGAAGAAAAAAGGGGAAAAAAAAGAGTAGATGCTGTATATTGAACTCCCTCACTCTCTTTCCATGTGTGTATTGCAAATAAAATTGAAATGGAAAATACTAAGTGCTGCGTCGTTGTACCGTTTACTGCTCTGGCAATTTATGTTTTATCTTTCAGTGTGGCATTACACAATTGTTAAATTGCTTGTAACCTGCCCTCAGAACACGACTAGCAACTGCAGAGGCTGCAGCAGCAACTGCTGCTTCAAACCCAACAACCATGGATTTAGATCTACCAGTGGATCCAAATGAGCCCACGTACTGTTTCTGCAACCAAGTTAGCTTTGGAGAGATGGTTGCTTGTGATAACCCTGAGGTATGAATCACTCACTTGAGATTTTCAATCTTCTTAATCTTCTTAGCCTCTTTTTTCTGACAAAGCATTCTTTTGTTTTGGTTGACAGTGCAAGATAGAATGGTTTCATTACGGTTGTGTCGGTCTAAAAGAACAACCTAAAGGCAAGTGGTATTGTTCAGTATGTGCGGGGATGCAAAAGCGTCGGAAGGGCAAATGACAACGAAAACTTGTTTTGGAAAGGCTCATTACATGGGTATTATACTGTTGTACCTCTATTGATCATTGTACTTATTATACATTACTCTTTTCGCATTCCTTTTTTTTTTTTTTGAATTTTTTCTCTTGCTTTTGGCCTTCCTCATGCCTTTTCTCTTTTCAACTCTTGTTTTCCTTTGGATGACGGGAGCGCCCCCTGATAGCATACACTTGTTCCCCGAGTTTTACATTTAAAACCTTTTCTCAAATTCCATCTTTTTGTTCGTAAGTTGTGTATAATCATTTGAACCTTCCTTGTGTTGCTAGCTTTTGGCCATTTCTCATATTGTACTCATAATGATTATTCTGGCTGATGTTGGCTACGAGATTCTAATTTTTTCAAAAAAAAAAAAAATGTTATCTGCTATGATGGCAACACCCAACTAGCGGTCCAAACCGGTAAACTATTTATGGTCCCAAACACGAGCCGGAACTTGTGTAAATTTCCTATCAATAAAAAGTTAAACCCCAGTAAGATTTATGATGTTGAATCTCATATTGCAAGAAATCCAGAAGGGGGTGGATGGTTAGGTTTCAACTCACCCTCTTCGGATCTTGCAGTTCTGAAACAAAAAAATAATAATTCATGTAATAGAGTCAACAGTTCTCTTTGGGGCATAATCTCCATTAAATACAGTTATCATCAAAAGGAAAAAGATGAAGTGCAGTGTTGAAGAGAGTCCAGAAAGAGTGTGCGTGTGTGTGTGTGTGTGTGTGTGTTTCCACCTTGCTTATAGTGAGGTCTCAAAGGTGAAATGGGGATTGATCTTGAGATGGAATTGATAAGAGGATGAAATTTGGTAAGGTTTTTTCTTGGAGAGAGAAAGAGGGCATTGTGTTATCTTGCATGGAAGAGATTGAGAGAGGAAGCCTTTGGTCCGTTCAACCTAGAAAAAAGCAGTTTTCCTTTTTGGTTTAATTGCCGAAACTGGAATGTAACCCTAACCAACCGGTGATTATGGTTTTGGTTTTGATTTTGATTTTGGTTCATATTTTTGACAAACCACAACCGGTGGTTGGTTCCGCTTGCAATTCGGTTCAATTCCGAACCGTGGCCTAAGGGGAAATGGGTTTTGTCTTTCATTTTTACCTGGGTTGAGATTCGATCCAAATCAGAAGTATCTTTGTGACACCAACAAAAGCTCTTTTGGGTCCTTTTGCATGATTTCAACATTTATGGATGTGTTTATCCTTGGAGCATCTCCATGGCTTGATTACGCAATCATACATTGCTCTAAAGCTGCAGTTCTGTGAGTACAGAGCAAATAAAGGTGTCTCGAGCATCGATATAGCCAGACCAGAGGAAATGGACACAGCAAACAGCTAAACATGGTTCTCTCATAATTCTCTTAAACCGCACACACTGCTTGCTTTGATTACATTACTGGAAGAAAAAGCACACGACAGAGTAAAAGGTTCTAAGTTTTGTAATCCAATCCAATCCAATTCAATCTTGAGAAGTACAACAAGAATGGCCTGGGCAGTTATCATTGAAGAGGACATACCGTAATGCAACCAAGGCAACATGGTGCTACCCAAACGAAGTTTTGAAAATTAGACTTGCCTCTAGACCCGTTGAAAGTAATTAGAACAGCTCTACATTTTTTTGGAAGGTAAGAGGCAAGTCTAATTTTGAACCTACAAGAGGCTGATAGATAGACAAATGTAATAATCACCTTACTTCGGTCTGGTGTAAATATCCTACAAGCGGCTCAACATATTTGAAGCATCAGACGTGTGGTTATCTGGCTGCAATATTTTGGCAATGTCAGTCCCCACCTCTCCGGCTAGTAGCAATTGTTTGCACTGGAATTTACTGTAAAGTTTTTCATGCTGTAATGGAAGATTCAGTGAACAGTGAAGAAACGTATGCTGATTGATTTAAACCTAGAGAGCATTTTGGATGATCTGTACACTAATCTTTTGCTTGGCATTGTCCACTTGAAGCTTGTTGAAGTCTTTTGATGCATAGGGAAAAAAGTGACGCCCCCATCTGCGCAAGCAAAAAAGACTACTTGGAAATCGGTTGAGAGTTCATAGCGTAGGATACACAAAAGGGTGTAGGAGCCCTCTTCACGAGCCTGCCTTTGCGGCACTGGAAGCATCTATTGCTGTATCTTTCTTTGTATTCATTTCATCTTCTCTAGCCCTTCTGATCAGCAGATAGGGATGTAAAAGGTGAAATGAGTAATTGCCAAGTTGACTCAATGCAAATAGGTACTGTAAGCATTTGGAAGAGAAGAAGACCTTGATTACCATAACAGGGCCTGCAAGCCTGGAAGTGTTACCGTTTTCTGTGGCAATATCTTCATCTCATACCCAAAATGGCTTTTCTTCCACTGTAGCCCTTATCTAAGGTGTGGGGTCTTATGAACAACCTTAAAATTTGTTTGTTTGAAATGTTTCGATTGTGACAAATGTGTGTATGCATACAAGGGAGTGGACTAAGAACTAACGCGTTGCACTCTTCGTCATCAACAGCCAAGCTTGTACCGCCCTCGGATACAGTAGCTAGGTGGATAGCTTTATGTATTTGTTTCAACTCAAGTGGGGAGCTAAACTCAAGGACTCCCTGCCAAGAGCAAGACCAACATCTTCCGCAAGTGCAATGGCATTGCCCTAGTGTGTTAAAATCTGAATGACTTAAAACTCTTTTTTTGAAAAGGATTTTGAAAAGTCAACTCCTCAATGAACTCCATAGTATTCGGATCAAATTAGTCGATCAAAACTCGAATAGGTGAAAACAAAACAACCAAAAAAAAAAAAGAGCCGTGGCCCACAAAAGGAGCGAAACACTACACACAAAACCTACAAACTATCCCTTAGCGTCCTTGGTGATCAAGTCCCCCACCTCCGCAGGAGGGAAGCTCAACTCATGCACGACCGGCTCCATCTCTTGCCCCATTTTCGCAACCAACACTCTATTTATTATAAAGTTAATTAACGGACATAGCGTGAAAAAATAAAAGTTACATGTGTGACATAATTTTATTAGGAGTCCAAATAATAAAGAAAAAACTAAAGTAACATTCTATTTATTATAATTGTTTTTCAATAATAAATTAATTAAAATAGGTGTTTACACAACTTATTATATAAAATTTGATAAATTACACAATTATTATATCAAATTATTGGCAAAATAAAATAGGTGTCCCCACAACTTTTAACAATAATCTTTTTTAGCAAACTCTTTTAAAATTTGTTTAACAATAAATTTTCTTTAATAAAATTTTCAAGAATGATGTGTGTGACATAATTTTGTCAGGAGTTAAATAATAAAGAAAAATTTTCAATAATGTCTTAAAAACCAGGTTTCCGTTGCTTGGTCCAATGTGAAGGAAAATTTTATACACACCTTGTGAGATAGAATAGAGTTCGGTTTCCCCCAAAAATTGAATCATAAGAATTTGATCTTTTTTTTTTAGTATAAGGAAATATAATCAAGTGAGATTATATAAGAAAATAGAGAATAAAAAAAAAAATTCTACTATTTGAACTCTATTCTATCTCACAAGGGAGGATGAAAGTTATTTTATACGCTAATCGTCAGTGAGTTGTTCTCTAGGTATATATCCATTGGTTAAAGCTACTCTCTCAGTACTAACTCATTTTAGGATAGTGTAAAATAAGTTTCACATAAAAATAAAAATTTATTGACGAGCAATCACATAAAAATATTAAAATTTTTAAACAAATTTAAAATTTAAAATTTAAGAATTATTGAAAGTGGGTTTCGACTACACAAATTTCGATTCTTTCGACTCGAATGGTTGTTTCGTGAGACGACTTGAAACTTACAAAAGATTGGTAGATGGTGTTTCGATAAAGGCGGTTCTAACGCTCAAATCAGAAAGAGCGATTTTTGGTAAGAATGAAACAAAATAAGTACGAGAGAGAGAGAGTTAAGAGTCCTGTGATTTGTGTGTCAAGTGTCTAGTTACAGAAAGCATACTTGGGTTTCGATATACCAAAAGCTTTTATATGTAGGTCTCTGGAACAGTGTATACTTGGAGCATTGTAACCATAGTTTTCTTATGAGGAGATCCGACAATCTCAGGATTTTATAGTCAAATATTCTCGAGAGATTTGTAATCCTCATCATTTAAAAAGATTAATAATATTGGGAGATTTCTTTCCTTGTCGATTAGATTTTGTGGGATTTCCTTTCTTATATAGGAGATTGCTTCGTGATGGGATAGGAAACATAGGCTAATATAAGATTTAGTCAAATATTATCTCCAGCTGATGAGAACAAAATGATTGGTTTTTAGCAGGCTGTCAATCATTGGTCAAAGAAAGAGGGGCCTCGATTTGAGATTGTCGAATGCTTCAAATCGATTGGATCGCTATATTAGGAATTAACCGAGAGGTCAGTCTAAGTTTTCTCTTTTGGGAGATAAATCCCTCACGTGGCCATGCTGCAATGCTAGCCTAGTTATGGACCTTCTGGTCTTTGGACACTGCTCCGATGAGCCTTTGGGTCATGTCCTGTCAAGAATAGAAAAAATTATATTATGAGAGTTTTTCTCTAAATTGAGTCCGACAATACTCAGATCAAATTAATTAAAATATGACTTCAGATATTGATTGATTATTAAAAAATATATATCTTATTCATAATTTGTCTTTATGTACTATCACCTAGATTTTGAACCTCTTAAGCGGGTCGTTACAATTTACTCAACCTAAACTTTTGAGTGTACAATTTTTTATGAAAAGGATTTGAACTAACAAGTTTTTACAAAATCATCATTTTCCAAATTTGCTTTAAAGTCTTCATTCTATACAATAGTTTTTAAATTGTTAAATCCATCCAAATTTTTTTATATTTAAACATGAACGTATAAAAGTCGGTGTAAAAGTATGGCCACCTTTAAGATTCTCAATTTTTCAAGGAATGTATACCCTAACCTAGTTACCAAATATATTATTTTCAATTAATTACCAAGGATATTCCTAAATACTTTTATTGAGTTTGTCACTTTAGGATTTGTGATATTCGCAAAAGCTCTAAATATTCACTTTGCGTAACAGCAATCTCTCTGGTTATTTCTCATTGATATCATACAGGGCAACTAGTTTAGTTAATTTCAGTTGATAACCAATTTATAGTGATTGTCGATTGAATTCATTTAACTACCAATTAACTTTGAGTCGATTGTCGTTGTATTTTAGAAACTCCTCAAATATCATCAAATGGTTATTCTATATCGCTGAATTGAGAGCTATATGCTCAAACCTCCCATAAGGGTACTAATGGTACATGGCTCAAATCATGTGGAGCTTATAATCATTTAAACCCGAAAGCATACACACGAACTGTTCCAGCGCACGCCCACCACCTCCTTTTCCTAATATGCATCTGTTCGGTACCTCAACTGATTGGTATTCAACGATCATTACTTAATCTATCGATATGATATTTACTCTCCTTGAATCATGGAGACAATCTCACGAAAATAGAAAAAGAATATACAATCGTAGCCAATAAGGGAAGAAATCTCCATGACGACAAGACTTTCCATATCGATAAAGTTTTATAATTTTTGAGTATCTTATGTCAAGATTCCCCAAAATCTCGAAAGGAAACTAGAGTTTTATCGTCCCGTAAACACATGGTTATTACACTCAAATGATATATAAACTTTATACGCCTACTGTCCAGTTAAATTCTCTTAACCCACAGAGAACACACGACAAAAACAGAACTTTCTCTCTCTACAATCAGTCTGTTTTTTTCTTTCGAAAACTGTTCTCTAACTTAAGTATTGGAGCCTCCCCCGATAGAGCATCTTCCGACGGCCTTTTGCAGGTCTCATTGGTCAAGATCATCTGGTGATCAAGCCCTTCTATTCAAATTAGTAGAGTCATCATTTGTGGAGCCAAACCTACCTTTAATAAATTAATGTCGTTCGTAGGAATAGACTGATTCCCAGTCGAAATAGTTCTTACTTCCACTTCTTCCCCTTCTTTACCATGACCTCATCCAAGAGAATAAGACTTATAATCAGTTTCGACGACGATAATTTGGAAGAAGTAGATTCCAACTGAATCGATCCGTTGGTCATCACAGCCAGAATCAGCTCTTACCTCGTTAAGAGAACTTTTGTGGACCAAGGAGCAGATTACAACATCCTCTTTTGGGATGCCTTCCAGTAGATGGGTCTTACCCCATTCTATCTCCAACCTTCTAATCAGTTCATCAAAGGACTCATTGGTGAATGCGTATATCCAAAAGGCGTTATCTAAATCATTGTCTCTGAGAACACCTCTTTATCATGCCACCACCAAGATCACATTTTACGTGGTGAAGGTTCCGTCCCCTTACAACACCATCCTAGGACATCCTAGCCTAAACAGCCTCGAAACACTACTGAGCACTATTCACATGAGAATCAAGTTTAGAAAACCTTTGAGAATCACGAATCTCCGCAGCGACCTAGATCTATGGACTGTCCCCTTGGCGAGAGAAAAAGAGGAGATTCTAGTGGTTGACACTATAGAACTCAGAGACGACACTGAGCAATAATCCAAGCTTTAATCCGGAGAGGAAGTAATCGAAATGTCTATCATAGATACACCTGGCCAAACTGTTCAGGTCAGTGCCCACTTGCCTACATCTCTTCAAAAGGTAGTCATAGACTGCCTACAATGTCATCCCCAAGTCTTTGTATGGTCCTCTGAGTACATACCGAGTATTCACCCATCGATCATAGTTCACCAATTAACTGATGCGAACATCAAGGCTGTAAGGAATTTGCATTATCCAATTCAAGTTTCAGTTGATTCGGTGACAAAATTTTAAGTTAAAAGGTTTAAAAAAATACTGAATAACTTAATTCAAAGGATTTATATCAAGAAATTAGAGTCCAAATGAATGAAGAACCAAAATGGACTTTAACTATGCTCATACGAGTCCAATTGGAAGAATAAAGGGTTCAAAACTATCCAAAACCAAGGGATGACAAAAATAAAGAAAAAAATAATAGTAAAAATTTGGTCAAAGTAGTTGGCTTAGTTTATTTAATTTTCTAATTTTTCTTTGTAATTTATATTTTAATTTCTTAATTTTTGATTATTTAGAGAGTTACTAAATTTCTAATTATCATTTTAATATTTACCTCTAGCCTATAAATAGACCATTATACATTGTATAAAAACAGAACTTTTGAGACAACTTTTGAGAGAATTAAAAAATTGTAAGGTTTCTTTACATGTCTTATTCCTTTGAGAACTTTTGAATTTATTCAAAATAGAAGTTTTATTTAGTTTTTTGATTTATCAATTTAGATTTTGAATCATATAGATTGTGGCGTTATTCATTCCATCTTTATATCAAGATTTTTGTTTAGTGAGAAACGGATCTAAGGTCATATAATTTAGGTTATTCCTCCTTTAGGGTAAGGGTTGAGGTCCTTATTTTCACCAGTTCAAATCATTCGCCGGGAAGATTCTTGGGTTATAATACTTGTTCGTAGATTCCATGGTTTCTATACCTATCGGGTTCACATCAGTTGGTATCAGAGCAAATCCAGATTTTCTTCATTCGAATTATTTTTATTTTTTTTCTTGTGTTCTTATTTGTGTTTTGAAACTTTAATTCCAATCTCGATTCATTATTTTGGACAAAATTCTTCATTCGTTGGTTTACTTCTTGTTTTTTGTGTATTTCATTCTTTTTATGCTGCCATAGTTCAAAAAGAAAAAAACAAAGGCTGGGAAAAAAAAAAGAGGCCGTGAAAAAAAATTGATTAAAAAAATGCAACTTCCAATTTTTTTTTATTTCCTTTTGTTTTTCCTTCCTTATTTGTTTACATTCCTTGTTTTCTTTCTTTATTTATTCACCTTTCTTATATATTCCATTCTTTATTTGTTTCTTTCCTAATTTATAATTTTTTTAAATTTGCGACTTTCGTTAGTTATTACTTATTTTTCTTATTCTTTTCCTTCTTTATTCCCCATGATATTCTTTCTTTGAATTTCACAAGGCAATTATTATTTTAGTTGAGTTTAAAGAGTTGTTAGTTCATTAAAACGATAAGAGACATACTTGATAAATTGAATTCATTAAGACATTTTCTAAACAAAATGCAGTTACGGATGCACTTTCACGCAGGTGACGATTTGAGAACAAATGTTGTCAAGAAGAGGGGAATGATGTGAATATCAAGACTGCAAGGAATTTGCATGATCCAATTCAAGTTCCAGTTGGTTCGGTAATAAAAGGTCAAGTTAGAAGGTTCAAAAAAGTACTGAATAACTTAATTTAGAGGGTTTTATATTAAGAAATTAGAGTTCAAATGAATGAAAAACCAAAAATGACCTTAACTATGCTTATACAAGTCCAATTGAAAGAATAAATGATCCAAAACTATCCAAAACTAAGGAATGACGAAAATAAAAAAAAAAAATAACAGTAAAGATTTGGTCAAAATAGTTTAGTTTAATTTATTTAGTTTTCTAATTTTTTCTTTGTAATTTATATTTTAATTTCTTAATTTTTGATTGTTTAGAGAGTTACTAAATTTATAGTTGTCATTTTAATTTTTACCTCTAGTCTATAAATAAGTCATTACATATTGTGTAAAAACATAACTTTTGAGACAACTTTTGAGAGAATTAATAAAATTGTGAGATTTCTTCACACGTTTTGTTCTTTTAAGAACTTTTGAACTTATTCAAAATATGAGTTTTGTTTAGTTTTTGACTTATTAATCTAGGTTTTGAATCATCTAAGTTGTGGCGTCATGCATTCTATCTTTATATCAAGATTCTTGATCTAATGAGAAACGAGTTTAAGGTCATATACTTTAGGTTCTTCCTCCTTTAAGGCAAGGGTTAAGATCCTTATTTTCCACCCGTTCAAATCATTTGTTGGGAAGATTCTTGGGCTATATTACTTGTTCGTGGATTTTAGGGTTTCTATACCTGTCGGGTTCACATCATTAACTGTAGACGCTAGCCGCAAGCCTGTCAAGCAAAAGAAACGTGTATTCGCATTACAAAGTCAACGTGCGATACAAGAAGAAGTTTGAAAACTCTTGGCAGTAGGGTTCATTCGAGAAATCAAATACACTAAGTGGTTAGCCAACGTGGTCATGGTCGCAAATAAAAAGTGATGGATGTATGTGGACTTCACTGACCTCAATAAGACGTGTCTAAAAGATAGCTTTTCGCTCCCCAATATCGACAAGTTGATCGATAACTCATATGACCACCAACTCTTAAGTTTTATAGATGCATACTCTGGGTATAATCAAATACGTATGGCTCCTGAAGACAAGGAAAAAACCAGCTTTATCATAAAGTTCGGTACTTATTGCTATAGGGTCATGTCATTCGACCTCAAAAATGTCGGGACAACCTTCCAACAACTGGTCAATGAGGTTTTCAGCGAGAAACTTGACAGAAATGTAGAGGCTTACATCAACGATATGCTCATAAAAAATACCGATACTAACGACCACGTCGTCAATCTAGAAAAAACGTTCCAAACACTTGAACAATATAACATGAGGCTAAACCTTGTGAAGTGTACCTTCGGAATCACGTCGGGAAAGTTCCTAGATTTCCTAATCACCAACTGAGAGATCAAGACAAATCCAGAGAAAATCCAAACAATACTCGACATAGCGCTGTCTAGGATAGTAAAAGATATACAGCGCCTCACCGGCAGAATCACTGCCCTCAACTGATTTATGTCAAAAGTGGGGGAAAAATATAAACCTTTTTATGATACCCTGAAGAAGTCTCAAAAGTTTTCATGGATGCCTGAATGTCAGGCCGGGTTTGAAAAACTCAAAAAATATCTAATGTCACCTTTACTCCTATCTCGATCGGTTTTAGGCGAAAAGCTCTACCTCTGCCTCTTTATTTCTAATCAAGCACTTTGTTTCATCCTTGTGAAATAGTAATACATCACATTGAAGTCAATGTACTACGTCAGCCGAATACTCCATGAGTCGGAGGTTGGTCGGGTTGTCGAATCCCTCAAATTAATACTGATTTCCCCCAATGCAACAAACTGTAGCAATAGTGGTTATCAGGTCGAATCCCAAGGGAACTAATTAACTTAATATCCTAGTTGATGTTAAAAATAAAATTGGGGGTTTTCAAATAAATTGCTAAAATAACAATTACCGAATAAAAGTTAATAACCTAAAAATAAGAAACAAATCAATAATGCAAATTCTAAAATTTAAGGAAAAGAATCAATTCACAAAACTTTGATCCAAGAGTTCATATATTCGATTGTCTCATTGATCATCGGTTTAAATATTATTCTTGCGATTCAAGCATTTAACCTTAGATCTATTAGGATAGCCGTAATAAATCTTGTGTTTTCTTAATTTAATTGACCAAACCCAGCATCTAATCGAAACTTATCATTAACCGATTGGGTACAATAGCGTTTCATATCAATATAATGATAGCATTACGTTATGTGAAAACAGTTAAACCAAAATATAAATAATTGAGATAACCACAATTACTCAATTTTGTTCCATTGATTCCCTAGGTCAATTGAATGTAACACCGACACTGCGGTGTCCGTACTAGTATTCCTATTCATGAAATTAAATAAAATATTTCTCCATTTATATATAGAGAGAGAAAATTTTAATTATATTGATTTTCGATTTTGAGGTATGTAATTTGAAATTTTTGAGATATTTAAAATATCCGTATTTCCGATTTGTAAAGTAAAGTGGGTATAAAAATATATAGATGATTTGTTTTATTCATTTATTAATTTAGACATTACTCATTTAATTAGTTATAATTTATTTATAAAAAGAAATATAATAATAATAATAATAATAATAATAATAATAATAATAATAATAATAATAAAAAAAAAACAAAAACAAAAAAAACAAAAATTGAAAAATCGAATTAGGGCTCAAAAGCCCTAATTCTCTCATTTTTCTCTCTCTTCTCTCTCTCTCCCTCTTTCTCCCTCCGCCTCTCCATCTCCCTTCCCGCTCCGCCGCCTCCACCGCGGCGCTTCCTCTTCTGCCGCCGCAGACGGCTAGCAAGACCCACCTTCTCTCTCTTCCTCTCTCGGTTGCTCTCTCTCACTTCCTCCCGCTCGCGATTTCCTTCGCGATCTCTCCCTCCGCCGCGACTTGATCGTTCTCCACCACCGCGGCGCTCCACCATGCTCCGCCACCCACAGCCGCCTATCTCTCTCCCTACTCGCGCGCGCAACAGAGCGCGATAGCTCGCGCGACTGCACGCGGCTGCTCGCGCGGCTGCTCCCAGCGCGCGCCCGCTCCCCGTTCACGCGCTACTCCCAAAGCGCGACGCCGCTCCCGGCGCGCCCGCCCACCGCGCGCGGCGCTGCGCGCGATTGCTCGCGCGCTGACAGCCTTCCTGCGCGCGCTCCAGCGCGCGATGGCCTCTTTCTGCGCGCGCAGACTTGTTGCAACCTCTGCTGCAGCGTAGTAGGTAACCTTCAGAAACCCTAGACTGTGACAATGCTTCATCCTCTGCGCAGGTAAGAGCCATTCTTCTGAACAGTAGCTCTAGGGTTTGATTTCCTTCGGTAATTTGGACTAACTGATGGAGTTTGCTTCAAATTGGAAGCATTGTAGGTTTCGGACGGAATCGAATGTCGTATGGACATTAGGGTTTTGGACCGCAGTGAACCCTAGGTGAGGGAAATGTAATCCTTTCGATATTTGAGTTATTTTATCGAATGTAGGATTGAAATTAGAATTGGAAACTATATGTATGCTTTGAAATAAGTTAGATTAAAAGGAAATGTACTTTCCTACAATTTCATATGAAATTATTTATGTTAAGTTTAGAATTTGATATAAATAGGGCTGCGTTGCAAAATCGAATGTGTTAGATAATGATAGAGGTTTGTTTGATTCGGTTGTATAGCTTTAGTTGAAAATTGATTTGAATATGCCTGAATGTGAGGATTAAGTTTAAAAATTTATGCGAAATATGTCGCATAGTATGGAAGAAGCATATTAAAGGATAATGAGATCGAGTTGAATTGATTTGAATACTTTCCTGTAGAGTTTAATTTGACATATGTATGAAAATAGTCGAAATTTGGGATTTGAGCCTAAGGATTGATGCGTGTTTTAAATTATAGTTGGTGTTGCATATAGGTAAGTCAAATACACTCTCTATATTATGAAAATAGGTTTCAATACCTTTGAAATGACATATGGGTTGAAGAAATCGGATGAGAATTGAAAAGTGTATGATTTTTCAAAGATTTTCCAGTTCGTAGGAAACTTATTTATTTTAAGCGTATTTCCAATTTTGATTGGTTTTAGGATTGAATCAGACTTGATTTTGATTGATTAATTGTTCATAAATGGAATGAAAGTGATGAAGTGAGAATCTAGAAAGGTGATTGTGTAAATGATTGATTTAAGTCTTAAATGAGCACATATTGAGGGGAGAAACCCTAAGGAAACATGTACAGGAAAATGTAGAACTTTGAATATGACATTTGATGGGTTTTAATGTGATTTTGAGTGTTAAAATGTGGATTTGATGTACTTGTGTTTTTGGCATTTAAGTGTGGTCTGTTATTGACTATGTATATGTGAAATTGAGGCCAAGAGTGTGAGGAATTATGTATGCTGAATTTTTGGATAGAGGTTAGTGAGTATGTGGATGTAAAATTGTATTGATCGAATCCATTGGAGAGATTTGGAATGACTCTAGTAAGCAAATAAGGTATAGAAAGTGTATGCATATATATAGTGATATTGGTGTGTTAAAGTGATATGAAAATGTGCAATTGTAAAGAATGAGCAAAAGCATATGCTTGTATTTATATGATAAATGTATAGAATTGTATTAGTGTATCGAAGAGAAGAAGTTGATAAAGAATTTTGAATAAAAGTGTGTTGGTGTATATGCTGACTCTTATGTGCGGTGAGAGATTGGATTGGTGTGAGTTTTGTGTAGGATTGATTGAGTAATATCACTTGAGTCTTATGGATATGTTGTAAGCATACTTTTCTCTACACAGCTCCGAATGACTTGAGGTTGTCTGCCTTAGAAACTAGACATCCTTAGCTTTAAAAATGAAATAAGAAACCCCCTGATTTGTAAAGGTGTATCAGAAGTTATAGCCTATTTTCTATAACTGCGCAGGTTTGAAACTTGCCGATTTTATACATGCGTCAGTTGGATGTATTGATCGAGGGGAGCACAGTTTCGACACTTGTTGTGCATTTTAGGGAGTGATTGACCCTCCCGTATACTGTGAGTGAGTTTTATTTCAATGTTTTCGTTTAATATGTAAACTATGTTTTACAACAGTTTGATAAATGAGCATGATTTATCGCGTGCTTAAAATGTTTTGATTGGCTTTGGAAATGATTTTTGTGAACCGATGGAGTGTCCGAAAATGTGGTTGAACTATGAAATATGCATCCATGTGATTGAAACGTAAAATGTGTCATTTTATGATATATGTTGCATTTGGTTTGTGAACCTGATTTACGGCACATGTTTGATATGATATTGATTTTGGCCTTGAGGGCTGTGATATGTATTGTGATATTGATATTGGCCTTGAGGGCTGTGATATGTATTGTTCCGTAGCTACGAAGGACACCGTGAGAGGCGCTTTGGTGGCGTCCGGATATGCCTAGGCCTGGGGTATCCCACGAGTGGTCGAGATGATATTTACGACACGGTACTAGGCAGGTTGAACCCGAAAGGGGGAGGATTTGGATACACTCTCCAAGTCTAGCACCTGGACGAGGTCCGTCGCCAACGCCGGGGTAGAGAGCACTTTAAATAAAATCGCATATAACACCCCCGGTGCGCCTGTCATTGGTCGTGGTAGACCTCTGCCGGGAGTTTTACGGCTGGCAGCTCTATGATTTTGATGAAAGTATTTTGGATGCATATTTAATTTGCTGATGCGTGCAGATGATATATTGTTGAAATGAAAAGCATGATGATTTGAATTATGATTTATATACTTATGTTTTGACACTCCAGTTTCACACCCCATATTACACGATTACATTGACCCACTCACTCACTGAGTATTCTTCCCTGAGTACTCACCCCTTCTCTTTCCCTCTCCAGACAGGATTATGATGCTAGGACGACGCATTTGGCTTTAGAGGTTTGATGGCTTGATGGTGGATTTGGGATGATTATCGACGGTGAGATTTATGTTTTAAATGAAAATATGAATTTCATACTTTATATCGACCCTGCGTGGTCATGATATTGAGGTCCGTAGATGACCGTGTACACATTATGGATGACTGTATAATTTTTGGACTTCTGTTTGCGAAACTCTCATTTTACTTGTATTGAGGCATTTGTAAACATTTAAAGTGTTGACTTGGGAATTTGTAAAATAATTGTATAAATTTAGGTCTGCTCGGTGTGGCGACTGTTCATGCTCTAGTTGGGCATGACAGTAGAGGTCTGTGGTTAGGACTGTTGGTGATGTGTTAGCCTTGCGTTGTCTGGATGTCGGTTGGGTGATTGGTGGATTGTTTTTAGGCCGGGATGGCCATTTGATTTATTTTTAGAATGATTTTAAATTATACAGATTTATACAGGTTAATTGTACATGGGAGACTTCCGATTTATGAGGAGGTTCTGCCCGATTTTCTGTAGAAATACAGCCGGCATCCAGGTCAACGGGCGGCTGTTCACGATTCCCGGTTCGGGGCGTGACATTGAATACAGGTAAAAAACCCATAACAGAATAATCTAGTTACTACTTGTACCATTCGTTCATGACAATTACGGATCACTGAATTCCTGGATAGCAATAGAAAAACTAATATTGAATTAAATTGTCAGATTAACCAATATTAGGTTTCCCTAAAATTAAATCAAGAATTAACGAATACTTGAATAAAAGCAAGAAATTAAATTTAGAACATAACTTCACAATGAAGAACAATCGATTAAAATTCCCCTTGAATCAGATATAAAAATTAGCCACACATGGTGGTAAGTATCATCAAAAGTTCACTCCTACTAAAAAAATAAATTTTACTAAAAATAAAAATACTACTAAAATATTGAATTAAAATTCAAGCTCCTCCTCTTCAAAACCCAATAAAAAATATCTTGACTCAATTAGCTCCAAAACTGCTTCATTAAACCCAATGTACTCCAAATCTTCAAACCCAATCTCCTAAAATGAAAATTCAATAAAACCAATTATTAGAGGACTAGTCAATGCAAAATTAACATATAATAATAACAATAAAATCAATAATTTTGCACATTATCAAATTCCCCCACACCAAACCAATGCTTGTCTTCAAGCATTCTCTATCCCAATGTCACACAACCATTCTCCTCTTCACTCCTTCCCCTCCTTCATTTCATCATCCAACAACCTCAAGCAGCACACATTGAAACATTCAAATCAGAACCACAATCCAGAGAGCAAGTAATCATAGTTGTATAACTTTAAAAGAAAATAAATAGGCATCCCAATAGACTCAACAATATCATCAGAATTCAATGCAACAAGATTCGTTACCCTCACAAGGGGATCGCTCTATGCACTCAAGTGTTTAAAGGGAATTTATCGATAACTCTCAAAATCAACGCATAGTATACTATTACCATAAGTTTGTTTATTAATCAAATCTCCACCACTGAATATATGAATTCAAAACAAAAATCCGGGAGTCTTTATAAGGGTTGTAATGTGGCTAGGATAAGGGTAGGGAAAAGGTAAAAATGATGTGTAATGTATACCAAAGAAGCATGTTAAAAATTTCAAAATATTCATACTATCAACTCATCTCATAACATGAAGTACAATCAACCCAAGAAAAATGATTCAATCAAGACCTTATCATTCCTCGATCATATTTCTAAATACTTTTCTCTTCTCTCTCGTTTTTTTTTTCTTCTTTTTTCTTTTTTTTTTCTTTTTTTTTTTTTTTTGAAGAGAGAACAATCGAATATCAATCTCAAGGAAGAACATGTAGTGCATATACAAATCTCATAAATCGAATGAATAAATTTCTAAAAATACTCCCCAATATAAAATTATCTCATTTCCTTTGCAAATTCTCATCCATTCAAGCCCTAACACATGCTTTTTTGATATAAGGGCCAAAAAGAAGGTTAAGCATAAAAAGAAGGCTGTGTGTCAATTTGTGAGGTTATAATCAAAGAAAATTGGATAAAGGCTCAATTTGGTTCACTAGGGAATAAGTATGCACGGGAAGGTCTTTTTTAAGATAGATAAAGTGTGTAAACCTAATTGCCCCCATCATATTAATGCATGAATTCATGAATGTGATCTTGAAAAGCATTGTAAAGCAAGTTCTAGAATAAACACACTATGATTGATGCACACTCATGAAAAAAATTAGAGCAAAAATGATTATATGCTCTCAAGGCTCAAATGCTCACAAAAGTATGTAATATTGTATCGAATCTTGCACATTTGTATCTAATTCAATCGTTACAGTCAATAGGATGCTTAAAACAATTTTTATCCAAAATACAACTAATCACACTTGTCTCTTTCATGGATTCCAACTCAAATCGATAATGAATGCTAACTCAAAGATCATTTTCAGATGAAAATCAAAAGAGTATGGAATTCAAAGGAAAATAGAAGAGATGACATGGATTCATGAAACCTCCCCCACACCTAAATGCTGCATTGTCCTCAATGAAGCAAAAAATAATATATCTAAGCACAATGCAAAAAGAAGTCACCACTAACACTATCCTAGCCCAAAAACTAGAAACAGAAAATGAAAATTTGTCGTAGTAAAAGAGATATACCAACTAAAAACTAACTCAAAAATGAAGACAATGAAATGAAATGCTAAAATTGAAGACAATGAAGAAGGGAGAGAGAGAACTCCCCTAAGGTGGTGACGGGAATGGGAGCTCTTGGTTAGCAGATGGTTGCTCGGCAAGTGCAATTGGGGACTCTTCCGGTTCCATTGGTAGTTCTGCAGTCGGCTCGTTGGCATTGGATGAAGTTGTAGAACATCGAGGAAGCATCACCCGTGGCTTCCTGTGTGAAGATTCAGTCCTGGGTAGCAGCATTCTAGGTCTTTGGCGGTTGGAGTGGAGGACTAAAGGTTGATCGAAGGAGGCGATTTCAGAGAGTTCATAGGAGAATCGAGAGAGAGAATAGAATTGGAATGTGTTATGAATGTTCTCTCTTCTCCCATTCGACCCCTTTTTTTTTTTTTGGTACCCAATACTGCGTGATCATCTTCTGAGAGAAGGAGTGCTTCTGCCCACTTTTGGATTAAGCCTTCAGAATACCGCGTGATCATCTCCTGAGAGAAGGAGTGCTTCTGCCCACTTTTGGATTAAGCCTTCAGAATACCGCGTGATCATCTGGTATGAGAATGACTGCTTCTGTCCGAAATCTGAATATCACTCCATTTGTGACTTGACTTGAGAAAATTGCTGGACACATGTAAAAATTAAAAAGGGGAGATAAATAACATAATAAAACACCCAAAAATAAATAAATAAAATTACTAGAAAATTCAATCAAACTCTTAAAAAAATTTGGGTTGCCTCCCAACAAGCGCAATTATTTTAACGTCGTTATGCTCGACGATCTTCATTTATTTCTCTTCAATGAGGTTTCAACTTCAACTTGGGAATCTCGTGTAACCTTCCTTCCATATCTAATTGTGCATTCGACTCAAAATTAATGACACGCTCTTCTTCACAAATTTCCTGCACAACATCAGCAAAACAAATTGATTAACACTTATTTGGGTATTTCATAGGATCAAAAATAATGAATTTAACAATCTCGCCGTCGAACTCGATGGAGAGAGTACCCTCGTCCACATCTATTTTTGTCTTTGATGTCTTCATGAACGATCTTCCTAATAAAAGTGGAGCTGAATCTATGATAGTGTCTTCTTCCATTTTCAATATGTAAAAATCTGCTGGAAATATTAACTCGTTCACCTGTACCAACACATCTTCAATAATCCCCTCTGGGTAAACATAAGAATGATTAGCCAACTGAATAACAACCTCAGTTTTTTTTACGGGACCCAATTTTGGAGCACTATAAATTGAATAAGGCATGATATTTACAGGTGCTCCTAAGTCTAACATGGCATGCTCAATTTTTTTCTTACCAATAACACAAGGTAGAGTGAACATACCTAAATCCGCATATTTTTCGGGTAAAGTTCCCTTGATCAAAACAGATATATTCTCACCTATTTCATCACCTCTTAACTCCTTAACTTCCCTTTCTGAATTCTCCAATCTGCTAGGAAAAAATGATACAATTGTACTAGAAGTGTTAGACAAAGAGGACTCGGATGTTACCTTGATTGAAGTTCGATGCATGCGTTCATCTTCCTTGTCCATGTCCTTCCCTTCATCCATATATTTAGATGGAGTAGAGACCGAGTGAAACTCCTTCTCACTTCTCAACATTATCGCACTGATGTTTTCTTTGGGATTCACGACCGTTTGTGAAGGTAATTTTCCTGAAGTTCGAGCCTCCAAATTACTAACCGAAATTGCTAGTTGAGTGATTTACTTCCCCAAGTCTTGAATGCTAGCTCTCGTTTCCTGTTGAAATTGTTGGGTGTTAGTCGTGAGAGCTTTCACAATATCTTCTAGGGACATACCTGAATTAGATGATTGTGTCGGTACTTGTGTTGGCCTATTGAATTGCTGAGGAGGATATCTTGTCTGTCCTCCTTGATTCCCGTAACTCAGGTTTGGATGATCTCGCCAACCGGGATTATAATGAGTGGAGTAGGGATCGAACTTCCTTTGAGGTTGGCCAGGAAATCCTCCTACGGCATTTGCTTGATGAGTAGACTCTTCTTGCAGAGATGGACACATATCCGTAGGATGTCCAGGTATCGAGCATATGCCACAGACCTTGGTTGCATGTATTTGTCCTACAGCCATCTAACGAACCAAAGCAGTCAGTTCAGAAATTTGATTTTCAAGGTGAGAATGACTTACCTCATTGACACGTCTCGTAACTCCATCCGTTCTCAACCCAAATTGTTGAGAATTTTTTGTCATATTTGTGATCAATTGTCTGGCTTCTTCATGTGTTTTATTTACCAAGGCTCCTCCGCTGGCCGCATCTACCATACTCCTATCCATAGGTAGAAATCATTCATAGAAGTATTGTATCAAGAGCTGTTCCGATATTTGATGATGTGGACAGCTAGCACAGAGTTGTTTGAACCTCTCGAAGTACTCATACAGCGTCTCTCCGCTAATCTGTCTGATCCCACATATCTCCTTTCGAATGTTGGCAGCCCTAGATGCAGGGAAAAATTTTTCCAAAAATAATCTCTGCATCCCATTCCATGTATTGATCGAACCCGAAGGTAAATAGTACAACCAATCTTTTGTCTTTTCTTTTAGGGAAAAGGGAAAGGCTCTCAGCTTAATCTGTCCCTCGGTCACACCTTGAGGTTTCATACTCGAACAAACAACGTGGAATTCCTTCAAATGTTTATGTGGATCCTCACCTGGAAGACCACAAAAAATAGGAAGTAAGTGAATCAAACCAGATTTAAGTTCGAAAGCTACCTCAAGATTTGGGTATTCGATACACAAGGGCTGTTGATTCAGATTGGGAGTAGCCAATTCCTTCAAGGTTCTCTCACGATCGGCCATCTTTTCCTCTTCTTCTTCAAAAATAAACCTGTCACAAATTGTCATATCAATATTAAAAATTGGCCTTCTACGTAACTTACCTTTCCTCTGTCTGGCCTCATTTCTCAATCGGCGAACAGTTTTCTCAATTTCGGGAATATATTCCAATTCACCTTCTTGAAAAGAACGGGTCATAAAATAAAAAAGGTTAGCAAAACAAATATAAAGAAAACACAACTAAGAAATCAAAATAGTTCCCCGGCAGCGGCGCCAAAATTTAGTCGGGTTGTCGAATCCCTCAAATTAATACTGATTTCCCCCAATACAACAAACTGTAGCAATAGTGGTTATCAGGTCGAATCCGAAGGGAACTAATTAACTTAATATCCTAGTTGATGTTAAAAATAAAATTGGGGGATTTTCAAATAAATTGCTAAAATAACAATTACCGAATAAAAGTTAATAACCTAAAAATAAGAAACAAATCAACAATGCAAATTCTAAAATTTAAGGAAAAGAATCAATTCACAAAACTCCGATCCAAGGATTCATATATTCGATTGTCTCATTGATCATCGGTTTAAATATTATTCTTGCGATTCAAGCATTTAACCTTAGATCTATTAGGACAGCCGTAATAAATCTTGTGTTTTCCTAATTTAATCGACCAAACCCAGCATCTAATCGAAACTTATCATTAACCGACTGGACACGATAGCGTTCCATATCAATATAATGATAGCATTACGTTATGTGAAAACAGTTAAACCAAAATATAAATAATTGGGATAGCCACAATTACTCAATTTTGTTCCATTGATTCCCTAGGTCAATTGAATACCGGTAAAAGACCCATAACAGAATAATCTAGTTACTACTTGTACCATTCGTTCATGACAATTACGGATCACTGAATTCCTGGATAGCAATAGAAAAACTAATATTGAATTAAATTGTCAGATTAACCAATATTAGGTTTCCCTAAAATTAAATCAAGAATCAACGAATACTTGAATAAAAGCAAGAAATTAAATTTAGAACATAACTTCACAATGAAGAACAATCGATTAAAATTCCCCTTGAATCAGATATAAAAATTAGCCACACATGGTGGTAAGTATCATCACAAGATAATCAAAATAAGAAAAAGAAAATATATTTCTAAAGAAAAAAAATCTAAATGGAGAGAGTGACCCCTTTTTGCTGTAGCCGTATGTGTGGAATGAATAGGTTCTCTGGAGAAGGCAGCCTTGTGTTTGTGGAATGAATAAAAATGGCTTCTCAGGAGGGCAGTCGTGTGTGTGGATAAATAGCAATTGGAGGAGGCAGCCGGCCCTTATAGAATTTTGGAAAAAGAATTAAGATTTGATACCCTATTTTTCTTTCTCTAGACTTCTAAATCAATTAGGAGTCTCCAAAATTAGGAGATTACAAAAGTTTACTCCTATTAAAAAAACAGATTTTACTAAAAATAAAAATACTACTAAAATGTTGAATTAAAATTCAAGCTTCTCCTCTTCAAAACCCAATAAAAAAATATCTTGACTCAATTAGCTCCAAAACTGCTTCATTAAACTCAATGTGCTCCAAATATTCAAACTCAATCTCCTAAAATGAAAATTTAATAAAACCAATTATTAGAGCACTAGTCAATGCAAAATTAACATATAATAATAACAATAAAATCAATAATTTTGCACATTATCAGAGGTCAACTATTGACCCATGGAGAAGATAGCTTTCGTAATGGTCATTACTGCCAGATGCCTCCGACAGTACTTCCAGGCCCATACTATTATGGTGTTGACCAACCAGCCGTGGAAACAAATCTTGCAGAAGAGGGACACTTTGTGCCAACTCATTATGTCACGCCTTGATCCTTAATCAAAAGCCGTGAACAGCCGCCCGTTACCCCATATATAGTCCATCACATGATATACATACTGAGACAATGCAACGCTAACATTTTTACCTGTTTAAAATCTGTTTATCCTCAAAATATAATTTCTCAAGTAAAAGAATTTAAAATACAACACTTTGCTTCAATGCACCAACATACAACAATTTCGAGAGTTTCAATTTACATTTTACAATAACATAATTACAGTCATCTCATAAATGTACATAGTTATTCTATGGATCTCAAGTATATACATTATCCAACTTCATCACGTAAGAATGGTTGGTACCATACCCAACACTCGTCGTCTCCAAATGTATGTCAAGTGTGTCGAAAGTCTCTCGATACGTCTCCCTGCCAAATCTATATCTGTCATCATAGAAGAGTGAGGGGTGAGTATTAAGGAAAATACTCAGTGAGTGAGAGAATCGATATTATGTTATCAATAATACGTGTAAGCACGGAGTGTCAAAATATATTTTAAAACAAGATGATATTACAAATTGAGCCTGGCATTTCCATAAATTATATGATCATTTATCATACATGAAACGTCAACATATGCATCTATTAACATTTCGAAAATAAATTATTTAGAGTTTACCAATAAAATATCACCAGCAATGGTCTATCTCAACCAATAACGGGTATATTATGGGTTTTTCATATACAAGTATAAAAACACTTAACTCTCTACCCCAATATTGGCCACGGGCCTCACCAACCGGCTAGCCCACATCTACGCGTACATAAATAATCAATCATGTATAGAACCCCACTCGGTGCTAGATAATGGCGTCACACATGTCCTCCCCGATTTGGTTCAACCGGCCGCGACTATACATATAACGTTTGGGGATACCTTCTACAAAAGCATATCAAGACACAATGTGGTGCCTCTATAAACACCCTTCGTAGCTAAGGTAGTCCACCATAGACATCATCACATCACAAGTAGGAATCCGGCCCACACATTTCATTAAACCATTTCAAATCCGTGTGCCAATGAAATGGAAACACATAAATCATATGAAGTTTTTAAAGAGTAGCACGATGCCATTTCAACAAAATTCTTGGATGCATATCATTTGAATCAAACATTTGAGACACTCCAATGATCACAAAGAGAAACATTTATTAAAATATAAACCAAATCTCATGCTTTCACGCATGTCATAAAATATGTCAATTTTGAAAAGTTATAAAGTATGAATATGTCAATCACTAGCATAGCATCAAAATCTCACTCACAGTATATGGGAAGGTATGTCACTCCTTAAAATGCACCATAATGTACAGGAAATGTGCTCCCCTTGCTCGGTCACCAAGCGTGTTACTACAATTGCAACATATAAAATATATAAATAAAATTGAAAACCACTATATTAAATTATATTTTTATTAATCTTTCATCTAGAACCAAGGCTTAGAGCATCATAAGTAGGTTTCTAATGTGTACATGTGCTATCCCTTTTTTCACTATCAATCCAGCAACTTCATATACTCATTTATATACACACCTTATAATTTCACCACATACACATATATGCCTCCAAATTACATGTCAACTCATTCCCAATCTCTCCGATATTCTATCTCCTTGTATACACAAAACAGTCCGCAAAATTTACAGAAGCTAGTGTGCTCAAAATCTCACATCTTTTATGCACGAAATAGTCCACATTTACATTGCACATTGTATAATTCATCCTTTAAAATTCTGTAAGCTAACACATCAATTTGAATTCATCACTCCTTCATAAGATTTCATATTCTACAATCATTACATATACACATGTTCATATATATTCTTTACATTCTCGGCTACTCACCAAACTAATACACATTTATCACATCACCTTAGCACACATATACTAACTATACATGCACACACACATTTATCACCTTACCAAAAACTCTGCACACCCTTTTTTCCTCACAATTCACTCCTCGGCTAACATGAAAATGGTCTTACCTCAATCATTTTTTGTGCAGAAAATTTCTGCACATTATTAAACTACATTCCTTGGCCTTTAAGATAGTTTTCTTACACAATTTCATCCCATTGTTTTCAGCCAACAAGTGCCATGTTTTTCAGTCAATATGCACATGTACATACTCATAATTTTTATTTAATTTTCTGCACACAAAATTTATAAAATACAGGACACATTTTCAACTCATTAATACACATTTCTCTCCTCCAAATTCTTGGCCAATCACAAACAAATTTCAACATACTTTTCTCACATCATTTAAATTAACAAACACACATAGTTCAAATTTTTCTGCACACATTCCTCATGGTTCATTTAGATTCCACCTAGACTCTAAGTCATAAATCATGCTAAAAAACATCATATTAAAGCATTCACACAAGTTTTCTCCAAATTTCAGCAAGTGTAGAATTTCTTTTTACCTTAGATTTGATGTTTCAAGCCCCACCAAGACTTTTCTTCAAAAGATCATTCTCTCCTCCTTGTTCTCAGCTCTCGGCCTCCCTAAATTCACCCTAGGTTCATCAAGTTAGCTTACTCCTTTTGGCTCCAAATCAAAGTAGGTTCATCAAGTTAGCTTACTCCTTTTGGCTCCAAATCAAAGTAAGTTAAATTAGGGTGTGAGAGAAGACTTTCTTACCTAAGGATGTCCGACTGAAACTTGAAGAAAACAGAATGTTTCCTTCCACTTGAAGCTCTCGACCATCCTCTTGTTCACTAAGCAAAACTCCTCCTTTTGTTTCAATTTTTGGATATGTGGTAATTGAACTTGTGAGGAATTGATTTATGTAAAAATATTAGGGTAGTGTTGTAGAATATTCATGAGTTTTTCTACCTTGAAGCTCACGGTTCTTGAGAGAAAAGTAGAGAGCTTTTCTGTTCTTTGGTTTTGCACTTCTCACGGTTTTGGGAAAAAGAAGAAGATAAGTGTTTGCTTATTTAACTTGCCCCATTTAATCCTAACCATCAAACATTCTCAAGATCAATTCTAAGCCATTAGATTACTTGACTAAAATCAAGAATTCACTCCCTCTCTCTCATGGTTTTGCCCTTTCACTCACTATAAACACACTTTCTCACACTACACTCACTTCTTCATTAATTGAATGTCTCCCACCAACCAAGATCCAATGGTTCACAATTTTGATCTAATTTCAAGTTAAATCCTCATCATTGGTTTGTTTTCAAGAAGGCACACACTTTCACACCATGAATAGTATTCTTGTCTCCCACTAACTCAATCTAAGGGTCCAAATTAATTTATCTCCCGTCAACTCAATCTCCACCCTTGGATCAAGTTCTCAAAGATTAAACAAGTCTTCTCTCCTCACCAAAATCGGTCACTTCACTCTCTCTCTCTACACTCTTGTTTTGTCTTGATTTAGGAGAGAACACTTGTTAACTTGCTTAAATCTCAACCATTGATCCCCTTAAGGGTTATTCCTTACCATTGGATCATGTTGTACCAACCAAAAATCATTTTCTCTCACTTTATTAATCCAATAGTTACAATCTAGTTACAAACAAATCAAAAATCCTAACCATTCTTCTAAATTCTTATTAATTCCAAATGTGTCCCTTGACTTATAAAAATTTCATTTGACTCCGAAAATTTTTATAATTTCACATTAGACCCAAAATTTCATATTAGGTTTAATTTAATTTACCCTGCGTCAAAACGTGATCGTTTAGCTTTACCGAGACACATTCGACCCGACAAGGGTTTTACCGGTGATTTTCGGGAAATTTTACAATTTAACTCTACGAATTAAAATCTACCCAAATTTGAAATTATTATACACTCTAGAATCATTCTTATTATTATTGGACCATCGGTTGTCATTTTGGAAATTTTTGGTTTGCTAGCTATTTGAGTCGAAGTTTTCAGAAGTAGGTTTAACGGAAAATTTTTTTAATGGATTTTCTACGTAGAAACATGAGTAACATCATTTATAAAATGAAAAGGAGTACAAAAGTGAATACACCGAGGTATCCATGTTACACATTAAGTGGAGTATCGAACTAGGCGAGTTCGACATCGAGTATCAATTGAGATCGACCATTAAACGCCAAGCCCTCACCAATTTCATCCTCAAGTGCACATTCCCCACGACTGTCGAGCAATCCCCTGCCAATGACCAAAAGGAATAAAAATCGCCCGAGTGGACCCTCCACGTGGATGGGTTATCTAATTCATTAGGCAGTCGAGCTAAACTCATCTTAGTCGGGCCTGAAAAGTTCAAGGTTGAATATGCTCTTCGTTTCAACTGAGCAATCAACAACCAGACCGAGTATGAAGCTCTCTTGACCGGGCTGCAGATTGTAGCCTCACTGGGAACCTGAAACATACGAATCTTTATCGATAGCCAATTGATCATTAAACAGGTCAAGGGAGTCTATGAAACCAAAGAAACGACAATGGTGAAGTATCTCTCCAAGATACACCAAGCAATAAACCAGTTCGATAGGGTAGACATATAACAAATCTCCCGATCAGAGAATGCTCGAGCCGATACACTCTCGAAGTTAGCCAGGTTGGATTTGGTAGCAACCAATTATACCGTTTACATAGAAAGTCTACCACAACCCAGTATCAAAGAACCCGAACAAGTCCTGACGACGGATAGCTCTCCAAGTTGGAAGGATCCCATCAAGACCTACCTAAAGCATGAGCAACTACCGAGCTCTCCCACCGAAACTACCAAGACAAGGGGCAAGGTTACCCATTATGCTATTATTGATGGCAGTTTCTATAAGAAGTCCTATATGCACCTGTATTTAAAATGTTTAACGCCCGAAGAAGGGGACTACGTCCTCTCGGAAATCCATGAGGGGATATGTGATAATCACCTAGACACTCGAAACCTATCGAATAATGCCCTTCAACAAGGGCACTACTGGCCAACTATGAAAGCCGATGCGGATAGCTATGTCAAAAGATGCAACAAGTGCTAGCGCTTCTCATTGGTGCCATACCTGCTCGCTACTAAACTCAACCTGATAGCCAATCCTTGGTCATTCGCTCAATGGGGATTGGACATCCTGGACCATTCCCTCCAGCAACCGAATAATGCCAGTTTTTGGTCATAGCCATCGACTACTTCACCAACTGAGTGAAAGTTGAACCATTAGCTCAAATCACTACCTACAAGATGCAAAACTTCGTGTGAACATCTATTATCACCAAATTCGTTATATCTCATGTTCTGATCACAGACAATGGCAAACAGTTTAATAACAGAAGTTTCCAAGACTTTTGCGATAGGCTGGAGATCTAGCGCTGCTTTACATCCATTGTCTATCTGCAAGCCAATGGCCTCGCTGAGGTGACCAACTGAATAATCCTACAAGAACTGAAAGCCACACTAGATGAAGTCAAGAGTCATTGGGTAAACGAGCTCTATAGTATTCTTTAGGCCTATCAAACGATGCCCTGAAGGGTTACAAAAGAGACACTGTTCAGTCTCACTTACGGTTGCAAGGCAGTCATACCAGTCGAAATCAAAATTTACTCACTAAGAGTGAACCAGTATGAAGAAGGGCAGGATGACGAGTCCTCACTACGCGAACAACTAGACTTACTTCCTGAGTTAAAGAAAATTGCATTCGTTCGAATGGCAGCCTACCAACCATAGTTATTAAACCCGACCCGTAGATTGACCGGTGTCTTAAAATTTATGATTTAACTAATTGAACTGTTGGGTTATTGATTCAATCATTTATTTATTTTATTATTTTAAAATATAAAAAATATATAATTATATTACAAATTAAGGGTTCATTTAATTACCACTATCACATAATGGGATTATTTAATGTCTTAAAATATAATAATTATATTACAGATATAAAATATAAAAATATATAATATAATTATATATATAATTGTATTACAAATTGTGGGTTCATTTAAATATTATTATATTCTTTAAATATTTTTTTTTCTTTTAATCGGAAAGGAATGGACATGTCCCTTTACTCACCCTCCATTCCTTTTCTCGGTTTAACCCCCTTTCTCCTCTCCTTTTCTCCCATTCTCACTATACATGCATCACACCCTCTTCGTCTTCCTCTACAAACCACGAAAAACCTCTCATTCTCTCTCTAAAGTCACCCCCAAAAAACTTAATCCTTTTTTAAGTTCAAATCTTCAAAATTCATCACTATTATAAAATGGGGTATCAGAGACGGAAATATCCGTTACTAATAGTAAATATTCTGTAGCTAAAGACTTTTAGCAACGAAAAATTAGCGACGAAATTTCCGTCGCTGAAAGTCACCTCCCTAAATTTAGCGATGGAAGTATTTTCGTCGGAAAACTCAGCGACGGATTAGTGATGAAAAAAATTTCCATCGCTAAAAAATCCGTCGGTAATTTTATTTTAACATTTTTCAAATTATTCCGAATTACCGACAGATTAGTGACGGATTTTTTAGCAAGAAAATTTTTCTGTCACTGAAAATTGTGCGCCATAAGCGCATGCGACCGCACGTCCATGCCTATGTCCGCCCGCACACGGGCACAAACATATATTTTGAGTTATCTTAACCACTATACCACAATGACTTATGTGTTATTTCCTTTTTTTTTTTACTTCTTTACTTTCTATCTCATTCTCACCATTTAGAACACAATACCCTAATTTAATAAAAATATAAATTTATATTTAATAAAAAATTATATTTAATAAAAAAACAATAGCCTAATTTAATAAAAATACAAAATACAAAATTATATTTAATAAAAATATAAAATTATATTTAATAAAAATAAAATACTCTAATTTAATAAAAAAAACAAAATCATATTTAATAAAAATACAAAATTATATTTAATAAAAATACAAAATTATATTTAATAAAAACATAAAATTATATTTAATAAAAATACAAAATTATATTTAATAAAAACATAAAATTATTTTTAATAAAAATACAAAATTATATTTAATAAAAAAATAAAATTATATTTAATAAAAAAAATAATACCCTAATTTAATAAAAATACAATATACAAAATTATATTTAATAAAAGTACAAAATTATATTCAATAAAAACACAAAACTATATTTAATAAAAAATAATATCATAATTTAATATTTAATAAAAATACGAAATTATATTTAATAAAGACATAAAATTATATTTAATAAAAATAAAAAATTTTTTTCAAATTTTAGCGATGGATTACCGACAGAATTTTTTTCGACGGATTTTTCCGTCACTAATTTGTCCAAAAAAATTTATTCAAATTTTAGCGACGGATTACCGACGGAATTAATTTTGTCACTAATTTTAGCGACGGATTAGCGATAAAATTTTTAACGATGGATTTTTCCATCACTAATTCCGTCGCTAATTTGTCTGAAAGAATTTTTTCAAATTTTAACAACGGATTACAGATAGAAATAATTCTATCGTACGGATTTTTTTCGACAGATTTTTTCGTCGCTAATTGTTCCGTCGCTATTCTATCGTGATTCTATTACTTATCCATCGCTAATTTCCATCATTGAAAGTCCGTTTTCTTATAGTGCATATCTGCTTCTCTACAAACTCATGTAAAGCAATAATTTCAAGTTTCTTTATCAAAAAAATCTCAATCCACGATTATCCACCATTAAAACCGGTAATAAGGTTTTTTTTTCAAATTAATTTATAAATATTGATATTTTTAAGTTCTCAAATATTTTAATCACTTTAAAAATTATTTTGAATAGTGATTTTTGGTTTGAATCTCAATTTTTGTGGCTCTGAGATGATTGTTTTTTCCTTTTTTTGAGTTCTTTGAACATGACACATGGGTTGTAAAAACCCGCGGGTGGCACGGGTTGAGGGTTGACCCGTTATTGACCCGCGAGTTTATACGGATTGAGTATATAAACGGTCCGATTTATAAACTGGCCTGTAAAATGTATGGGTCACGGGTCAACCTGGTCCGATCGGCAGGTCGGTTGGGGTTTAACAACTATGCTACCAATGACAGATAGTCAGATATTACAATAGACGGGTCAGAACCAAAACGTTCAAACCAGACAACCTGGTACTCATGAAAGTGAAAACTACCGGCCAACCTTAGCAAGGGGGCAAACTAGCACCCAACTGGGAATGCCACTATAGGATACGATCAAAAACTTCATTCAAGCACTTATCGTCTCAATCACCTAGACTACTCACCTGTGCCCAGAATGTGAAACTCTGAAAACTTGCATGTTTATTATCAGTGAGGACTAGTGCTCTACCAGACGAACATGTCTCGTCCACATGAAATCTAACAGTCAAGTAAAAACCCTTGTGATCCTTTATCCTACTATGTTAATCTATCGATTTGGTCTCATGCCTTTTAGGATCTATCGAAGGGATCTATTTTCTCGAATGGGTCAACATTGCCCTGTCCTATCGAAGGGACCCCAAATAGAGTAACATTTCCATATCCTATTAAAGAGATCTATCTCCCCAAACAGGTCAACGTCACCCTGTCTTATCGTAAGGATCTATCTTCTCAAGCGAGCCAACGTCGCCCTATCTCTCTGAACGAGTCAACGACACCCTATCCCACCGAACTAACTCACTCTTTCAGTTATAGAATACAAGGACGAATGGACAATGTCATCCCACATCTAAAAGGAGGGAGGCCAACCGGTCACGAAGCCTGATTAGACACTATCGATCACATTGGTTACTCAAAAGATCAGTATTCACCCTGCGCAACGAAAAGGTGATAATGGCGAGATAATTATTCAAAAACAAGATCAACCAATCAGTACAAAAGCTTTTCTTTTATTTCCAAATGACAAGTACATGTCGGAGTACACAATTGGATACAGAGCAAAAAGAAGTCATACAAGTCCTTGAGACAAACAGAACTATATCAAAAGAATGACCTAAAAACTCAATACTAGAAAACCAACTGGATGCAAATGAAGACCAAAAAGAAGCTCTACGGCCCATCAACATCGTCTGACTGAGACAAGAAGACTATAGAAACACCCCAAAGCAATGGAGTCGAGGATGAAAACCACCAACCCTTTTTGGTTGAAGCAAGAAAGGACTTTAAGATAGTGGGAGATGGCTAAAAAGAGACTGTGAGAATGCATCACCTCCGACCATCTTCCAGCTCTTTGCCCAATCCGGAGAAATATATTAACCACCTGATGCACCCGGAAGCCAGATGATTATTCTGACCCTGTGAAGAGAGCTCATGACAAAGAGTGTCTCATCCTCCTCAAGGTCAAGAACCCTGATGAGAACTTTGATGAGCTCCCCCACGACATCTAGAGTCTGGATGACATAACGGAACCTCGCATCAGCGATCCAATTTTTTATGAAGTCTCGCATCGGCAGAAACTTTTTACACCACCAAGCTTTGTGGCTCAAAACCCATTATTAAACAACCCCACAAAAGAACAGACTCTCGACAAAAGGGTTTCACAGAATCAAAAGTACACAAAATCCCTCTGGGGCAAAAGCATATTGAGCGAACCATATTTATAGCTGCAAGGACGAGATCTCTGCAAATCTCGAGTAGATGAAATGTATTTATGCCTTCAAAAGTAAGGGAAGAGTTTCGACTTCTTTAACTTCCCACACGGCATTCAATTCAGGGCATTTACTCAGAAGTTAAGTGTATTTATGCCTTCACGACCTTTCAAGTAACCACTCTTTCAGCTTACTCCTTATATTTCTCCTTCAAAAGTAACATAAGGAGTAAATGGTAAATAATGGTACATGGCCTAAATCATGTGGAACCCACAGTTAATTAAGCCCAAAAGCCTACACAAGGACTATTCTAGCGCACGCCGACCACTTCCTCTTCTTGATAGCCATTCACTCGGTATCTCAACTAGGGGTGTTATGACACCCGAGTCGAGCTCGGGTATCATGATACCCGAGCTCGGCTCGAGTATTTTTTAGGTGGGCTCAAGCTCGAGCTCGAGCTCGTCATGCTTGAATTTCTCGAGCTCGATCCCGAGCTCGAAGTGTTATCGGGTGTCGTCGAGTAATGTCGTTAGGTAGTATGACCCAGATTTATATTTTTCGAGTTCGAATTCGAGCTCAAAGTGTCGCAGATAGTATCATCGGGTAGTATCGGTAGATAGTATCATCAAATATTTAATATATAAAAAATATTTTTTAAAAAAATTCGGGCAGCTCGCTGGGCTTTCGAGCCTAACACATTTGGGCTCGAGCTTGAGCCCAAGCCCGAAGTACCCGAGCCCGAGCCCAAGCCCGAGTTCGAGCTCGAGTCGAGCTTTGACCGGGTAGTGTCACGAGTACCCGTGACACTACCCAGGTGTCATAACAGCTCTAATCTCAACTGATCAATAATCAACGATCGTTACTTAATCTATCGATGTGATATTCACTCTCATTGAATCATAGAGACAATCTTATGAAAATAGAAAGAGAATATACAATCGTAGCCGATATGGGAAGGAATTTCCACGGTGATCCAGATTTTCCATATCGATAAGATTTTATAATTTTTGATTATCTTACATCAAGATTCCCCGAAATCTCATAAGAAAACTAAGGTTTTGTTGTCCCACAAACACACGGCTCTTACGTTGGAATGATATATAAACTTTATGTGCCTACCACCCTGATAAGTTCTCTTCTCACACAGAACAATTAGTCTATTCTTTCCTTTCAAAAACTATTCTAATTTGAGCATCGAAATCTCTCCTGTCGAAACACTCTCGACAATCTTTTGCAGGTCTCATCGGTCTAAATCGTATGGTGATCAAGCCGTTCAAGTTAGTAGAACCATCATCTGTGGAGTCAAGCTCACCTTCAATAGGTACAATTACAAAGTAATTTTTTTTATCGGGGTTGATTCTACAATTAAAATCATGGAGATTGAGATCACAACTCTTTAAACCCAAGATTTGAGTATATCAGAAAGTGTGCATCGGTGGTAGATATACTTATCTTTCAAACTCTATAGTGATCACGCTGGCCCTTATCAATTGCCTTACAAAATTATCAATGTCCTATAAGTGTAGTAGTCAATCACTAAATTCTCCTAATCAAAATCTCGAGTTCGAATCTTAAAAATAGAAAAACAAACGTTAAGTTAAGAGAACAAATTATGCCCGTCCAATCTGCAAAGACTTACCATTTTATATATGACTACACACTTGCAAGTGTATCCTCGCCACCAAACCTTAGTGATATCGGTGGCCTGGGTTTTTAGCCACATTGGGATTCCATGAAGTAAATTCATTAGTTTATTTGACATCCTTGCTGATACAAATGCCAGATTTCCGCGGCCAAGTTGGAAGTGGTTATCTCAGTTTCCATCTTGGACCCTCCACAATCTCCGCTGCCTGAGAAACTCCTGGTACAGCTTCTTTGATTTGATGCAATGGCTGAAGAAAAGATCTAAAAACACAGTAGTGCATTACCAAGCACAAAATGGATCCAGGTTGCTCTTTGGTTACTGCCATTGAACCCAGAATGGAACGTAACCATCCCAAGGCCAACGAGAAACAAATGATTTCGTATGCATAACTGGTAATGTACAACAAATTGCCAGAAAAAAGTTCGGCGAGTAAACAAATATCCAAACCCATTGTTTATGCAGTAGCTCCTAATCATGAGAACTTGAAACTGGCGGTAAAGCAAAATAGAAGGGAGACGACAGATGGTGAATTTAGATCCTAGATTATTATGAATTCACCACCACGTACAGCATTAGCTGCCCCCTTCCTCTCTTCTTCCGCCTCCTTTTCTCTCTCTTTCCAGCTCTCATAAGCATGATCATCAGTTCGCAGTTCATGCCTACAGATAGGACATGAATTGTGCTGGTCCTGTCACAATCATAATAATAGCAAAAAAAAACCATGTAAATGAGATGAGCAAATAGAATAATGGAAAATTTAATACAATCTGCAAAAAGCAAGAGATCATCTACGAAAAAGGAATGTTCTTAGCCACCTTTTTCTCTAGATTCACACGTTTAGCCCTTGAACTATTGCTAAAAGTGCAATAGCCACCATAAACACTTACAAAATGTTCAACATGCTTCCTGAACTATTTTATGTTAAATGTATGTCCTACACCATCCCAGTACGTACAACATGCATCTTCTACTATACACCCTAAATTATCTACAGATATACAGTGTGCAAATTGTGAGGTAGAATATTGAACAAAAAAGAAACTAGTTTCAGGTGCAAATTGTTCCTGTTAGTGGTCAAATGTTTCGTTGACCCTTTTTTGTTTCATTGACTTGTCCATCTTACAAGTTGACTTTAGAGGAAAGACAAATTACCAGCCATGGCTTCAAACAGGGAGGGTGGAATATGTGCTTGCAAGGCAACTCTTGCATATTGTCTCCAACAACCAAACTCTCCTTGCAAATGCAACACTCTGCATCATCTCCCCGTTTGGTTAGAACTTCTTCAGTCACGGTCATAGTTGGTAAGTTCTCAACCACTTCTTTGCTAGCTGGCGGAGCTCTTGGAGGCCTTGCAGCAACCTAAAATCCAAACCAAGCAATGGTTCACTCATTCCCTATGTAAGCCTCTAAAATAGAAGACCCAAATCAAGGAAATAACACCTCTGGTAGGACTTCCGCAAGTCTCTCAAACAGATGCTGAATTATAATTTGTTGTGATGCAGCATTATTGTTTGGCTGGCCCTCTGAAGATTCACCTGAAGAGAGATTCGCTAAAGCTGAATAGAGGTTTTGTTGCTGCACCAGCCAATGAGGCTGTGGAGGTTCCGGATCAACTGTGAGATGGCCCTCAAATAGATAACCTGCATCAATGGTAAACAATAAGGGATAAGAGGGCTTCAGAGAGAGATGACTTTTCAGGAGCGAACAGAAGAATTGACTTTGTTGATATCAGGAAGTTGAACATTTTCTCCAACCTCTATTTCTCGTATCATTGGCAGATTCTGCTGCCTGTGTCTGATTTTCCACTTCACCCAATTGGTCTTTTGCAGATGCAACATAACCCTTCAACTGTTCTCTCTCTGAAGATTCAGATACCATGGATTCAGCTTCTTCAAAAAGCCTTAGCCCAGCAAACCAGAATCCAGGTGATGTGTATCTTGTTTTCAGTATTGTGGCAACACGGCATACCGCTGAATAAAACTAAAAAGCATGTCACACGGAAAGAGCAAATGAAGCAACAATCAGGATTTACATCACAAAAGTGGAAAGAAAAACATAAATGATTTCTTGCATTTTTTTCCAAAAAATATGGTTTTTGGTCTCAAATGTTGCTGGTTTTTAGTTCAAGCTTCCCAATTGGACGACACATACACTGATAGACTTGCTGGTTTTTAGTTCAAGCTTCCCAATTGGACGACACATACACTGATAGACTACGCTAAAAGCCATAAGTTTGATAATTGAATACTTATTGGAAATGATTCAAATAAGAAAAAAGAAGGAAAACAAGAAAAACACTGTTTGAGAAATGAAATCCCTAAAATAATCAAGGATGAATTATCAAATGACAAGTGTAATGCATAATCTGCAAGGCCAAAGAGAGTCAGACCAATTTCTTGAGAGGTGGTGAAGCAGAAACATAGTGCTCATGCAGTAGAGACTTAATAGTGGACACTGCTTCCTCAAACATTTGTTTCTTTCCGAGCTGTTTCTGCAAATTGAGCAGCTGCTCTATTACATTATCTTCTGATGCCATGGAGTCTTCCACAACTTTCAAATTCCTGCAGGCAAATATAACATGTTACTTCCCTTATAGTTAGTATTCCATCCCAGTTATCCCAGGCTCCAGGAGCAAGTAGACTACTGTTCCGATGGTGGTAGTGAAACTACTACTTTCCCTATTCAATGAATTGGTAATGTCAGTTGCAAGAATCTACAGAACATAATCTATCAACACATAAATTTCTGGACTTATCTATATGAGAACTCCATGTACAGACGTGAACCCCTAAACAGAAAATATAAACAAATTGCTACCTCATCAAAAAGCTAACAACACGTTGCATTTTCCTCGTGCAAGGATTGAAGTCAAATACTTCTAACACCATAATTCATGTAAGCAACAATGACAGCTGAGTTGAATATCAGAACAGTTTTCAGGGGAAAATACATATGCATGAGACTTAAATTCCCTCTTCATAAAGTTACAAGGAAAAAATAATCTCTTTTTTCCTCTTGATAGAATTTGTGGATTAACGTTGCTATCCAGAAAGATCCAGAACAACAACCTTCATGGATATTTTAGACAATAAGCACACATTCCCAAGAAGAAGAAGAAGAAGAAGTGGTGAAATATAATATAGTGAAATACAAACACCCAAAGAAAGCGAATACCATCTGAAGAGAAGATCCAATCCTTAAACAACCCAGCTAAGAGGAAATGGAAGAAACAACACCCTGGATAAGTGAGCAGTTATCATGAGGTTTAGATTTTGGAAAAAGCGTAGCAAAGGTAAAAATAATTGAAGGTGAAAATCTCTCGGAGGAAAAATTTTAGCATTACCCTCTTAATGCTTATTCCTCATTTATATTTCATAACAATTTGAAGGTAAAGTTTACCCCAATTTTTGCTGGTCTTTGGTATAAATATTCTGTATACTCCCCCAATGTCTTTTATTTTGAAATTGATTCTTCTTCTTCAAATATGCTCACTAGTATCTTACTCATAGGATTATGCCTACGAGAGTTTCTATACCTTCATGTATCTTGCACACTAGTATATTGGTATAAGAGTTACTATTCTTTCTCTTCCAAAAATAAAATAAAAAATAAAAATTTTGCTGATGTCATCTTTCCACTTGAAATCCAAGGTCTAGCAAAGAGCAAGATAAGGACTAGGGAAAGCTACAATATTTTCTTGAAATTGAGGTTGGCTTGATCATACAAGGGTATCTTCATCTCAGAAAAAGAGTGAATTCTTTATTTTCTCAAGGAAATGGGCATGCTAGGGAATAGACAAATCAACATGCTCATTGAAGCAAAACACCAACAAGGGATATTGTCAATGGAGGAGATACCTGAGATCAATGGGAGAGAAAAATGCCTTTCTCAGACATCCTATTACAGCCTACTCTGTGAGCATGGTCAGTCAATCTGTACATGACCTCACACTCCACATCTCGGCATGCACTCTCATATTATATGCATGTAGATGACAAACCCTTAACACTTTATTATGACAATGAACCTAATATTATCGCTAATGCTCAAATCCAGGGCAATAGTGAAGCACATCAAGATCAATAGACACTTTCATCATAGAGATACTAGTTGGTGATCTTCTTTATACTCCATATCTGAGGTCTGAGAATCAATTGGAAGTCATAGTAGTGTTGGAAATAATAGAGAGTTGGTAAAAATAACAGAGAGTGAATATAGTATTGAGACTAGTAGGATTTTACTCTGGGAATATGATTAGTTGAATTAGGAATCTATACCATAAATATCGTTCTTGGAAAGCTTCTCCTTTGATATATATAAATATAAACCCACTGTCTTTAGGCACTCAAGCAATTGAGTCATAAGAAATTTGGTCTCTCCTCCTTTCTCAACATGGTCTCAGGGTCGAAATCCCCGGGCTTGTCTCCAAGTCACTTTTTTGTTGTCCTTCATTCTTCTTAAAGCTCTTTTGCCATCTGCTTAGGGAGTAGCTCAATCATGTCTTCCACTAATATTTCGCAAGATAGTCCCAAGCCACTTGAGTCCAGACAGCTTTTAGTCAAGCTCAAGTTATTGATCATTGTCCTTCCTCTACTTAAGCTCATCTACCATCTAGTCTGGCAGGAGCATCCATGGGACTGTCATCTACTCAAGCAGTTCCCAATATCTCAGTGTCAAGTATGGCCTCCATCAAAAAAAAAAAAAAAAAAAGTTTCTTCTACAATCTGGTCCAGCAAAAGCTTCAAAATTGTTGTTTACAATCAGCAAAGTGATGTCTTCTATCACCACAGACATCTTCGATCAACTCGACAGCCTCTCCTCTTCTCATTTTGGTTGTTAGTTGCTTCATCTTTTCTCTAGACCATGGTCCCCCATTGGCAAATTACATTTTCTATCATCCTGCTTTCTAAATTTTGGTTTCATATTATTATGTCTGTAACAAGCTTGGTGCATATTATCTACATTCTCCAGCTGCTGGGAGTAATGTTGGAAATAATAGAGAATTTGTTGGAAATAAGAGAAAGTTAATAAAGTATTAGGACCAGTAGGTTTGTTTCTCTAGGGAATATCATTAGTTGACTTAAGAAATATACACCATACATTTATTATTCTTGGAATCCGCTTTTGGTTTACGTAAATATAAATTTGGTGTGTGCGTGTTTAGGCACTCAAGCAACTGAGTCATTAGTAATTTAGTCTCTCCTCCTTCCTTCTCACCAAGTAACAACGTTTTACAGTCATTTATTTGCAAGATAACAAGGAGGGCATGCAGGATACACATGCACCATCTTGGGTTGGGAGGGAGTATAAACATTTCAGGGTATTTATATCATAGCATTGAGCAAGAAGGTATTTATGTGCCTAAGTTGCTCAATAATATAAATGAGGGAAAAGGCCTTGATCACACTTAATCCACAATCCCTCTGTCAAATCTCTCTCTACTCCAACTAGACGTCTTAGCTTCACAACAACAACTCTCCTACAATGAAGCCTCCCATTGATCAACTTTCCCCTTGTTTCCAGGGGAAGGAGAAAAACCAAGGGGAGATGAAAGTATAAAATTCCCACCATTTTTCTTGTTTCCTCTCTATTACCCTTTGCCTTGACTGCTAGGCACGCTTTTACCCCATTTTCGTAGTAAATATTACTCCCTAAGATTAACAAAAAGGAGGGGGGTCAACTAATATGTCACCAAGCCCCCAAAAGGAGGGGAATTTAAATTTCCTTGAGTAGCTTCCCTTTTGCTCATGTCCTTAAAAGCATAAAATTTGAGTTAAACAATACAACCTAACTTTTTTCCATAGAAGAAAACAAACATTAACAAGAAACTAGACCTCAAGAATCACATCCACGATTCAGAATCCTGTTCCACAATCGCCCCCCAACAAAAAAGAAAAGAAAAAAAATGCTCTGTTACTTCTTTTCGGGGGCTTCTCGAACCAAAGAGGGAGAAACTCCCATGACTTGAACTTATACAGATTGGTTTTCACATATAATAAATTTTCTGTACGAAGCCTCTTTTGAATGAAAGAAAACTGCTACTTAAAAATAGTAACTCAAGCCATCCACCTAGGCCTTCTCCCATGTGGAGCACAACACACAAGGTACCCTGTTGTTCTCCTGGGCCTATAGCCCGCCAACATTGTACTAGCAAACCATGAGTACCCCAATGACTGGTATCATGGCACCAAAATGATTATGTAAGGTGTTTAGCACCTTTACCTCATGGTATTTAATCATGATTGAGGAACTGGGGATCATAGTTTTGTACATTAATCTATTTACGCATGCGATGCGCAGTAAATAACCCAAAACTAAATTTTGAAAACTAATCCTTTTGAACAGGAACTAATTGTCCTACGTAAACCCCAATTGAAAAATCAAAAAACCACCAGATTTACCATGAACATACAAATCAAGAGCCTTTCTTTATAATTGAAGATCACATGGAACTAAAAAGAATAATTAAAATATTGATTAACACTTTCATGGAGAAATAAAGAAACAAGCATCAGAAGAAAACTTCAATTAGGGATTCAGCAACTACAATCGGTAATCGGAAATTCAGATTGAAACCCACATAGCATCCTAATTCTCATCTTCTCGCCGTTAAAACCTCAAAAACCAGTAACTTTTAATCCCTAGAAGACAAGAAGAATAAAGGAAATGGAGAGACGAACCTGTGCTCAATTTCAACAAGGCAGATAAGGGGCTTTCTAAGGTTCCTCCTCTGAGAGAGAGAGATTGGTGACTTCTTAATGGAAATCTTTCGTACGCTCCAAGATTAAGGTTAAGGTTAAAAACCTTTTGATCATACTTCCTCGTGAATTTTTCCAATCCTCACGGTCTCAAATTTTGTCGTCTACACTTATGTACGGCCGAATATGGTCGGTTACCCGCCTGACCCGACTACGACGGTTTATACTAATACTGGTTATTCACCCACGCTATCAATTGTATTTTTTCATTCTATATATATCTATTAAATTTATAATTAATTTAATATATAAATTAACTATTATTTAAATTAATAAAAAATACGACGTATGTATATTTAAGATAAAAAAAAAAAGAATTTAACCACTAGAGTGCTAAAAAAAATAACCTACGAATGAGGTAAAAAAAAAAAAGGTAATAAGTGGAATAAAAAAATAATAGATGAGACCTAAAGAACAAAAGGGAAAAATCTTAAAAAAAAAAAAAAAAAGGAGGACTCAAGAGGAAAAAGGAGGTAAAAAAATAAAAAAAGAAAAATGACCTGAATGGGAAAAACAATAAAAAAACTATAATTTAATAATAAATGGAAGACTATCTGTGAAACTAAAAAAACAAAAAAGAAAAAACTTATATTCAAAAAAAATGAAGGATTAAAGTGAAAAAAAAAAACTAAGTTAAAAAAAGAGTAAGGACATGAATGGACAAATGGAACAAAAAAATAGTAAAAACCTATGTATAAAAAAAACGAATGACTTAAGAGAAGAAATTGAGTTAAAAAATAAAAAGAGTAAGGATATGAATAAAAAAATAAAAAACTATGAATTAAAAATAAATGAACAACCATTCATCAGGTCAAAAAATAAAAAAGGAAAAAATCTATGTCCAAAAAAGATGAAGGATTTAAGAGAAAAAAATTATATCAAAAAATAAAAAGAATAAGGACATGAATGGAACAAATAAATAACCGAGATTTAAAAATAAAGAGACGACCATCCATAGGGTCAAAAAATTAAAAAAAAAAGATTTAAGTGAAAAAAGGTAAAAATAAAATAAATAAGAACCTGAATGGAAAAAAAAAATATGGTCCCAAAAATATGACACAACCATGTAGGGGTATCTGAAAAAATGTGAACAGTAGCACCTTTCGATGCTTTATATACATAGAAATTAGTTGGGTTAAAACCAATGTTATCATAACCATACCTGCTATAGTCAGGACGTAATTGGACCACAGTTAGAAGGAAAAACAGAGCGATTTAAATAAAATACCATCTAAATAATTGAATCACGATTCGAAAAGGTTCAATCACGGTTTTTTAATAAACTGTAGTTCAATCGCAATTTTTTAATAAAACGGATTGATTTGTATTCAATTGTCAAATGCTAAAAAAAAATATTTCTTCAATTTAATTTATTAAATTTTAAATAAAAAGACATTTAAGTTTTCTAAAATATAAGATATTAAAAAAATATATTTATAAATCAAAATTTCTAAAAATCTTTCCAAATCTATCAACTTCTTCTCTCATTCCTTATCTATTTCCTTTGCTTTTCAATCTCAAATTGAATTTATTATTTAATATGAATTTTAAAAGTAATAGTTGATTTTATATTTACTAAAATTTTATTTTTAAATTTTTATATGAAAATATGAAATTAATATCTATATTTATTTTAAAAGTAATTTTATATATTTTTAATTATTATTAAAAAATCAACGGTTCAACCTCGTTCTCGTTCATCCACTGTTGAATCAGCTGAATCATAATCTAAAAATTCAAGAGTTAAAAAAGTGTAATTCTATTGATTTTTTATCGCCAAAAAAGATCCTCAAAACTTTGTGTTTTGAGAAAGAGTTCATAATAATCCAATAGTAAAAATTAAATTAATAAAATATATCAAAATTAATTTTATACTTAATATATATAGTAATACAAATAATCTTTTCAAATTAAGCTCGATTCAAATAATTTATTTGTTTGACACATAAAATTAAGAATCAACTTAATAACTTAAATTGAAATACTACTGAATAATAAATGAGTTTGAACGTGACAAATTAAGAACTATGAAAGAGTTGAAATATATTTTTTTATTTAAATTTAAGATAATTTTTAAGTAATGTTTATCATTTTATAATCTTAATGACTGCAATTTCTCGCATAATTTAATTTTGCTTTATGGGGAAAAAAAAGACATTTTATTTGCAGCAAAACAACACCACTTCCCCAAGTTATGAACCCAAATTACTCATTGGATAAAAATGTAACGACGTACATAGAATCAAGATATCTCATTTAATAATGCATTTACAAAGTTATAAGTTGATTTTTGATCTGCCTTCGAGCAAATCAGCATAACTTCCAAAGCAGCAATACCTGTCTTTGTGTGCACAGTCCAGAGCCTTCAGGCGTCAAGCGCCTGGTTTGATTACTTTCATGGTGAGCACAACAACATTTCGCAAGCGCTAAAGGTTTATGTCCATATTTTAAGGGAACAACCCAATGATAATAGAGTCCCTCTCTCAATCACATAATCTCTCTCAATCACATAATCTGAAATTTGATTCCTGTTTTAATCAAAAAAAAAAAAAAAAAGGTTCATGTCCACGTGGGGGGAGGGGAGAGAGAGAGAGAGAGAGAGAGCTTGAATTTGTTTTAACCTTTAGCTCACCCATCATCTTTTCATGCAAGCAAACATACCACGTGAACGTACCTCACATACAGAGGTGATGATTACCAACCAGAAACAAAACGGAAACCACAGCAAACAAAGGACGACAGCAATACCTTTGTGTGCTTCTTATTTAATCATGTAGCGTATAGTGCATTTTTTTTTTCAACTTTAAGCACGAGTAGGAACATTGCTGGGTAAACTGATGATAAAATGGAATATTTGAACGTGAGTCATCAATGATTACTTGGACAGCGAGATTACAAGATTAAATGAGAAGAAGAGTACAAGTTCTTCCTCAGTAATAAAACAGCAGCACCACCAATTGGAAACTGCTTTTATGCAAATATTGAAGCTCTCTCTCGACTATGATTACAAAGATGTCTTGCCTCAGCATGGAACTAGGGGACTCAACAAAGGGCCAAAACCCAAATTTCATGTTATCTGTAAATGTTCTACAAATGAAACTTGCTTTTGGTGAGTGTGAATTAAAACCAACGTTTAGAAGGGCAATCAATAATCCATGCCACCCATTCCACCCATGCCGCCCATTGCAGGTGAAACATCCTTTTCTTCCCTGGGACTTTCAACCACAATGGCTTCAGTGGTGGTCATCAATGAGGAGACACTGCAAGCAAAAAAAAAGGAGTCAATCAAGAGATCAAAGAAAATTTGGAGTATCCAATGAAAAAACTCAAGCTTAAAATATGTTAGTTTACCTTGCAGCATCAACCAAAGCTGTCCTAATTACTTTCAGTGGGTCTATTATTCCAGATTTAACCATATCCACATATTCACCTGATTGTACCGAATAAATGCATAAGAAGCATGTTTTGAAAATTAGAGAGATTTGTCCAAGGTCCCCAGAAATATTGAAATATTCACCCACCTTTAGCAGCATCATATCCTAGATCATGGTTGTCCTGCTCCAACAGCTTCCCAACGACAACAGCCCCCTCAACTCCCGCATTAGCAGCAATGGTATATACAGGTGTCTGCAACAAAATAAAGAAAGGCTTCAATAACAAACAATTTTTCCAGTTTTGGTAAACCTTTGGCTCTAATCTTTCCTCGAGGATGAATCATAAGAATGCTGCCCCATGATTCAAGTTGCAACATTGGACCGAGTGGTAGAGTGGTTTTGAGTAGACAAACTCCACAGTTTTCATGCTATGAAAAAGCCAAAGCTTGTAGAGAAAACAGACATGAGTAACCTAACCTTAAGTGCATTTTGAATGATCTGAACACCAATCTTCTGATCGAAGTTGGCAGTTTGTAGTTTGTCCAGCTCTTTTGAGGCATACAGGAGAGCAACACCACCACCTGCATAGAAGGAACTCCATTTAGATTGATTTTCTCTATTTCAAAGTCTCCAATAGAGGAAAATCAGTATAGAACACTTACCGGGTACAATCCCCTCTTCAACAGCTGCTTTTGTGGCATTTAAAGCATCTGTAACTCTGTCTTTCTTTTCACCAACTTCAGCTTCACTGGCACCCCCAATCTGCAAATATGCATGTTATTATTTTCTATTTATAAGTAACAAGTCCAATTGACAGATATTCAAATCACCAAAAAATAAAACTGCCATCATAATTTTCTCAGTGATGATAGGTCAATAGGCTATTGGAATAGAAGGAAACCTTTAATACAGCAACACCACCGGAAAGTTTTGCTAGTCTTTCTTGCAACTTCTCCTTGTCATAGTCAGAAGTGCTATTTTCTATTGCAGACCTTATCTGAAACAGTACAAGGCATGCACATTATTCAAAATCAAAGATAATTGGCAACTTTCCTCCAATGATATGGTCCAAAAAGAAAGAAAATCCATTAGTATAACTTAGCTTATGGTAAAATAACACATACAGAAAGATGTACTGACCTGTTCACTTCTTTCCTCAATTGCCCTCTTGTCGCCAGCCCCATCAAGAATCACCGTGTCATCCTTGGATATAGTAACCTGATCCATGCAATCCCCTCGATTCATTAGAATGAAAAATAAAGCATGACAACATTTCAACTGAAGAATAGTGCAGCAGTGCTAACTGGATACTAGATTCACCTTTTTGCATTGGCCAAGCATGTCAAAGTCAACCTTTTCCAGATTCATGCCCAGTTCTTCAGTTATAAGCTACATTGCAAAAGTAAAATGCTCGAATCAAAGGTCAATTTTTCAAGTCAAATTAGAACACACTGAGACAGAACCCCGAAAAATTTCTATAAGAAAATCAAAGGTACCTCTCCTCCTGTGAGAATAGCTAGGTCCTGCAGAGTAGCTTTCCTGTTCTCTCCAAAATTAGGAGCTTTAATGGCACAAACCTAAGACAAAGATGTGCGGTCCTTATTCAGTTAGAAAAGAACAAGGAGGATGCTCTACATAAAGTCTAGTGATTGTCTGGGATATGACATGCAGTTAACAAGCCGGTCACAAACCTTGATTCCAGCTCGGAGCTTATTCAGGATCAATGTTGCTAGGGCCTCACTTTCCACATCCTCAGCAACAATGAGCAATGGTCTTTGTCTCTATAAGAGATGGATCAAAGAAAGACAGCAGTCCAAATCATGAACTAAAAAGTACATCGGCTAGACATCCAATCAAAAAAATAGTGGACTTTGTACCTTCAATGCCAACTCTAATATCCTCACAATCGCATTCACACTAGAGATTTTCTTCTCATAGATTAGAACTACAGGGTCTTCTAATTCCTGCAGTGAGAAAACAAAATCCATAAACATTTATTTTGTGAACAATCGGATACATCTCGAACAGGGAAGCAACTAACGAACAGTCTTTTCATCCAAAAGGTATTTGAAATATATGACTTCATTTCAGAGAAATAACTTACACATTTCTGGGTTTTTGGGTCAGTGATGAAGTATGGGGATATGTAACCTCTGTCCAGTTTCATCCCCTCAACAACTTCGAGTTCATTGTACAATGTGTTCCCATCCTGTGACAGTTCAACAGAATATAAAGATCACTCATTTCAGGTGTTTACTGGGGTCATAACAAGATCTACATGCTATAATCCCATTATATTGCACTCCAATCCCATCCCACAAACTACACCACAAATAGGAAAACATGTAGGCAACAACCATTACTCTAGAAATAACACAAATTGCAGCAATGGTACATCATTACAACCAATTCGTAACCAAATTGGACCCCTTAAAACTCAGGAGGTCCTCCTCATTTCTTTGTATTAATATAAGTTAGAGAATCTAATTCATAAAAGGTGCATTTCTTTGCAAGCTCATCAAGCACGACACTTAATCTTCCTATGTCCTGATTTTCATTCAGATCACTTTATCTAGCCTTTTGTAAGTTGCAAACTGCATAGCTCAGGCTTCCAATGGAGCATGGAATGATGAATGGAAGCTCCCAGTAAAAAAGTAACAGTTACTAACTCATTGTGGAAAAGTCGCGTACAGTTCACTCATACATGCCCTTTAAACCCTGAAGCTGCAAAGTCGACTACCTCTATTGCACACATTTGAATAAAAAACAGACAAAAAGCGAAATTTTCACAGAAGCAAGAAGCACCCAGATGCTTCCAAGTGAGCGAAAACATGTCCACTAAAACTACCAAGAAAGGAAGAGAACTAAGACCAACAAATACGGAGAAACAAATTCAAGAGGACTAAGTCTGATAAAACAACAGTAGATGGCAGTGGCCAGGAATAACACTTACAGCAATTGTAATAACTCCCTCTTTGCCGACTTTCTCCATTGCCTTTGCAATCAACTCACCAATTTCTCTCTCACCATTTGATGATATTGTTCCGACCTATCAAGTTACTACCATATTAGCTATCACAAGAAACTTTGCCCTTTACTGTTTACAGGGCCTAGAAGTGAAAAGCTTCAGCTAACCATTACAAAGACTGAAATTTTCAAACCAGACCTGAGCAATTTCTTCAGAAGTACTGATCATTCGTGCCCTGCTCTTCAAATTTGTCACAACAGCATCAACGGCCATTGTGATACCACGTCTTAGGTCCATTGCATTCACACCGGCCGCAACTGACTTGCACCCTTCAGTGAAAATTGCCCTTGTAAGGACAGTAGCACAAGTGGTACCTACAAACCATCAACCAGGATTTCAAAACAATGTCATCATCATCCAATAACACCATGTACAAAATCTGTATTGGGCATATCAGAAACTGACCGTCTCCAGCTTCATCGTTAGTTGCATTTGCAACCTGTTTAACAAGGCTTGCACCAACATTTTTCACTTTATCCTTGAACTCAACACTCTTTGCAACTGTTACACCATCTTTTGTCACTTTTGGGGCACCATAACTTTGCTCAATTATCACATTACGACCCTTCACACATCAAACACCATTGCACAATAAATGCCCCTAATAAGTACAGAAAAAGTCAAACTATGAAAAGACTGATCCTTAACAAGGAAGCACATGGTAGTCGATACAACACAGCACTTTCAACCTGTCAAACTATGCGAACTCGGATTTAGCATGACCCCATTGTCAAACAACCACAACCCATATCATTCATAAACCAAGTAAAGAGTGGTAGATAAATTAAACATTTGGGGAAAATTAGACAAATCTGTAAGGCTGTAAAATGTAAGAACCTTAGGACCCATAGTGACTCTGACGGCATCAGCGAGCTCTTCAACACCTTTCAGCATCAAAGCTCGAGCTTCAACCCCAAATTTGACGTCCTTGGCCGCATAGTTTCTGTTCCAACTCAATCTGCTCCCAATCTGAACTTCCCAAAACACAAAACCCCAATTTAAAATCCCATAGAAACGCCAAAGGGCCAAAAGGATTCGACCTTTCGTGATGATATTAAGATACAAACCTGACGGCAGGCATTCCTAGAAGACCTTGGTGACCCAAGAAAGCAGAATAGAGAGTTAGTAAGCTTAAATATCTAGAGAGAGAGGGAGACAGAAACAGAAAGAGGTAGAGAGAGAGAAGGGGGAACTTACTGAGCCTTCGAAGCGAGATTTGCTGCCAAGCGGTACATGATGTTTGAATTTGCAGAGAGAGAGAGATGAAAAATGAAGGAAGCAAGAGAGCAGAGCAGGTGAGGAGAGAGATGGAATAGGGGTTTTGAAGGGAGGAAGAGAAGAGTCTAGAAGCAGCAACCAGTTTCTTGTTCTAGGGTTTAGGGTTTTAAATTTTACGGACTTTTCCGCTTTTTTAAGAACGGCAACAGCAGGATTCTACCATAAAAAAAAATTAATAATAATAAATAAAATGAAAAAATACGTGGCATTGGTGAGCGATGAGTTGGAGCTTCTAAACGATGACTCAGGAGGTCAAAGGATGACGTGGCACATGATTATTGAAAATTTAACATTTTCTAAGAATCTCAATTTATAATACAAAATCAAAATTTTAGATACAATTTCTATATGAATGAAAATAAGTCGAATCAAAATAGTTAAAATCTTCTCATTTAAAAAATAAGCTCAAAATTGAGCATCTAAATTCAATTCTTTTAATTTGTTCAAATAAATATTGTAGTTGAATAATTTATTTGATTTATATATATATATAAAGGTCCAACAGTTTGATATTTAATCTCAATTTTAGTTCTATCTTATTGTTACGATCCAATTATCTTTTAATCAAAATTGAGTTGTTCTTATTCTTTATAACCTATTTAATTTACCATAATTAGTTCCTAAAAAATAGTCTAGTAGCTTGTTTGAATGAGAAAATTTAAAAAGAAAATCATGATTTTCTTTCTTTTAGAAATTTAAATTCGAGAGAAAATGAAAAATTTAGAGAGATTTCAAATCCCTTCAAATTTAAAATTTTTTCTCTCTTAAAAATGAAAAGAAATGGAGGGGAGAGAAAATGTAAGAATTAAAATATTTTTATATTCTAAAACTAAAAATAAAATTTTTTGTCCTCATTGAATTTCATTTCATTTATTTCCTTTCATAAAACTTCCAAACAAAATGGAAAGTTCCCTCTCTTTTTCTTTTCTCCCGTAACTAATCCTTTTTTTTCCTCTAAAACTCCCAAACATACCGTAATAGTCACAATCTTTCTCGATTCAAATTTCGGTATAATAAAAAAAATTATCATAACCATAAAAGGGAAATTTCCCTTGTTTAGAGAAATCATTGTCTTATATTTTGGATCATATATTCTGATTTGATTTTAGTATATTAAAGAAATATCACACTAAATTTTTAGACGTGCTTAGAATCTAAAACAACCTCAATTTTATTTTCTGATTCTATAAATTAAAAGAATATTGGGAGGTGACAAACTTAAAATTAGTGTTATGAATGCCAATGGCATCAATTGATCATTTTAATATAAGGAATAACAACTAATTATCTTGTAAGTAATGAAATATTTCCACTAATATATGGGAATGAAATTATTATATCTTTTCTGTTATCTTCCAAGTTTTAGCATATGTAGTCTTCCTATCACATATGTCAATTTTCGAGTATTAAGAATGGAGAAAATGAATTTGGAAGAGTTAAACTCTCAATGAACCCCATAATACTCAAACAAAATTAATCGAGTAAATTTTAAATATTAATCAATAAAAACTGAAAAAAAAAAATAAATGCCAATTTTCATTTCATTTAGACATATTTTATGGTCATCACCATTTATACTTCCTTTTGTCCTAAATATTTCTACTAACCTTGTTGGGATATTATTATTATTATTATTATTATTATTATTACTACTACTACTACGTTAAGCTGCTCTTTTTACCAAATCCAAAAGACTATATTATAGGTTAATAGAAATTTTTTTTCAAATTAAAATCTCTGTGAAAAAAAAAAGGAAAAGAAAATTCATGTTAAAAGGAATGGTCAACCAATGACCGGTTAAGCAAGTACACTTTTCAAGGATTGACCAAAAAATCAAGACAGTTTCCTCTATGGTTTGAAGAGTGATTTTGAAAAGCAAGGACCTCCTCTCCAAAGGTATCAAAATGAGGATCGGAAATGGTAGCTCAACTAGTTTCTGGCACGACACTTGGGTGGGCAAAGAAGAGCTCCTGAAGTTTGCTATATGCCCGATTGATTCAGCCCATTCAGTCAGTAAGGTCTCTATATTCATCATAGTGAATCGAACCTGAAACATAGACGAACTCAAGAAGTGGCTTCCTCCCCAAAAGGTCGATGAAATAAGAGCAATCATGATCCCCTCCAATATGGAAGTGAATGATGTGATCAGCTGGAGCCCCTCCCCTAATGGAGATTTCACTGTAAAGTCAGCCTACGAGCTATCTCACAGAAGAGTTGATAATGAAATGGGTTTGGAAAATCCCAAGTGCTGAAAAAGTGAGATTCTTTATCTGGCTCTTAGTAAATGGGAAGACTCTCACAAACTTAGAAAGAGTTAGGAGAAAACTCTCAGATGACCCCCTCTGTCCCATCTGCAAAGAGTATGAAGAATCTAACTTTCATCTTCTTAGAGATTGTTCTTGGTCCAGAGAAGTCTGGTATAATGTCTGACAAGGATAACTCAATCCCCCCAATTCAATTCTGAGAACTTTCTTCCTTGGCTAAAATATAACTGCACCAAAACAATTCCTCTCACCCCCCAAATTGGAACTCCATCTTCCCAGCAACGATCTGGCATCTCTGGAAGGTCTGGTGCAGATTCATTTTTGACAACTCCCCTATCAATATCAATGCCACAGTTTGGCATGTCAGGAATCTCGCAAAAGCATCCCTTCTTTCTCGGATTCCCAGTATTATCAGCACCCCTAAGCAGCTCAGACAAATCCCCTGGAGCTCCCCCTCTCAAGGCTATTATAAGCTCAATATCGACGGCTCTGCAAAAGGTTCTCCTGGCAAAGCTAGTGCAGGTGGGATCATTAGGGACTCCTTTGGCAACTGGATCACTGGCTTTTCCATAAATGTAGGCATCTCCGACAGCTTTAACACTGAGCTTTGGGGCTTAAAAGAGGGTCTCAACCTTGCTATGCAAATGCAGATTAGCCACCTGATCATCGAGTCTGACTGGTGACTCTTCTCAACAATGCCCCTTGCATCAACCACCCCCTACATCCCCTCATTCAAGATTGCAACTCTCTCAGGAGGTGTCTTGAGTCCTCCTATATCGTCCATGTAGTCAGAGAAAGAAATACTTGTGCTGATCACTTAGCTTCAATTGGTCATCTGATGTCTCCAGGTCTGCATGTATTCGCTGATCCTCCTCCCAACATCCGTAAGCTTCTTCTAAAAGATCTCATGGGCTCGTGCAGCTCAAGGACTGCTCCTAGTCCCTGGCTCGCTTTTTGTTTGTTTTGGGCCTCTAACCAAAATAAAAAAGTACGCTTTTCTAGGATTCAAGCGATTCACAATAAGCTGGCAAGTTAAGAATAGAGAACGTTAGGGCTGGTGACTGTAATCCTGAAAATTCTCTCTCCTCAACTTTCATGGCTTTTTTTTTTTTTTTTTTGGTTCTTCTGGTCTTCAATTACCTTTGTATTTGTCATCTGCAGTGGTTCTTGGAACAGATAAACGAGTGGATTTGAGCGTGGTTGCAGCAACTTCAACTTTATTTTCATTGTCCTCTTGAATTTACATTTTAGTTGTAGTTTATATTTTTTTTGGGAACATTAATTTGATTGTTATTTTGATATCTCTGTCATCGAATCTTGGATTTTTAGTTTTTTATTTTAAAAATGTAGTTGATTTACCTTTCTTCTTTTTAAATTATTCTCATAATTTGATTAATTTAATTTTTAATTCAATCAGATTCTTTCTTTAATATCATAGAATTCTTAGATATTATCTTCAAAAAAATAGCCTAATATTCTATGCTTGGAATTTCATGTAGAGTTGTTATTATTAATTTTTTTTTCTAATTCTTTATTTTTAGTTATTGGGTTAAGTTTTATTATTTTGATTTTGTTTTCACTTTAATTTTAGGATTTCTATACCTTCAACAAAGGTTGAATTTGTTTAGAAAATAGAATTTTGTTTCTAATTCATTTCTTTTGTTTGGAATTTATTTAGAATTCTTTTCATTCATAATTAATTAGCTGGTTTTATTTTCTTTTAAATCAAATTTGTTTAGATGAATTTGGATTTTAATATTTGTATTTACTAATTTTGTTGTTGGTTAATCTTGTTATTTTAGTTTTTTGTTGGAGTTGGATTAGAATAATTAAAATTTCTCAACTCTCTTTTCTCCTTTTCCTTTCACTATTTGTTTTTTTATCATGTATTTTTTCTCCTTGTTTTTTCCCACGTATTTTTCTCTTTATTTTCTTTATTTTATTTTTTATTTTTCTCCCTTTTCTTTTTTTTCCCCAAAGTTTTTTCTTCTCTCTTTTTTTTTTTTTTTTGGGTTTCAAACTATCTCCCTTTCTCTCTCAATCTCTGAGTTGTTCAAGGGTCATTTCATCCCTGTCTTTCTCTCTCTCTCTGGCTCGCAATTCATCATGAATCCTTTACCTCCATGCTCAACACCACCATTGTCATTGTGCTTGCTCCTCAACATCATTTCTGATATTATTTTTAAAAAGAAAATCCAAACTTATTTTATGTCTACAAATTAATAATAATAATTGCTTATATAAGTTGAATTTTAATTTTGAGATTGTTTCAAAAATAATTGAATTTTGCATTTATTTGTTAATGCCAAATCAATATCATTCCGATCTATGAATATCATCCGTACATCTGGAAAATTAAATTTTAAAATTTCTTTCTTTTTTTAGAAGTTTAATCCCAATCGTTGAATTTGCCAAAAATCTATGCATTAATCTGACCCGTTAGTTTAATTTTAAAATCAGAGGAAGAATTTGATTTAACTGAAATCCACTTTAATCTCAAGTGCTAAACATAAAGATGATCTCAGCCGCTCATTTCAACAATGATCTAAGATCTTACCGTCACCGAATCTACACCGTTCATTTAAGTAATAAACAAAACTTCCCAAAAAATAAAAATTAAAAACAGAACGAGAAATTTTTTAATAATTTAAAAGAAAAGGGAAAAAGACGAGAGGCCTCTGAATTGCAGGATAAACAGCAAGGTCTTTCAAGAAAAAGACTATTCAGTCCCGAAAGATGGTGTAATTTTAGTGCTGATTTCTTCATCGGCCTCCCCGAATACAAATCAAAATTCTTTTTTTTTTTAAAGGAAAATGTGATTCTCATGGCCAGTCCCAAAAGGTAATAGCAACAACGTTGCACTCCTCAAGGCGATAGGATATGAGAGCGCTCCATCATTCACCCACCGCAGGAGTCTCCATAATCCCAAGATTACAAAGTCTCGACCGCATCAAGGTGAATGAGGGCTTTGATTTTGCGACGATTCCTCCCTTGGACTTTACGAACATTGATTTCGTTCGCTCCAATTCGTTACGAATGGTCGCATGATTTGAGAGAGAGAGAGAGAATGAGAGAGAAGAATCACAACGGAATTCAAAAATCAAACAAAAGGGAGAAGCCATTGCAGATCCTTCATAGAAGCCCAGAGTTGGTGAGAACGACGTGAGGATTTTAGACCTTCAAGAGAAACCCTAGACGACAGGGAAAAGGTGCTGATGCGGGTAAGCCCTGGACGTGGGTCAGGCATATTTAAAGATGTAGAGTTTTGATTGTGGCCGTTGGATGCAAATCGTGCGGTGGAGGGGAAATCCTTCTAGAAAGTTCCAATGGGTGATTTAATTTGTAAGTATTATTTTCGTTTATTATTTTTGTTATTTTGAATTGGAAAGAGGAATTATCTTCCCACACGTGTAATAGGGTTTGGTCCATGTCGGACGATCCGGAGAGGATCGTTGGTTTAGGAAAATTGTAAGAGGAATTTGCAGCCTATTCCTATTGAAATTCAAAATCAGCGGTAGGTTCTCTCTCTCTCTCTCTCTCTCATGACCAAAATCCTCCGCTCCATCTTCACTAACGCAAGAGCAGCAGAGCAAACTTGTCTCTCTCTCCTCCGAACTTGCACTTCTCTCTCTAACCTCACTCAGATCCAAGCTCACATTCTCAAGCTTGGCCTCCAGACAAACTCCTTTGTACTCACACAATTCGTTTCAAAATCTTCCAACCTTAATGCCATTGATTATGCACCGACCTTCATATTCGAACCTGAATCTGATTCCTCTCTCTATGATACATTTCTCTTCAACACCATCATCAGAGCATACGCTAGAAGTGCTGCTCATTCCAAACATAAAGCCCTGTATTTCTACAATTTAATGCTTAGTTACGGTGTTTTGCCTAACAATTTTACGTACCCGGTTGTTCTTAAGGCCTGTGCTGGTCTTGCAGATTTGAATTTGGGAAAAAGCTTGCATGGGTGTGTCGTTAAATATGGCTTTGATGATGATTTACATGTGCAGAACACATTAATTCACATGTACTGTGGTTGTGATGGAGGGATTGCGTTCGCCAGGAAGGTTTTTGATGGAATGCCCGTGTTGGATTTCGTTTCATGGAGCGCAATGATTGGTGGGTATGCACGGTTACGTCATTTAGATGATGTTCTTAAGCTGTTTGGGAAAATGACGGATTTGGGTATTCGTCCCGAGGAACATACTTTGGTTTCGTTGTTGTCCGCATGTGGTAATTTAGGTGAGCTTGAAATTGGAAAGTGGGTGGCATCTTATATTGAGATGGAGAGGTTTGAAACGACGTTGGATCTTAGTAATGCGCTTATAGACATGTTTTCCAAGTGTGGTGATGTTGATGAAGCACTGAGATTATTTAGAAACATGAATGTTTTGTCGGTCGTTTCTTTGACTTCGGTTCTTGTTGGTTTGGGAATGCACGGACGTGGGGTCGAGGCGGTTTCTTTGTTCGAGGAGATGAAAGAGTCTGGCATGGTGCCGGATGATGTTCTCTTTATTGGATTGCTTTCAGCTTGTAGTCATTCTGGGTTGATTGAACAAGGGAAGCACTATTTTGATCAGATGTTAAGAGAATTCAAGATTGTACCTAAGATAGAGCACTATGGTTGCATGGTTGATATGTTTTGCAGGGCTGGACTTGTTGGTGAGGCACTACAGTTTGTTCGGAATATGCCTGTTGAACCAAATCCAATAATTGCACGAATCTTAGTCGATGCATGTCGTGCCCATGGCAAGCATGAGCTCGGTGAGAGTTTTACCAAGCAGTTAATTGATAATGAGCCAATGCGTCCTTCAAACTATGTCTTACTTTCCAATACTTATGCAAAATTGCACTACTGGGAGCAGATGTCCAAGGTTTAAAGATGTGATGTTAATTGATAATGAACACCGACACTGCGGTGTTCGTACAAGTATACTGTTCATGGAATATATATAAAATATTCCTCCGTTCATATATATAATTTTTTTTAAAAAAATTAAATTGCATTTATTTTCGATTTTTGAGATTTTAATTCAAACATTTGATATATTCAATTATTAAAATAGAATAATAAAGTATATAAAAATATATAAATATATTTTTCTTTTCATTTATTAAATTATTTATTTCCTCATTTAATTATTTTCAAATCTATCCAAATATATATATTAATAAATAATAATAATAATAATAATAATAATGAAAAAAAAAATCGAATTAGGATATGAAACCCTAATTCTCTCTTCTTTCTCTCTCTCCCTCTTTCTCTTTCCGTCTTCTCCTCTCCCTCACCCGCGCCGCGCCGCGACCCGCCATCCACCGCTGCCATCACCGCCACCGCGGTCCTCCACCGCTAGCACGTCGACCACCCACGTTCTCTCAACCTCCCTTCGGTTCTCTCTCTATCTCTCTCCTTCTCTCTCTCTCGGCTTCTCTCTCACCGCGAGTCTCTCTCTCCCTCTCGCGGATTCTCGGCTGTTCGCCGCCCCTTTCCGCCACCACCACGGCCACCGCGGTCGCCACCTGTCTGTCCCGCACCATCTCTGCCTATCTCTATTCTTCTCTCTCGCGCGACAGACAGCTCTCCCTACGCGCGACTGCTCGCGCGACTGCCCATCCCCTACGCACACGTGACGGGCCACAGTCCCCTCCTGCGCGCGCGCCAGCACGCAACCGCCTTGCCTTCCCGTGCAGCGCGCGATGGCTCCAGCGCGCGCTAGCCCTACATGTGCGACAGCTCCTGCGCACGCGGCTGCAGCGCCCCTTGCTCGCATGCTCGTGTGCCTTCTGCACTCCTTCGAGAGCCCACTGCGACCCTTTCACTGCATAGGTAAGGGTTGAGTTAAATCTTAATTCTAGGGTTTTGATTTCCATAGTGATTAAGTCTAATTGCTAAAAATTGCTTCAATTTGGATGCATTACAGGTTTTAGACTGAGTTAAATGGCGAATGGGAGCTAGGTCTGAGCTATGAAAACCCTAGGTGAGGGAAATGCAATCCTTTCGATAATTGAGTTATTTTATCGAAATTAGGATTGAAATTAGAATTGGAAACTATATATATGCTTTGAAATAAGTTAGATTAAAAGAAAATGTACTTTCCTGCAATTTCATATGAAATTATTTATGTTAAGCTTAGAATTTGATATAAATAGGACTGCGTTGCATAATAGAATGTGTTAGATAATGATAGAGGTTTGTTTGACTCGTTTGTATAGCTTTAGATGAAAATTGATTGGAATATGCTTGAAGGTGAGGGTTAAGTTTAAAACATTTACGCGAATTAGGTTGTTTAATATGAAAGAAGTACATTATAGGATCATAGAATCATGTTAAGTCACTTTGAATAGTTTTCCCTCAGGGTTAAATTTGGAAATATGCATGAAAGTGTTTGGGATCAAAGTTGGAATGAGATGTGCCGTGAAATGAAGTATACGGTAGCATTTTGTGTCTTTCTCAGATTATATTAAGTTATTAAATTTGCTTAATGGTATGTATATGAAGAATAGATTAAAAGTTGTGGTTATAATTTAAGAACTATCATAGTATTTTACGTTATAAGTTGTCTTGCATATAGGCAATCAAAATACAATCTCTATATTATGAAAATAGGTTTCAATACCTTTAAAATGAGATATGGTTTGAAGAAATCGGATGAGAAACGAAAAGTATATGATTTTTCAAAGATTTTTCAGTTCATAGGAAACTTATTTATTTTAAGCATTTCCAATTTTGATTGGTTTTAGGATTGAATCAGGCTTGATTTTGATTTGATTAATTGTTTATAAATGGAATGAAAGTGATGAAATGAGAATCTAGAAAGGTGATTGTGTAAATGTTTGATTTAAGTCTTAAATGAGCATATATTGAGGGGAGAAACCCTAAGGAAACATGTACCGGAAAATATAGAACTTTGAGTATGAAATTTGATGGGTTTTAATGTGATTTTGAGTGTTAAAATGTGGATTTGATGTACTTGTGTCTTTGGCATTGAAGTGTGGTGTGTTATTAGATATGTATATGTGAAATTGAGGCCAAAAGTGTGAGGAATTATGTATGCTGAATTTTGGATAGAGGTTAGTGAGCATGTGGATGTAAAAATGTCTTGATCGAATCCATTGGAGAGATTGGGAATGACTCTAGTAAGCAAGATGGAGGTTTATATGTGTATGTAATAAGGTATAAAAAGTGTATGCATATATATAGTGATATTTGTGTGTTAAAGTGATATGAAAATGTGCAATTGTAAAGAACGAGCAAAAGCATGTGTTTGTATTTATATGATAAATGTATAGAATTGTATTGGGGTATTGAAGAGAAGAAGTTGATAAAGAATTTTGAATAAAAGTGTGTTGGTGTATATGCTGACTCTTATGTGCGGCGAGAGATTGGTTTGGTGTGAGCTTTGTGCAGGATTGGTTGAGTACCATCACTTGAGTCTTGTAGACATGTTGTAAGCATGAACAAAATATGAAGAGTTAAGGTAGTGGCTTAAAAGACTTGACTTGACTTGACATTGGAAATTTAAAAGTGAAGACCTGCATTTTAGCCAATTGAACAGCATGTAGTCTTTTAGCATAACTTTCTTTACATAGCTCCGAATGACATGAGGTTTTCTGCCTTAGATACTAGACATCCTTAACTTTAAAAATGAAATAAGAAACCCCTTGATTTGTAAAGGTGTATTAGAAGTTATAGCCTATTTTCTATAACTGCGCAGGTTTGAAACTTGTTGATTTCATACATGCGTAAGTGTTGGATGTCTTGATCGAGGGGAGCACAGTTTCGACACTTGTTGTGCATTATAGGGAGTGATTGACCCTCTCGTATACTGTGAGTGGGTTTTATTTCAATGTTTTCGTTTAATATGTAAACTCTGCTTTACAACAGTTTGATAAATGAGCATGATTTATCGTGTGCTTAAAATGTTTTGACTGGTTTTGGAAATGATTTTTGTGAACCGATGGAGTGTCCAAAAATGTGGTTGAATTATGAAATATGCATCCATGTGGTTGAAATGTAAAACGTGCCATTTTATGATATATGTTGCATTTGGTTTGCGAACCTAATTTACGGCACATGTTTGATATGATATTGATATTGGCCTTGAGGGCTGTGATATGTATTGTTCCGTAGCTACGAAGGACACCGTGAGAGGCGCTTGGGTGGCGTCCGGATATGCCTAAGGCCTGGGGTATCCCACGAGTTGTCGAGATGAGATTTACGACACGGTACTAGCCAGGTTGAACCCGAAAGGGGGAGGATTTGGATACACTCTCCAAGTCTAGCACTCGGACGAGGTTCGTCGCCAACACCGAGGTAGAGAGCACTTTAAATAAAAATCGCATAAAACACTCCCGGTGCGCCTGTCATAGGTCGTGGTAGACCTCTGCCGGGACATTTTCGGCTGGCAGCTCTATGATTTTGATGACAGTGTTTTGGATGCATATTTGGCTTGATAATGCGTGCAAATGATATATTGTTGAAATGAAAAGCATGATGATTTGAAATATGATTTGTATACTATGCTTTGACACTCCAGTTTCACACCCCATATTACACGATTACATTGACCCACTCACTCACTGAGTATTCTTCCCTGAGTACTCACCCCTCCTCTTTCCCTCCCCAGACAGGATTATGGTGCTTGAGCGACGCATTTGGCTCTGGAGGGTTTGATAGCTTGGTGGATTTGGTGTTTACGACGGTGAGATTAAGTTTTAAACTGAAAATATGAATTTCATACTTTATGTCAACCCTACGTGGTCTTGATATTGAGATCCGTAATTGACCGTGTACATATTTTGGGATGATTGTATAATTTTTGGACTTCTGTTTGCGAAACTCTTATTTCACTCGCGTTGAGGCATTTGTAACTATTTAAAGTGTTAACTTGAGAATTTGTAATATATTTGTATAAATTTAGGCCCGCTCGATGTGGCTGCTGTTCATGCTCTAATTGGGCATAACAGTAGAGGTCTGTGGCTAGGACTGTTGGTGATTTGTTAGCCTTGCGTTGTCTGGATGTCGGTCGTGAGATTTGGTGGATTGTGTTGAGGCCGGGATGACCATTTGTTTAAATTTACAGGATGATTTTAATTTATACAGGTTTATTTGTACATGGGAGACCTCCAATTTATGGGGAGGTTCTGTCCGATTTTCTGTAGAAATACAGCCGGTATCCAGGGAAATAGGCGGCTGTTCACTATTCCCGGTTCGGGGCGTGACAGATTGACCAAAAAACCAATATAGTTTCATCCGTTGTTTGGAGAGGGATTTTGAAAAGTAAGGACCTCCTCTCAAAAGGTATCAAAATGAGGATCGGAAATGGTAATTCAACTAGTTTCTGACACGACACCTGGGTGGGCAAAGAAGAGCTCCTGAAGTTTGCTATATGCCTGATTGATTCAGCCCATTCAGTCAGTAAGGTCTCTGCATTCATCACAGTGAATCGAACCTGAAACATAAACGAGTTCAAGAAGTGGCTTCCTCCCCAGAAGGTCGATGAAATAAGAGCAATCATGATCTCCTCCAATATGGAAGTGAATGATGTGATCAGCTGGAGCCCCTCACCTACCAGAGATTTCACTGTAAAGTTAGCCTTTGGGCTATCTCACAGAAGAGCTGATAATGAAATGGGTTTGGAAAATCCCAAGTGCTGAAAGAGTGAGATTCTTTATCCGGCTCTTAGTAAATGGGAAGACTCTCACAAACTTTGAAAGAGTCAGAAGAAAACTCTCAGATGACCCCCTCTATCCCATCTGCAAAGAGTATGAAGAATCTAACTTTCATCTTCTTAGAGATTGTTCTTGGTCCAGAGAAGTCTGGCATAATGTCTGACCAAGGATAACTCAATCCCCCCAATTTAATTCTGAGAACTTTCTTCCTTGGCTAAAATATAACTGCACCAAAACAATTCCTCTCGCCCCCCCAAATTGGAACTCCATCTTCCCAGCAACGATCTGGCATCTCTGGAAAGCCTGGTGTAGATTCATTTTTGACAACTCCCCTATCAATATCAATGCCACAGTTTGGCATGTCAGGAATCTCGCAAAAGTATCCCTTCTTTCTCGGATTACCAGTCTTATCAGCACCCCTAAGCAACTCAGACAAATCCCCTGGAGCTCCCCCTCTCAAGGCTATTATAAGCTCAATACCGACGGCTCTGCAAAAGGTTCTCCTGGCAAAGCTAGTGCAGATGCGATCATCAGGGACTCCTCTGTCAACTGGATCACTTGCTTTTCCATAAATGTAGGCATCTCTGACAGCTTTAACACTGAGCTTTGGGGTTTAAAAGAGGGTCTCAACCTTGCTATACAAATGCAGATTAGCTTCCTGATCATCGAGTCTGACTCAGTTTCCCTGGTGACTCTTCTCAACAATGGCCCTAGCATCAACCACCCCCTACACCCCCTCATTCAAGATTGTAACTCTCTCAGGAGGTGTCTCGAGTCCTCCTATATTGTCTATGTAGTCAGAGAAAGAAATGTTTGTGCTGATCACTTAGTTTCAATTGGTCATCTGATGTCTCCAGGTCTGCATGTATTCATTGATCCTCCTCCCAACATCCGTAAGCTTCTTCTAAAAGATCTCATGGGCTTGTGCAGCTCAGGGACTGATCCTAGTCCCTAGCTCGCTTTTTGTTTGTTTTAGGCCTCTAACCAAAATAAAAAAGTACGCTTTTCAAGGATTCATGCGATTCACAATAAGCTGGCAAGTTAAGAATAGAGAACGTTAGGGCTGGTGACTGTAATCCTGAAAATTCTCTCTCCTCAACTTTCATGGCTTTTTTTTTTTTTTTTTGGTTCTTCTGGTCTTCAATTACCTTTGTATTTGTCATCTGCAGTGGTTCTTGGAACAGATAAACGAGTGGATTTGAGCGTGGTTGCAGCAACTTCAACTTTATTTTAATTGTCCTCTTGAATTTACATTTTAGTTGTAGTTTATATTTTTTTTTTTTGGAACATTAATTTGATTGTTATTTTGATATCTCTGTCATCGAATCTTGGATTTTTAGTTTTTTATTTTAAAAATGTAGTTGATTTACCTTTCTTCTTTTTAAATTATTCTCATAATTTGATTAATTTAATTTTTAATTCAATCAGATTCTTTCTTTAATATCATAGAATTCTTAGATATTATCTTCAAAAAAATAGCCTAATATTCTATGCTTGGAATTTCATCTAGAGTTGTTATTATTAATTTTTTTTTCTAATTCTTTATTTTTAGTTATTGGGTTAAGTTTTATTATTTTGATTTTGTTTTCACTTTAATTTTAGGATTTCTATACCTTCAACAAAGGTTGAATTTGTTTAGAAAATAGAATTTTGTTTCTAATTCATTTCTTTTGTTTGGAATTTATTTAGAATTCTTTTCATTCATAATTAATTAGCTGGTTTTATTTTCTTTTAAATCAAATTTGTTTAGATGAATTTGGATTTTAATATTTGTATTTACTAATTTTGTTGTTGGTTAATCTTGTTATTTTAGTTTTTTGTTGGAGTTGGATTAGAATAATTAAAATTTCTCAACTCTCTTTTCTCCTTTTCCTTTCACTATTTGTTTTTTTATCATGTATTTTTTCTCCTTGTTTTTTCCCACGTATTTTTCTCTTTATTTTCTTTATTTTATTTTTTATTTTTCTCCCTTTTCTTTTTTTTCCCCAAAGTTTTTTCTTCTCTCTTTTTTTTTTTTTTTTGGGTTTCAAACTATCTCCCTTTCTCTCTCAATCTCTGAGTTGTTCAAGGGTCATTTCATCCCTGTCTTTCTCTCTCTCTCTGGCTCGCAATTCATCATGAATCCTTTACCTCCATGCTCAACACCACCATTGTCATTGTGCTTGCTCCTCAACATCATTTCTGATATTATTTTTAAAAAGAAAATCCAAACTTATTTTATGTCTACAAATTAATAATAATAATTGCTTATATAAGTTGAATTTTAATTTTGAGATTGTTTCAAAAATAATTGAATTTTGCATTTATTTGTTAATGCCAAATCAATATCATTCCGATCTATGAATATCATCCGTACATCTGGAAAATTAAATTTTAAAATTTCTTTCTTTTTTAGAAGTTTAATCCCAATCGTTGAATTTGCCAAAAATCTATGCATTAATCTGACCCGTTAGTTTAATTTTAAAATCAGAGGAAGAATTTGATTTAACTGAAATCCACTTTAATCTCAAGTGCTAAACATAAAGATGATCTCAGCCGCTCATTTCAACAATGATCTAAGATCTTACCGTCACCGAATCTACACCGTTCATTTAAGTAATAAACAAAACTTCCCAAAAAATAAAAATTAAAAACAGAACGAGAAATTTTTTAATAATTTAAAAGAAAAGGGAAAAAGACGAGAGGCCTCTGAATTGCAGGATAAACAGCAAGGTCTTTCAAGAAAAAGACTATTCAGTCCCGAAAGATGGTGTAATTTTAGTGCTGATTTCTTCATCGGCCTCCCCGAATACAAATCAAAATTCTTTTTTTTTTTAAAGGAAAATGTGATTCTCATGGCCAGTCCCAAAAGGTAATAGCAACAACGTTGCACTCCTCAAGGCGATAGGATATGAGAGCGCTCCATCATTCACCCACCGCAGGAGTCTCCATAATCCCAAGATTACAAAGTCTCGACCGCATCAAGGTGAATGAGGGCTTTGATTTTGCGACGATTCCTCCTTGGACTTTACGAACATTGATTTCGTTCGCTCCAATTCGTTACGAATGGTCGCATGATTTGAGAGAGAGAGAGAGAGAATGAGAGAGAAGAATCACAACGGAATTCAAAAATCAAACAAAAGGGAGAAGCCATTGCAGATCCTCCATAGAAGCCCAGAGTTGGTGAGAACGACGTGGGGATTTTAGACCTTCAAGAGAAACCCTAGACAACAGGGAAACGGTGCTGATGCGGGTGAGTCCTTTTCGTGGCTCAGGCATATTTAAAGATGTAGAGTTTTGATTGTGGCCGTTGGATGCAAATCGTGCGGTGGAGGGGAAATCCTTCTAGAAAGTTCCAATGGGTGATTTAATTTGTAAGTATTATTTTCGTTTATTATTTTTGTTATTTTGAATTGGAAAGAGAAATTATCTTCCCACACGTGTAATAGGGTTTGGTCCATGTCGGACAATCCAGAGAGGATCGTTGATTTAGGAAAATTGTAAGAGGAATTTGCAGCCTATTCCTATTGAAATTCAAAATCAGCAGTAGGTTCTCTCTCTCTCTCTCTCATGACCAAAATCCGCCGCTCCATCTTCACTAACGCAAGAGCAGCAGAGCAAACTTGTCTCTCTCTCCTCCGAACTTGCACTTCTCTCTCTAACCTCACTCAGATCCAAGCTCACATTCTCAAACTTGGCCTCCAGACAAACTCCTTTGTACTCACACAATTCGCTTCAAAATCTTCCAACCTTAATGCCATTGATTATGCACCGACCTTCATATTCGCACCTGAATCTGATTCCTCTCTCTATGATACATTTCTCTTCAACACCATCATCAGAGCATACGCTAGAAGTGCTGCTCATTCCAAACATAAAGCCCTGTATTTCTATAATTTAATGCTTAGTTACGGTGTTTTGCCTAACAATTTTACGTACCCGGTTGTTCTTAAGGCCTGTGCTGGTCTTGCAGATTTGAATTTGGGAAAAAGCTTGCATGGGTGTGTCGTTAAATATGGCTTTGATGATGATTTACATGTGCAGAACACATTAATTCACATGTACTGTAGTTGTGATGGAGGGATTGCGTTCGCCAGGAAGGTTTTTGATGGAATGCCCGTGTTGGATTTCGTTTCATGGAGCGCAATGATTGGTGGGTATGCACGGTTACGTCATTTAGATGATGCTCTTAAGCTGTTTGGGAAAATGACGGATTTGGGTATTCGTCCCGAGGAACATACTTTGGTTTCGTTGTTGTCCGCATGTGGTAATTTAGGTGAGCTTGAAATTGGAAAGTGGGTGGCATCTTATATTGAGATGGAGAGGTTTGAAACGACGTTGGATCTTAGTAATGCGCTTATAGACATGTTTTCCAAGTGTGGTGATGTTGATGAAGCACTGAGATTATTTAGAAACATGAATGTTTTGTCGGTTGTTTCTTTGACTTCGGTTCTTGTTGGTTTGGGAATGCACGGACGTGGGGTCGAGGCGGTTTCTTTGTTCGAGGAGATGAAAGAGTCTGGCATGGTGCCGGATGATGTTCTCTTTATTGGATTGCTTTCAGCTTGTAGTCATTCTGGGTTGATTGAACAAGGGAAGCACTATTTTGATCAGATGTTAAGAGAATTCAAGATTGTACCTAAGATAGAGCACTATGGTTGCATGGTTGATATGTTTTGCAGGGCTGGACTTGTTGGTGAGGCACTACAGTTTGTTCAGAATATGCCTGTTGAACCAAATCCAATAATTGCACGAATCTTAGTCGATGCATGTCTTGCCCAAGGCAAACATGAGCTTGGTGAGAGGTTTACCAAGCAGTTAATTGATAATGAGCCAATGCGTCCTTCAAACTATGTCTTACTCTCCAATACTTATGCAAAATTGCACTACTGGGAGCAGATGTCCAAGGTTAGAAAGTTAATGGGGAAGAAGAAGATGAGAAAGATTCCTGGAAGCACCAAAATTGAATTGGACAGTGAAATCATTTAAGCTGCTACCTCCAGGAGGGGAAAAAGTTTGTCAGCATATACCAAGTAGCCAAAAAAAAAAGGCAAAACAGACCAGAAACAAGAAAGCCATGAGCGAGAAAGGCCCAAACAGCCTAAGGCCCAAACACTCTCGAAGAGGAGGAGGAGGAGGAGGACTCTCTCATAAAGTGAGGAAGAAAGAGAGAGAAGAAAGAGAGAGAAAAGGAACATAAAGAGAGGGTAAGGGGAACTGCTGTTCCAGCAGAGAGAGATAGAGAGAGAAAAGAATAATAAAGAAAAGCAGAATTTGAAGAAGAAAGAGGCAATTCACGCTTGGTTTCTAGTGCATAAAGTGAAAAGTTCAAATGGCTGAGAAATCATAGATGTTTTCGAAAATTTGAAAACATCTTGGAATGTTAGAATTAAGCAACAGCACTTTCTTTCTTTTTGTTTAAGTGTTTAAACAGTACCATTTTATGTGCTTTTGTATATTCTTTCATATTGATGTGCCTAAAGCAACAGTAATCTACAAGAGTTTGACATTTGGTCTTTTTTTTTTTTTAATTGAAGCAACGGTAGCATTTTGATCCTTGACTCTTTTTATTGAGATGATCTTTGATATTTAACTCCGTCATCGAGCTGAGTTTTGATATTCAACTTGACACTCTGACTCAGCCTTTAGGTTAACCTTTTGTTACGAACCCAGTCAGCTGGAAGGAGGAAGCAGTCGACTGGGAGGGTGGTAGCCTACCGTGAGCTTGATGGTTGACGAATTTTCAAAGCCAGTTGATTGTTGATTGTAGAGTTTGTTGAAGGTATAACTGAGAAAGAATTAGAGGGAGAAAGAGAGGAAGAGATAGAGAGAGGAGAGAGAGTCTAGAAAGAAAGAGAGAAGAAGAGAGAGATGAGGGTTAGAGAGAGAAAAGAATCATAACGAAGGGAGAGAGAGAGAGAGACAGAGTGGGAAGTGGAGAGCACCACAAATCTCATTGTTTGCTCATTTCCAATTATCATCGGCCATTTATATACTTTGTGGATTGGTTATTCGATCAATCTAACTAATACTCTAACTAAATTTTTTATTACAGTTTGGTTTAATTATGATTAGTTATTACAGTTGAACTACTTGTTACTTTTAAACTACTTTAACTACTTCAGTTAGCTGACTTCAACTAACTTGGTTCCTCGTTGCTACAATTTCCCCCCTCATTGAGAGTATCGTGGTCCTCAAGGATGGAACAAAGAATTGAGCTAGTCGACTCTGGTGATGGGTGAGTTTACTACTGATCATATTCAAGATACAGTTACTTACAGTAGCACAATACATATATATTTTTTATTATATCGTCGTCGTCATCATCTTCTTCTTCTTTTTCTTTTTCTTCTCCTTCCTCTTATCGTTGTATATCATTTTCTTCATTTTCATCTTGTATTTCTTTTTATCTTCTATTTCTTCTTCCAAAACAATATCGAGTACATCACCTAAAACTGCTTCAACCTTGTCGCGTTTTCTATTTCTTGAATTTCTCAAATGGTTTATCTTGTTGTTTTGCATCTTCTACTCCAAACATTGAGACTTAAAAAAAAAAAAACCAATGTATCAATTTCTTCATGACCAAGATAGTTGTTTCTGGATACCTTTTCTTCTACATTTCTTCTGCTATTAACCGGAGTTGGAAATAGTGGAAATTGTATCTTCATAAGGGTATTATTACTGATCATGGAGACTTTTCGTTCTGCCTCCATTTTCTCTTCCAATTGTGTCTATATTCCATCCACTTCTACACAAAAGTCCTGTGTCCCAACTTTTTGCTTCATAAATTGTTCTTCCATGGATTTTGACATTGTTTCTTCTTGTTCTTCGGATTTGTCTTTGTTTAGTATTTTCATGATAGTGTTGAAATTATCATCAATTTTTGCCATAAAAGCATCTAGCTTTTGATTGCGTTCATCAATTGTCTAGTTGAATTTTTCTATTCTTTGTATCAACTGGAAAATGACTTTCTTTGATTTGAGTAATAGTTTCATACCAGATGTCGTTTGTCATTTTCTCAAGATTCACCGAAGAACGTAGACTGATGCCAATTTGTTATGAACTTAGTCGGCTGGAAGGAGGAAGCAGTCGATTGGGAAAGATTGATGGTCGACTAGGGAGGGTGGTGGTCAACCGTGAGCAAGATGTTCGACAGGATTTTCATAGCCAGCTGACTATGGAATTTGTTGAAGGTACAACCAAGAAAGAATTAGAGGGGGAAAGAGAGAAAGAGGTAGAGAGAGGGGGAGAGAAAGTCTATAGAGAGAAGAAGAGAGAGGCGTTAGAGAGAGAAAATATAGTGTCATTGAAAATCAAGATATTTGCATGGGGAATTCAACCGGTCAAACTTATCTAGATGGTACTTTTGTTGTATAGTAATTTGATATAATGCCTTAGGGTAATTTTGATCCACGAAAGCAGAGGGAGAGATTTAGAAAATAAATACATTTTTTTCTATTTTGTTTGGTAAGAGTGGAAGGAAAAAAAATGGGTATTATTCTTCCAAAGCTATGTAAAATTAAAAAAAGAAAAGAATAATTTTGACTATAAATTTTCATTGCAATCCCAATCCGTGTCCACGAATGGAAGAAAACATGGAGGGGATACTATTTCACCCATTTTTTACTTTCACTCTCCCTTTCCGCCCCGAATCAAGCAAAAGCAATCTCCTATTTTACCCTATATTTGCTTCCCTTCCTCTTTTCCTCCCACTTTACATCCCAATCAAACTTGCTGATCGTATTTTTTTTAACGGTTGAAAATAAAAAAAAAAAAAGAAAAAAATTGTCGATGTGGCTCAAGTAGGTTTTTTTTTTTTTTTTTTTTTTTTTAGTAACCCTTTGTAGTAACAGTAGCTTTCATGCTTATGGATGTCAGTAATTTCATTTAATTGGGCTTAATTTATTATTCTCATTATTTGATTATGTGTATAGTCTTCATTTCATAACTCTTTATATTTAAGGTCTCCAAGTTACTATAAGCTCCGAATTCTCGTTGCTAGAATGCGTAGTCGTTCTGGCCTTAAGTGTGTGTGCGGTGTTTTAGTCTTCCTTGGTTGAGTGGATTGTTGTTTTAATTGTCAAGTAGTAGAAACTATTAAAGTCTCTGAGGGTGGTAACAATGGACGATAAGAATGAAACTAGTTTGATTGCTCCCTCCCTCCCTCTCTCTCTCTCTCTCTCTCTCTCTCTCTCTCTCTCTCTCTCTCTCGTTTGGAGATCTAGTATCATCTTCAAACCCTAATTTCTTTATCAACCAACAGAGCTACAGTTCGAGATAGGCTAATTTCAGAAAATTAACCTATCACTCTAATTGAAATAAGGTAAATCTAGAGTCCCAGGAATGTAAAATAAAACAACAGTGGGTTCACATATAAAATGATCACTTTGTGGCCTAAATTACTTCACATAAATAAAAGCTGATTTCTAGTTTACATGTATTATTGCATGGCTCATCCCAGAAAGAGAGAGAGAAGCAAATGCTATTTCTTTACAATTATTCATTTGTCTGGTGGCCCCCTTTTCACTCTTTCACTAAATTGTGTCTGCATGCTAAAAAATTTTAGAAAAATATAATCTTTTACTGTTTTCACAAAGTCCGGACAAATACTTTCCCAAAAGGATAGTAAAAATAAATAAATAAATAAATAAAAAGAAAACCATCCCACAATATTTGGAAAGATTTTTAAAGAGAAGCTAGAAAGCTCAGTTATCCTCCTGTGACCGGTCATTTGTTGATTTGGGGCCTAGTTTAGTTTAGCCAAGCAGCATGGGCACAGCATCAGCTAAATGCAAATGCATCACATCCAAAGTTCACTAGGCAAAATGCAGAAAAAGCACAAACATATGTCTACTGGTTTTTAGGTTCTATAAAAGACCTATTTACAGCAACTTACATACACAACCAAGTAAAATTTATCTCAATCTTCTGTCCATTGAAAGCAACAAACTCAATATATACATCCCTGGACGAAATTAGCTAAAGAAACTGTGTAGGGTCCCGTCCCACCTTCCTTGTCAGCATTAGGGATGCTGGAGTAGCTGTAGAGGTGGTTAGACATTTCCCAGCTCCAATCTGACTTCCTGGATATGGACATCTGAGGCCATCGGTTTATTCTCACGTAATGCTCCCTGATCTTTCCTTCCCCAATAAAACTGGTCACGATAGAGTAACAACATTCATGACCGCCCCAGACCTTGTCACCAGGGTCTGCAGTTTGACTGCCATCGGGATGGAAGTAGCGATGCATGAGAGGTCGGATGCCTTTCCAATAAGGATCAAGATTTCGCCAATACTCTGGAGCTGCCTGAGGGAAAAATAGCACTTGTTGTAAGTAAACCAAGCCCTTACCCAACCATGTGAGCTTAAATTTTTGCTTTTCTCCTTTTGTCTGTTCCTGCATGCCTAAGTTTAAGAAGAGAATAGAGAAGCTCCAAAATCTCTTCAATCAAAACATGGAGCACGCATAACTGTTTACTATTCAAAAAGCATTTTATTTAGTCTCTAAATTACTTTCACTTTTCACTTTCACAATGGGAGTGTTTTGAGCTTGGAAGTTTGGAGAGGCATTAATTATGCCAAGCATCAATCAGTCATTAAAAATTCTAAACTTTTCAATTGGTAAACCAAGCTCAATAATTAGCCTTTAGGAAGTTAGGACAGCATCTGCCTTCTCTATATTAACGTCATAGATGCACAAACCTTATTAAAATGAAACTCCCATGCATGATCACACAGATCCTCTTTCATGATGCGGTTCTGGCCAATAAAATTAGAACTGTCAGAAAATATAAGAAGATAAGAGTTCGTTCCATGTGCATTTGTGAGAGTCAACAAGTTACTTACACGTTTCCCATCCTTGAGAGAAACTGCATAAGCAGCCAACATTGACAGTCCCCTGGCTTGCGAAACACGGGGTATATGTGCCTTCCCATTCCACAGTTCCTTGCACTAAAAGGAGAACAAATTTAGACCAGTCCATAAACAAAGTTTCCATACTAACTTCAATATTAATGATATTATTTACAATTTCCAAGACTCATTAGACACATAGATAGCCTAGGGCATTTAATGACCAAATGGAACTGTCCAAGAACATTCTCAAAAGAGAATCATAAACTTTTTGGTTGTTGACAGGCCATTCCATTGTTCAAAGGTATACTGTCCATGAGACATCCAACATGGAAAGTGGAAGAAATTCTATAATTTGTTCAACACTCTCTTTCACAAGGCTTCTTAGGGTGGTGAACAGAGAAAATCATTCAAGGCAGTAACTTCCTCAAGGTAAGGTACCCCTGTATGGCCTTTGTAAGGCAGGCAACGGGTAAGCAGGTAGTAGCAACTACCCTGTGGAATATATTTGAATGGTGGGCTTCTGTCCTAAGACAGCTTTCTTCATCTAAGAGGCTGCTAATTGGGTGCTATCTTAAGGCAGCTTTCTTCACTGAAGAGACTGCCAAGTAGAATCCAAACCACTGACAATCTGCAAAGGGAAAAAAAAAAGGCCTTATTAAATAGGTGCTACCACTCTTAGAAGCATGTGATGGAAGTGAACCACTTGCTTCTGCCTTGTGAAAGGACCAGAATGGTGTGAGAATTGGTATACTTGTTTCAGGGTCTACTTTGGCCTGCCATTTGAGGGAATGGGGCCACCCCTGTGTTCATAGAAGGCTGGTTTAATCCACTTTTATGAGTGCACAGGCGGCAGATGGACATCGTACCGAGTTAAGATGGCACTACCTTGGTGGCATCTATTATGTTTTCATCTTATCCTCAAACTACCAACTCCCTTTTTATGAGGGCAGTTTTACAAAAGAAAATAAGATCCCTGTATTAATTAACCTTCATGATCCTCCTCCATCAAGAAGTTTTCTTCTCCACAGTAGTAGCTACTACAAGAGAAAGAGACATTGACCAGACATCTTAAAGCTTTTATTGCTAAAAATGATGCTTTCTAAAATGAAAGGTTGTGTAAGGAACAAGTGAGCACCAGGGAAGTATGTGTTACATATATCAGTCAGGAAATGATGTTTCGGGTCAACTTGATATGGTGGCTTTTGCACCTAAGTCAATTGTCGCTCTCATCATTTATGCAGTCCTGATACCAATTTCTGTTACATATATCAGTCAGGAAATGATGTTTCCGTTCAACTTGATATGGTGGCTTTTGCACCTCAGTCAATTGCCACTCTCATCAGTTATGCAGTCCTGATACCAATTTCTACTTATAATAGGGGACACGTATCAAACTACAAAGGGGAACTAGCACAATAACCATCTGTAGAGTTTTCTAAAAAGAATAGAGAATCAAGAAAACCATACATGATAACATCCACCAAAACAAAAAATTGGACATGAAATCTTATGCACAACTGAAACCATGAACAGCGGTCAAAGGGCATCAGTGTACAATTTAGTTGAAGAAAGTCTTAACTAATAAACAGAAACAAATAAAATTCATGGACTCCCAGCCAATCTCCTCAGCTTTTTGAAAGTTTCAGGACCTAGGCTCATGGTCAGCATGGGGTAAGACCTGGGAACAGTGGTGGCAAAGCCCTTAAAAGAAATAGGGTTTATCAGGTGCCTCAAAGGCAATTTAAGTCTTTTAAGAGATTACAAAGATGAAGAAGCAACACTAGGCTTTAAGGCAAGCTAAAAACCGAGTCTAAATAGGTTGTCATAAGAATAATTTGCAAATAAATAATTGAACAATCAACATGAACTAGAGAATAAATCACCACTTCACTCATGTTAGCACTTAGTTCAGCCCTACACCGTCACCAAGGTTGTAACACATTCTTCCTTACATCTTCAGCAGATTTTTTCTTTTTAAAAAAAAATAATAATTAGTACTAATTTCCCCAGTTTATTAATTGAAACAGTTTAGAGACTTATGATGCCTTCTAAGTCCATTATTCTTTCCTTTAGGGGACAAAAACCTTACTTCAGACCTAGAATGATATTATCAGTTTGGCATAAGCAATTCTAGATTCCAGAACCAAGTTTCATAATTCTTCAAAACCTTAACATCTTTACTGTCAAAACCTCATGCCAATCAGCTAAAAGTTTCCAATTCGAATAGATTAAATAATGCAAGAACCAAAATAAAATTAGAGAACAATTGAAAATGAAGAACTTTTTAACAGAAACTGTGATGGTAAGGATGGTACCTTGTACCACATCTTCACCGGGCATTCTTCGGAAAGTATCTCCTGAAAGGCATCCGGAGTACTCTGTGATCCCACGATGCCATTACATTTAAAGGAAAAATTTTATAGGATCGCAGTAAGACCTACTTTATTATATGACACTGAATATTGGGCCATTAAACAGCAACAAGAGCAAAAAATAGCTGTAACTGAAATGAGAATGCTTAGGTGAATGGGTGGCAAAACTAGAAATGATAGAATTAGAAACGATGAAATACGTAATAAACTGAGAATCAGTTCAATTGTGGATAAGATGCGAGAATACTATTTGAGATGGTTTGGACATATGCAACGAAGGTCTAAACACGCACCTGTTAGGAAGGTAGAGAACTTAAATATAGGAGATATAATAAAACGTAGAGATAGACCATTGAAAACTTGGATGCAATATATTCGTAAAGATATTATAATGATGGAGTTAATTGAGGAGATGGTTTTAGATAGGAATGAGTGGCGTATGAGAATCCGCACAAACTAAATCTTTTTCTTTCTTTTTTTTTTTTAATTTTATCATTTGTCTCTAGCCGATCCCAAATTTTGGGATAGAAGGCCTAGGTTGATGTTGTTGTTGTTGTTCAGTTAAGCTTTTGATAGCAAACAAAATCTGAACAAATACAACATTAGTATATCTTTTTTCTGTTTGAACAACAACCTCTCACCAATACCACTTTGAAATCACCTCATATTCAGTTTCAGTAATGTCTCTCCAGAAAAAGGCCTCTCCAGTATGAATCTCGATAACCCTTCCCGGAAAGATTGTTGAACCAACGACCTAATCCTGAACCACCACCCACAAAGTAGCCATTTAAATGCTTCCCCCTTCACTAGACTGGACATGTGCTTACTTCCTCCATATCTCCCCAAATGATTCTTCTTTAAAAGCTCTCAGAATTACTTTAACAATGATTCAGCATTCTTCCAGCCTTAAGAAAAACATCCCCCATACCACAACCAACTTAACCTTTTCACCACTCTGTCATTCAAAAACTACTTAAAAAAGAGTAAGAACACTTTAAAGGCAGAGAAATTGTTTCACTATGGCATGTCATCAATCATAAGTTAAAGTTTCACTTTTAAGACTCAAATAACATCTTTTATTGAGTCCCAAAAAAAGGATGCCAACCTTAACAACATTCCCATTCCTTCAGCAAGCTAAACCTAAAACACCCCCATCATCAAAACAAATAAAAAACAGTATAAATGGTCTTGAAAAACGGCTAAAATCGATATAGGCCCATTCAACATAACTCAAAATAAGAGAGAAAATTTACATGTTTTCATCTAACATCACCATTTACCTCCGAAACCCATTCCTTCTGCATGCTAAACCCAAAACAACCCCATCACCAATACAAATAAAAAGATCTGTAATTGTTCGATCAGGTGATCAGTAAAATCAATAATAACCTAAGAAGATGGCTTCAAGTCATGTCGCAATCCCACTAAGGTTTATTTTGCTCCCACCGCTTGATATGCAAATTGGACTGCAAATAACCTCTAGGATACAATAAGACTCAATTTTAATTTCGTTTGCACCCAAAATTAAACAGCTGAACACTCACAAGAAAATGACAGATCCATCTCACTTGTGAAATAATCTCTGTAATTAAATATTGCACAGGAGTTTTTGCAGAGAGAACAAGATTAGCAGTATTCTATGTTTGTTTTCTGCAACCAACCTGCCTTATATGGGCATAATTATGTCTATTTGAAAAGGCATTATGTTTAATAACCTTTTAGAAATAACCGTTAAAATAGCTATTAGGACATAAGCACTCAATATTCTCAAAATAGGTGTCATTTCAAATCCATACCTTTCCAAACCTTACTAGAAGGTTAGAAAACATTATTATTATAGATAAGGATAGTTTGAATTCATAATTAATAATGAGGACATTTGGAGTTCTACATATTTAATAATTAGAATATGCAAAATTACGAATAAGGATGGATTGGCTTCAGGACTAAAATTATGGATACTTTGCCCTTAACCACTACATATAAAAATAATGTGAAACTTTACTGCTCCGAATTGCCTTATTCAGAATCTAAGCGGCTTAAGAGTAATTAGCAAATGCAATTGCCTTTTAATCCACATGTATAGTACCCACCTGTACCTTTTGGCCTCTCTCCCATGACCCATACTTATGTGGGTATCCCAAACTTTCCAACTTTCATATGTGGATCAAATGTCCGCTACATTTTGAAAATACTCCAACAGTAATGACTCCCTAGCCTTTAGTGCCTCTAAGAGCAGCATAAACCATTGTAGACCCAAACAAGGGAGAAAATTTACATGCTCCATCCAACATAGCCATTTACCCCCAAAACCCATCCTCTCCGGAACCACACTTGCAATTAAAGCCATATCTAGTTTTTAAGCAGCTCCCAAAACATGTTGAAACTTTCAAACAAACCTCCGTCTTCTAGCCAAATTCTTAGAGAGATGTACACATGTACACACTGCCCACTCATATAATTGCATTGCAATCTTCTATACTAGTAGCCTCAACTTTTTTAGACAAGAACCATAGTGTTGTGATTTAAACTTGCTATAAACTTCCAATCAGCATTGGAAATCCTTGAAGAATTCCAGGATGTCATGTTCCACAACCTCTCAATTAGCCTTAAACAGGTCAAACTAGATACATCAGGCCTTGGATCTCTATCCAATTTGCAACTCCATAAAATCTTAAGCACTTTTCTACTGGAAAACATCCATCCACCATAATAACATTATCACCAAACAAATACTCAACTAAGATTTATTTTAAATTAGTTGGGCATAGTTGTATCATCACCAAAACAAGTAAATAAATATATAAACAAAAAACTATAGCATATCCTTGTCCCTTAAGGACCTCAAGAAGTGGGTCAAACCAAATGAAGATCCAAAGAACAAAGCCAAAAACAAATGGGACCACTTGACAACCTTCTAACTACACTTAAAAGACCATATTGGAATTAGGGGTGTATTCGAGTCAAGTTGATCCCGAGTATCCTTATTTTTGAACTCGATCTCAATTTTTTTAACCCATCTAGAGCTTGAACTCGACGAGTAGTAAATAATAAGACTCAAACCCGACTCGATTGTATAATGAAACTACTCGAACTCAACTCGAAAACTCAATTATTATATAATATATTAATATATTTTATTTTATTTAATGTTTATATTATAATCATTTAAAAATATATATAATATATATTAATATATGTTATCGAGCAACTCGACGAGTTTTCAAATCTAAAATTCTATTAATCAAACTCAACTCGATTATATAATGAACTCGACTCAAACTCAAGTTGAGTTCAGTCAAAATCGAGTCAAGTTGACCTGTTGACCGAGTGGCTCGTGAGTGGCTTGAACTTAGCTCGGTTCGTATAGCAGCCCTTGAATCATCATGTCTCAAAGCTCCATCCATATTGCAGTTCGATACAAACTAAACTACCTCGTCTTCCATTTTCTCTAGCCAACAAACTGGCTCCTCCCAACAAGCTCAAAATCCATCAAACTAATCCAAGGCATCTCATGAAGTGATACCTGGCCTGTCTCAAAGCTAGGCTTTTAACCATAGTAGTTCAATCAATCTCCACCTTACTAACAAATGAAGTTGACACCAAAGTCATTTATTGTTCTAAGAAAATTTTGGCTATCTTAGTCTCCTTTTAGCCATAGTCCATGGGAATTTTGTCTCCAAGAAATCCCTCCACAAGCAATACAGGGAAACTCATTTTCCAATAACATCCTTTTTTTCCTTTTTCTCCACAAGAGCAGCAATCGTTTCCACCTCATCTAGCTCGTCCATATCCTTCAAGACAGCGCCCTTCTTTAGGTAGACAACCCCAGAGAGTAGGAATTTTCCCATTTCGTCAACTTTTACTTTAAGCGATATAGCTTTTTTACTACGATAAACTTCGCATACACACCATCTCGCAATATAGCAATATAGCTTTTTTCCCAATCAAATTCACAAACTATCCAATTGAGTGCAAGCATCAGCTCTCGCAAACAAAGCGGCAGAAACGAAAAATCCAACCGAATGAAATCAAATAAAACAGAACATAACATAACGAAATATAAAAATAAAAAGGGCGCAATCAACCCCCCAAAATAGAAATCCCAAATCAATCACTGCAAACCATCAAAATCAAACCCCACATCTCAAATTCTGAAATAAAAGAGGAAAAGAAAAACCCACCAGCCAAATTATAGAAAACAATCAAAATCAGATAATTAAAATAAAATTGGAAAGGAACCTTGGAAGTCCAGAGCTTGTCACTGGAAGCAACTCCATGCCAACCACGAGAGACAAGGAGAGAGAGTGCCACGCTGCGTGCGTCTAAATAACCTAAAATCTTCGTCATTATATCTGTCCCAAACACCACTAATGGGTCTTGTCTTTTCTTCTCTTCTTCTTCTTCTCCTTCATTTTCTGCTTCACTTTTCCTTTTCTTGTTTTCATTCATACCCACCTTTTCTTCTTCTCTTTTCTTCCTCTTCCTCCCCTTCTGATTCCGCATTTCATTCTGATTTTCTGTCTCTGCCATTGGCAGCAGAGAAAATTCCCCAGAACCCCGCTTTACGCAAAGACAAATTTGCTCTCAAGGAACAGGCAACAGAAACTGTAGAGAGAAAGTGAGAGGATGGTGGGGTTTATTGGAAGTTTGGGATACCGTGCACCGACTGAACATCGCGAATAATGCTCAGGCCAGTAAAGATGTCCACGTGGCATATTAAAATGTTTTTATTCAAGTGGGTCCAATTTTGCTGACGCTTCAGAATCAGAACAAATTTGGATGGGCCTGCGACGTGGCAGTGAGTAAGTGGATAATCCACGTGGCAGAAAAGAACCAGATATTTCAAAATTTTGAGATATTTTCTACATACGTGGCGAGACACTATTGGGTCAGATTCGTTGACAAAAGGCCCAGACCTTTGACCTAATTAAACCTCAGATATGTTGACTCAGCATGGGAAAAGTCAAAAAATTAAAACTTTTATCGAAACTAAAGTGAATGATGAACAATTCTATTTTTACCATATTCTAAATTTAAAATATTATTTAAAAAATATTTCTTTTCAATCATTGTACTTTGCATCAGTAAAAATGGACAGTAGAAAGGTAATAATAAAGTGAAACAATTTAGTATTGACGTTCAATATATTTAATGGTAGATATTAAACTGTTTTAATAATATATTGAATTTAAATATTAAGAATAAAAAGAAAAAAAGAATTAATTTTTAAATTAATCTATGATATTCAAATTAAATTAATTAAATAATTTACGTATTATTAATTAAGTAAAGAAAGTAATATAATTTAATTTTTATTTATTATATGAATAAGAAATAGTTGTAATAAAAAAGAAAAATAGATATTATACAAGCAAACAGAAGGAGAATACTTCTCCAAGAAGAAAAGTTGGGTAGAATAAATTCTTGAATCGACATCATAGATTCAAAGATACTTTATTTTTAGCATTTCACCCGTAATAAAAAAAAAAACTACAAAAATTACTTTGCAATGTGAATGAAATGATTGAAACTAGACATGAAATCAATTAAGTGTTGAACATTAAATGCTAAAAAGAAAAGGAGTTCAAAGTTTTTGAGTGTTTGATTATTGATTATGATGACGAAGTATGAGTAGGGATGATAATATCTGATTCGAATCGATAGATATCTAAAAAGTTTGATCCGTTGGATTGTTTTTTTTTAAATCGAGTTCGGGTCGGTTTGGTTCCTCATTTTAGTATAAAAATAGTTGGGTCAGTTTGGTTTCGAATTTAGGTTATAAATTATCTGATCCGATTCAACGCGATTATAATTTATAATAAAATTTTATTTTATTTTAATATTATATTATTAAATTAAAAAAAAATTAGGGTTAACACCAACACAACCCATTCTTATCTTTCTCTTCTTTCACCACTGCCGCCGCACAACACTTTTTTTTTTCCTTCATTTGCTTTACCATCACCTCACACTCTCCCCTTCATCTCATCATCGTCCATCACAATCATCGACGCCAAATCCAGAAGACTCTACCGACGCCATCCCCTCCATTTACCATCGCCGACACCAGATCCAGAAGACTGTGTCGACCTTCATCACCTTCATCGAGTGTGCCAACCTCCATCACCTTCATCGACTATGCCGACCCCAGATCCAAAAGATTGCATTTCTCATTCTTCACCAACAATAGTTACGACGACTTCAGAAGGTTGGATTCTTTGGTGATTAAACAATTTTTTTTCTTCCTTTTATTAACCCTAATCAAACATCCATTTTTTTTCCTTTTATTTTTTTATTTTTCCTTTTATTTTCTCATTTTCTCAATGATGACTTCAATTTTTTTTCCTAAACGATCATCCAATTTTTTTTCCTTTTATTTTGCTCAAATTTTCAAGATTTTAGCAGATCTAACCAAAGATTCATTTTTAATAGATCTGGAAAATTGTTTAAATGAACCAAAGATTCTTTATTCAAAACTTGGGTGTTGGGTTCAAGCATCTGCATCTATACTAGTCTAATGCCATTTAGTCATTTTTTATATTTAGTCATTTAGTTATTTAGTAATTTGATTTAAATCGGAAAAATTGTTTAGATTACATGGTTCTCAGAAAATCTGGAAAATCTAGAAAATTTTTATATTTAGTCATGGTTCTCATAGAGTAGAGTTATATAGATTACATGTAAATTGTAAATTCAGGTATAGAGGAATGAAAAGGGTGTGGATTAATGTTCTCATTTTATTTTGAAGCAAGAGAAAACTGAATTTTGGAGATTGACTGCATGGTCAGACTAACTAACTGCAAATGGAGTTATCATGGCTATTTTTTCTTTTGCTAAGAAAATTATGTGCATGTGGAAGTTACATTACTCTTGTTAGATATAATCATCTTTGAAATTGAATGATAATTCCAAATTTCAATTGCATATTAATATTTCTTCCGTCCATGATAGTGCTGACAATGACAAATTTATTCAAGTCTGTATCTAGTGATTCTTGCAGAAGTTCAATCTCTTCCGTTGTCACTAATATGTTGTCTTCAATTTTAGGGTTTGATTATAGAATTTGTAGTTTGGTTTGCTTTATTTTTCATGTTCATTGCTTCACCCAATCCTTTTTACCTATTATTCTGCTTGTTTGATCTACAACTCCTGTGCATTATTATATAAGGCCACATTTTATAAAGTAAGAGGTCTCTCAACATCTGGTTTAATTGTATTCTGTAGACTCTACAACTTGTGTTTTGAACTCTTCAATTGTATGGATTCAATTCCTTCATCTCCCTATGATTTGATAGCTTCAAATCCCAGTAAAGATACTCAATCTACAATCCCAACAGTTGCTGATGGGACAGATACTCCGACTCCAACTTCCACTAAAATTTCTGCCTCTAATTATAAGGGCAAACGTAAAAGTTCAGTTGTTTAGAGTCATTTCTCAAAAGTGCAAATTAATTGGGAATGGAAGGCAACGTGGAACTATTGTAAGAGAAAAATGAGAGTAAACTCAAAAAATGGGACAAGTCAATTAAAGGCACATTTAGAAAGATGTCCCAGAAGGTAAAATACTAATATAAGACAAAAAATTTTGGTGACGAATAAAAAAAAAAAAATATTGGTGGTAGTGAAAATATAAACAATTATGTTTTTTATGGAGTCTTGTTGAGGAGAGAGTTTGCGAAAATGATTGTGATGCGTGAATATCCATTGTTAATGGTTGATCACATCTGGTTTAAGAAATTTGTTAATAGTTTACAATCAATGTTTAGCGTTTTTACTCGCAATACTATTAAAAAAGATATCATGAGTATTTATAAGGAGAAAAAGATGAGGACAAAAAAGGAACTTTTTCAAAATGATAGTAAGATTGCAAATACTACTAATATGTAGACAGCAGATCATCAAAAAAGGGGATACATGGCAGTGACTGCACATTACATTGATCTATCATGGAATTTGCGAAGCAAACTATTGAGGTATTGAGATCTAACATTTTTAAATATTTTTAGAAACTAAATTAGTTTTATTTATTAACTTTCTTATAATTTTATTCTTATAGGTATTGTTATGATCCAAATCCTCATGATTAAAATGTCATATGCCAACAATTAATAAAAACATTTCTCGATTGGCTCATTGATAGGAAAATATCAACAGTAACAATGGACAATTGTTCCTCCAATGATTCTGCCATAGAGTTGTTGATTTCAAAAATGCATTGTGGAACACTCATGCTAAATGGTATATTTTTTTATATGTGTTGTTGTGCACATATATTAAATTTAATTGTGCAAAATTGATTGTCCATGATTGGTGATGCAATTTCTAAAATTCGGGACAGTGTTCAATTTTGGTCTGCAATACACAAAAGATGGCAAAAGTTTGAAGAAATTGTTGTTTTTTAAAATGTGCTTGTTACGAAAAAAATTATCTCTTGATGTGAAAACACATTAGAATTCAACTTATTTGATGCTTGAGATTGCTTTATCATATAAAGCTGTTTTTATGAGTTTGATGTAACGCGAACCAAAATATAAGTGTTTGCCAAGTGATGAAGAGTAAGATATTGCGTCTGTGAGAAGTTAAAGAAATTTCATATTGTGATAGATATATTTTCTGGTAATAGTTATGTGATTGTAAATATTTGATTTCCAAAAATTTGTGATATTAAGTTGTCATTGATGCAATGGGTGAGTGGAGTTGAGAATGAGATCATTACTACAATAGTAAAGATTGTTGCAAAAATTTGACAAATATTGAAATAAAACTCATGTTATTTTAGCTGTAACTATTGTATTAGATACAAAGTACAAGACTTTGATGTTGAAATATTATTTTCAAAAATTTTATAGGAACAACGCAAATGAAGAGATTGAAAATAGTTTGCATATATATCGTGAGTTGTTTGTTAAATATGAAAGAAAATACATGGTGATGGTAAATCATGAATCTTATTCATCTAGTATTGTAAGTATATTAGTTTCGACAAATGAATTAGAATATTTTGATGTATATACTAAGAAAGAAATAAAAATTGATTCAATGAAAAAATCAAAGTCAGAATTGGATGATTTTTTGGAAGAACGAGTGATCTAAAGAAAACCAAATTTTGATATATTGTAGTGGTAGAAACAAAATGATGGAAAATATTCTATATTGCATAGAATGACAAAAGATATTTATGCTATACCTATTACCACAGTGGCTTCAGAATCTATATTTAGTACAGGTGGTCAGGTAATATCTCCTCATCAAAATAGACTTCATTACACAATTGTAAAAATTTTGCAATGTAGTCAAAATTGGTTATAGCCTCAATATCGAGATATGTTTCTAAACTAAATATTTAAATGTTCTCTATTAATTAATATTTGATTTATTATATTTTAATAATTGTTTTAACTTTTTTTTTTTAGAAAACGAGTTAAAAGCTCATCTTGAAGCCATACAACTATTGTCATTATTGAATGAAAATCGAGAAGAGGATGGTGATGACGACTGTGAAATGACCGAAAAGTTTCCTATTGCTGATTTGGTCACTTGAAATTTGTAACGTTATTTTAAAAAAATTAATGTGTTTTGTTTTTCATGAGTATTAAAAACATGTAATTTATTTTTATGTTTTATTTGGTATGTTGTTTGTCATTTATCTAAACATGAAATTTGTATGTTTTATTAATATTTGGATGATTTGTATGTTTTCTTTATGGTTCTTGTGTATGTATGCTTTTATTTTGATTAATTTATTTGTTATTACTTTGCTCACATGATATAGATTTTGAAACAATTTTAAATAGATTAGGGTATTTTTTTAATGTAGTTTTATTTGTTATTATGTTTTCTATTCTCGAGTCAGGTATGGATCGGATCGGATTGGATTTTTAAAAGACATGTAATATATCGGTTCGAATCAGCTTTTTAGAAAAACACATAGGGTCGGATATGATTTTCTATTTTTTAAACAAAATCGGATTAAGATCGAATATAGATATCGGAGTAAGGATTTTGAGTCGGATATGGTATTCATATGATCCGATCCATAACCTATCCGTTGCTATCCCTAAGTATGAGGTGAGTGGATGAGATCCAACCCACAAAAGAGTTCTAGCGAGGTTGTTGAGAGAGAGAAGGGCAAATCAAGTCCTCTTTGTGCGAAGGTTGCCTAAGAAGGGTTGCTTATCAAACTAATGAATAATTGGTCCAATAGATAATGGTACTTAATTCTTTAACTAATTTTTGAATTTGTCATTTAAGAATGAAAAAACATTATGTTGGAAAAAATTCCTTTTAAATTAGATCTAATAACATTCGAATCAAATTAATTGAAATATGATTTCAAATATCAATTTGTTATTAAAAAAATAGATTATTCATCGGTGGACGGTTTAGTAGGATGAAATGTTAAGTTTCTTAATAATTCTCAATTTTAAAGTTTAAGAATAAAAGAAATTATATTGAGAGAATTATTTCTTAGTAAAATTTTTATAAATATCTGGCGCTGAAAAAAAAAAAAAAAAAAAAAAAAAAAAGAAGGAGCTACTTACCAACGGGTTTGGGTTGGTCGACCTTGGTTTCGGCTCAGATGGGCCTAAAACTTATTTGCTCAATCGTGTCTGCTTTCTGGTGGGTGTCGGCACGACTCGCCGTCTCTATGCGATCATTAACGAGTCGCCTTCCCACCCCCGACGGGACAGGTTTCAATCGTGTCTGCTTCGTCGCAATTTTACGCAGGCTGTTCGACAAGAATTTTGAATTAACTATTTGCGGTAATATTAAACAATTGGTGTCGAAGCCTCTGGTTTTGACACGTGGCACAGGAAAGGAATCTCTCTTCTCCGATTACCTCGCCGAGGTTTAAACCATTCGTGCGGCTACATAGAAACAAAACTTTTCATGTCATCAAAACACGTGGCAACCCTGTTTTTGTATTTATCCTATCCCAACATTTTATGATAGTGCCACCTCTTAACCAAAATCTTCCAACATTTTTCCTTCCCTTTCTTCGAGCACTCAACATTTTATCATGCCAATTGTATGAACGTTAGGTGGCAAAATTACTTGAGAGCATGGTCTTTTTTGTATAAGAGGTGCAATCGAGATAAAATTAAAAATTAAAAAATAAAAATAAAACACTCTACCGTTTGAACTGTTTTTATAGGATTGAGAATATAATCTTTAAAATCTATTAATAAGTTATAATTCATCTGATAATATTTTTTAAATCTTTTCTATGTATGAAATAAATAAATAAATGTTTTAATCTCGCTTTTTGTGGAACATTTCTCTCTACCTCCCTCCAAATCTTGAAATATATGTAATTTATAAATATCATTAAAGATCTTAAAAATATAGTTAGAATTCTTTTTATTCTATAAAAAATATAACTTGTGCTCGGCCTTCGGTGTGTACTTCACTTCTAACTCCAAAGGCAAGCAAGATGATCCAAGTTTTCCCAGAACTCATTGGTTGGAGCGCATGGTGCAGCCACCAATGACTGATAAGAGCAGTGTCGCCTTGCAATGTCGGGGAATTTGAACACGATTATGATTGATGGAATCCTTCTGCTTCTACTGATTCTGATATCAGGGGATCACAATCTTAGCCCACCATATATTTCTTCCCATTTGGTTGCGCCATCAAACGTGAAGATTCCCATAATTCCACATCACTAGGTGGATCCTACTGTCCATTACCAAGTACTAGCACAGACATTTCCCATCATACCTTGGATTTAAGGCAATCAGGACTCAAACCCAACTAAGATTAGTTAGATTTTTTAATGTAAAAGATTGTCGATATTATAATAATAATAATTTAATTTGTTTTACAGGAAAAAATATTAAATTTTACTCATAAAAATATATATTTCTCATAAAAATATAATGGTTGAAATTTTGATATAAAATTCGCATTCATAGATGATCTAAGAGAAAGGAATTCACCATGCAGAAATGAAGAATTTCTCAAGAACTTATGAGCAATTCACCCAAATCACAATTACATCACGTTTTTTGTTTTTAATTTTTTTTGTGGGGAAGGCCGAAAGATGCAAGAGGCCTCAATACTTTGTGCTTGCCAAGTTGCCAAGTTAAGTGCACATATTAATCAATGAAGATAAAGACAATATGCTAAAAAAATATACCCTACCATTAACAAAAACACTTCTGTCTAATCCAACCATGCCTAGCAAGAGAAAAAAAGGTAAAGAGCAAGTCATAATATATCGGATACGATCAACTATAAAAGCATGAGATGTCTATGGAACATAAAGCCATCATGTGCTTGATCCTAACATGGAGGAGGTGAAGCTATTAGGATTTTGGCCTAGCCCTTATAGTCAGAGAGTAAAATGGGCTCTCAAACTAAAGGGTGTGAGCTATGAATATGTTGAGGAGGATCTCTCTAACAAAAGCAATTTGCTTCTGCAACATAATCCAATTCACAAGAGGGTACCAGTATTAGTCCATGGTGGAAAACCAGTTGCAGAGTCTATGGTCATTCTTGAATACATCGATGAGGCTTGGCCGCAGATTTATCCGTTGCTCCCAAAAGATGCCCATGAGAGATCTATAGTTCGTTTTTGGGCAAGATACATCGATGAAAAGGTATTATTTACTTCACTTTGACTTGTTATTCATTTTTTTTTTTCAGATAAAGGCTTGGCCTAAATTTCATCTTTCAAAAACTACACAAAACCTTCGTATCTCTAAATGTCTTTTTTCATATGAAAAGCTCAACCAGAGTAGAGTGAGAGGCCATTTTTTCTGGGTACAAAAACCTTGGTGAGCTTGGCAATTTTAAGCAGATGGCTCACTAATAGGTAATTATTGATGGTGGTGATACCCAGATAGTATGGGATCATATGCATCATTCTCTATTTTTGTTAAATAACAGTGATATAATTTATTTTTATTTAATATGGGTGAAAATAACAATATCTAACCACTAGATAATTTATTGAGAAACACCCTTTAGGGCATGACCATCCATAATTTTTTTTTTTATTACGTCGCGACTTGAACCCAGGATCACCAAGTCGGAGGAAGGGATTGATGCTACTGGGCTATTTTCTTAAGAACACGACCATCCATAATGTTCCATAAAGTAGGATTGTCTCAACACCTCTCTCTCTCTCACTCTGGTTTTTTTTCTTTTCAAAGATCGTTGTAGCATAAACTATAAGAAATTTTTATCACTATCTATGTCACTACTTAATGCAAATGAAATTTTGAACTCAAAATCTTAATACTATTTTAGGGGTTCTTTATTAGTTTAACTTGTTAATGTGGATAAGGTTTTGTACTTTTTTATTGTAACATGTGTATGGATTATTGATCGATGACCTATGAATTTAATGATAGAATACTAACTTTTTAGATTAAAATCTCGAGTTTGAATTTTGGGATGAAAATTAGATACTTGGAGAGTTAGTCTCTAAATTAGGTCATGTAACTGTTCAAACTAGATTAGTCAGATTTTTAGATACTCGTAATTAGATAAAAAAAAAAAAGAGGTGTATATGGACTACGGATTTGATGTTCGGTTGGCCTTGGGTTCAGTCTCGTTTAGGCCTTGCCCAAACTTGACACGGTAAGGCTATTGCTTAGGTTTACCATAGGCCAACAAGACCAAGACCATTGTGAGCTTACCACAAAAGGGACAAAACAACATATAACACATCTCTTAATTCTGCAGATTCGCGGCTTATGGGAGTTTTTTCTTGTGGTTGGAGAAAGGCAAGAAAAGGCTGTTGAGGAGAACTTGAAAATTTTCAAAACCATTGAAGAGCATGGGCTTGGAGAAAAGAAATTTTTTGGGGGTGAAGTAATTGGTATGGCAGATATTTCGTTGGGATGGATTGTGCATCCCTTGGAACTTTTGGAAGAAATGGCAGGCATAGTTTTTATTGAACCAAACACCTTCCCTCGTTTGCATGCATGGAAGGAGAATTTCAAGGCACATCCAATAATAAGCGAGAGCCAGCCTGATCGGTGCAAAGCATTGGATTTCTTCAAGCAATATAGGGGAGCTCATGAGGCCAATAGTACAAATTGAGATTATGCTACGTCTCGTGAGAGAGAGAGAGATTTTGGGTACATGTGCTTAAGCCGAACAATGGTGGGACTTCGAGCATACATATGATCTACATAATGATAGCCTGAAAATAATAATTACAGTATAAATAGTTTTGATGTGGTTTTATACATAGTTTTATGTACGTTTCATAACGGGTTTTCATCCGATTTCAGATGTAATATTTATGCGTAATAATTTCTAGTCATAGATAGGCAAGTTATCGTTATATGTATATGGTAAATTGTCATTAATTCATAAGACCCTTGTTATGATAATTATGCTTGACAATTTATCTTTGCGTTTAGTGTTTTCATTTTTGTTGCCATGGTGGTTTATTATCGTGAATATTATGCATAATATATGTTTTCATGGTCACGTAACGTTCATACCTAATCTTTTCCTCAAATAGTTTTAATATTTGTTTGTATCAGTGATTTAGACACCAATGTTGGTCGTTGGCTCAGCTGGAAGAGAGTTGAGTTTCTTTAATCATGGTCGTGAGTTCGATCTATGAAAAAAATCACGTTGAGAGACCTCCCCCTCAAAAAGGGTCTGACAGCAGGTCGATCCGGATTAGTCGAGTCAAAACTCCGAATACTGAATGAGAAATCAAAAAAAAAAAAAATCAATGATTTAGACAAGTTTTAACCTCGTACAAGATTTTTGTGTATGTTTTTATAATTATTTTTGCTCATGATAAATAATTTAAAAAAATGTTGGTTAGTGTTAGGTTTTAGAAAAAATAGGTGCCGTCACATAAATGGTTAAATTCTATTGAAAGAAAATAGTTTCGTTTTCAAAGATTATTACCCCTTCTCTTTCTCTCCATCTTCTTCCACATCTATTCCTTTTCTTTTATTTTCTTTTTTTTTTTTTTTTTTTTTACTTATTCTCTGTTTCGTTCTTCTTTCTCTCTCTTCGTCTTTTTTCTTCTTCTATGTAGCCTATGATGTAGTAATCTTGCACCATGAACCCATAATGAAATAATTATTAATTTGGCTTAAACAAACCTATTTATATAAAAAATGCAAGAATGCTATGAGAATCAAATATTATTGGGAAGTAAATCGAAATTACAATCTTATTTTTTATAAATAAAAGTTTAATCTTCAAATCAAGATTAATTTAATTAATTTTGTTGGATAAAAACCATTATGTTTAGGACCCAATTAAATTTCATTTGATCTAACCAAATTTTCAAGACGCCAAGAACATTTCGAAAATCATAATTTGTTTTCCCAAAAATAAAAAAAATATATATTTAACTCATCCATATAAAATGATCAACCCAATTAACAAAACTCATACACCACAGCCAAGAATAGGATGAATTCAAACAAAAGAATTGTAGCCCTCGCAACCTCTAACCAAAATATAGCAAATTCAAAGAAAATAAGTAGAAGAAGAAGAAGAAGAAGAAAAAGAGAAGAATAACATGAAATGAGAAATCACAAAAAACTTTTAGAGTTTTACGGAAAACAATATAATTGGTTTGCATGAGCAAGGAATGAAAGTAAATATTGGTGTTTGAGAGAGAAGCTGTTGAATCAAAGAATCACTGTTTTAGGTTTTAAAGCGAATAGGGAAATGGAAGAGAGGTGAGAAAATTCACCATTGTGGACCACTACCCAAAAAAAAAAAAGTCTTTAGTGATAAAAAAATCTAGTCACGACCAAAACTCTGATCACTGATAATAGCCTTTGGAGATGAAAGAAATTCATAACTAAATTTTGGTTATTATGTTGATTTTAGTAACGAGTATGAAAAAATAGTCACCAAGTGATCACTAAATGATATGACGGAAAAAAAGTCTATCAATTTGAATACCATTAGTGACTGAATTTGGTGGTGACTATTTTTTTGGTCACCAAGTGGTCATTAAATGGTATGACAAGAAAAAAGTCTATCAATTTGAGCATAATTAGTAATCAAATTTGATGACAACTATTTTGTGGTCATTAAATAGTATGACGGGAAAAAAGTCTGTCAATTTGAATATCATTAATAACCAAATATGATGACCACTACTTTTGTGATAATCAAAAGTTGCAAATTGAGCACTATTAGTCTTTAGTGATGATGTTAAATGATCTTAAAGTTGGTGATTATGGATTTATTAAAAATGAATAAAAATTTTATATAAGTTAAGTTTAGTTAATGTAATTAACATTAATAAAGACAAAGAGGCAAAATATAATTAATATATTGTTGGAAACCAATTAAAATTTTAATTGAGTATGTAAATCACATCTATTATAAATTTTAAATTCCAACTATAATTGATTTCTCTCGCTCGCACTATATTAATTTTTATTTATATAATTTTTGTTATTTTTTTCATTTATTTTTTAGTGTTATAATAAAAAAGGAAATAAACTTTTTTATCTTTTTTCAATAAAATTAATAATTATCTTATTTTTAGTGATAAAATAAAAATAATAATCAAATTTATGAAGAAAATTACTATGAATAAAAGAAATGTTAAAAAAATGGTTAATAGAATATTCCTCATAATAAAAATCATAGAACATTCTTATGTTTTAATGTTTCTATGTATATATTTTTATGTTTTAAATTTATTAATTTTTCTGGAAATTTTTTGAATTGAAATTTTCATTAATTTTTTTAAAAAATTTTTCTAAGGATTTATTAATAATTAACAATATTATTATTAAATATTAATTCCAATAAAAATGAGGATAACTTTAACTTTTCAACATTAAATGATTCGATAGAGCAGTTGTGGGAATATGTTACTAAAATAATTGTGGCGGCCATCAAATATGCAGTGTTTTTAAAACTGAACCAGTAAACAATTCGGTCAACTTGCTGATGCATTGGTTCATTGGTCAGATTGGTCAGACCGTTTTACAAATCGAATAATATCACTATGATATCATATATATAATTTGTATATTATATATTTTAAAACGAGAGATTATGAAATTTATTCAAGAAAAAGAAAATTATTTTTAATAAAGGGTTTACGGAACTACTTTAACTTAAAGTAGGAAAAATAAAGAATATTCAAGTATAAAAATATTTTTTATTTTCTTATATGAAAAAATGAAATATTTTGCTGATTTGGACATTGTACTAGTTAAACAGGTGGCCTGCGGTGCATGGTGTGTTTCTGACATTTTTTCTACCACTACAAGCACAATCAAAGCGTTACTATGTGTTATGCTATTAGTTGTATTCCGTGATTTGATATAAAAGTTAAGAAATATTGCCTTTACTTTGGTGAGAGTGAGAGAACCACAATTTTGAATACAGAGAGAGAATCAGATTTGTTCAAACTCTTTCTACCAGGAGGAACTACAAACTAAAAGGATGAGTCACATTATCATAAACTCATGTCTTTGTAAAGATACAGAAAGAAAACGAGAGATTATCGTTTTTTTTCTTTGATTTTTTTTTTTTTTTTTTTTTAAAAAAAAAAAAAAAAAATTAAAAAAAAAAAAAAAAAAAAAAAAAAAAAAAAAAAAAAAAAAAAAAAAAAAAAAAAAAAAAAAAAAAAAAAAAAAAAAAAAAAAAAAAAAAAAAAAAAAAAAAAAAAAAAAAAAAAAAAAAAAAAAAAAAAAAAAAAAAAAAAAAAAAAAAAAAAAAAAAAAAAAAAAATACATATTTTTGCCACATAACAAATTATTTTGTTGTGTAGGATGATTTGCGTAATAAAGAGGTCACATCATCAAATTCACCTGTAAAAATTTATAAGTAAAAGTTGCGTGGTATTTCGGGACACATTAAGAGATGTGCTACACCTACAAAAGTGATTATGGCATCTGAAAAGTTGCAGATGGAGAGAGAAAGAGCAGATGAAACAGAGGTTCAAAATACAACTATGAGTACCAAACTTGCTACTCAAGAAGAAGAAATACAAGTATTAAAACAACATACTCAATTCTAGGAGAAGATGCAATTCATAATAGTAGAAATCAGTCATTTAGTGCGTCAACAGTCTGAGAAAAACGTAAGTGCAAGTTTTATATTAAAGTTTAGAGAATCTTACAAGTTGAGTAGTATTTTTTATATGGCTACTTGGTATGGGTGGCTTTAATTTATTCAATTCCACTAGAATCTCGTTAGTTTTTCTAAAGCAAGTATATCTTGTGGTTAGAAAGTTGAGTTATTGGTATTGGTGTCATACCTCAATAATTTTGGGCATTATTTTGTTTGTTCCTTTGGTCCTTAAATTCCACAAACATCTATTATTGCTGGTTTTTGAGCTTTGAAATTATGTGTAATTTTAACCATGCTTGATGGAATCTTTGACCTAAAAATCTACTTAATAGCAGCCTATAACTCAAAGGAGTATACTCATGAAGTTCAAGGACTTCTAACCATGGATACTAATTTTGAGTTGTGTCATCCTTGGATGATTAGTAATTTGGTGTTGATGTCTCAATCAGATGTTTATGGCTTTATAAGCATTTGAAAATGTATTTTTCTAACTGTGGTTTCATTCAATTGGTCTAGAATTGTTCAGGAATTGTTTGATAGTTTGATCTGTGAAAGTAAATTATTCATGGTTGGGAAGATCTGGTTCAAAGTTTGCTGATAAACCTAGAGGCTAAGGGCATTGCTCTAGAAAGGCTACTGTGGGATTGTGGTTATTGAAGAGTGTGTCAGAAGATAAAATTGTGACACGATCACAAAAACTAGATGAAGGTGATCATCTAGTTCATGCCTGGTATTTTTAAGCATTTGCATAGGTGGTATTTGTTTGTTACTATGCTTAGCTTTCACAGTTAGAGTTTCTAATATTAGAGAGACAAACAGTGGACCATAATAAATGTATATTAAGAGTATAAATTTTATTTTTTTCAACTTGTAACCACTATATATTGACAAACTGCTATTAAGTTTGATTTTTGCCTTTGATCCAGCACTCCTTAATTTTCTGCCCCTGTACCAGCACATAAAACTTATGTACCTATTCAGGTGGTGTTTTTATATTACTAGTGTTTAGCTTTCACCTTTGCCATTTGGGTTACTCAGTTCATTGTTGACTGTAAGGCTGTAGTTTTAACAAGCTTTAATGCAGACAGTAGTGCAAATGCAACCATCTATAATTTTATAACCATGTTTAATTTTTTCTTGCGTTTGTATCCGGAAGTAATAGCATGAAATCTAAATGCTGACTTAAGATGTGGGTTTTTGTTTTTTTTTGGGATTTCGGGAAATGCATTATCATATTTGTGGGAGGCTATCCTTGACTTGATTTTACTATTAGTTCATTGTGGGTCTTGTCGTCAAGTTCATTTACTTTGCATACAAGTTGTCAAGCCTGTTTACTTTTTGTCATTTTTATTGATTCTTTACTGCTAAGTTATTTGGCAACTACTTTAGTTATTATTTCACGAAGGGAACTTAATGTAAACTTTATAAAATAGTATACATGTGCTGTTGTGTATAACAATATGCATCAAATGTGCCGCCGTGTATCAAATGTGCTGCTGTGTATAACAATTACATAGATCTATAGTTTTATAACAATATATATCACATGTGCTACCATGTATACATGTGGGTGTTAGATTCTAAAATGATGTTAGGTATTGAATCAATATGATTGGTATTTTGTGTAACTATTTAGTTACTTGTGATGCTATGGTTTTTTAATGTAAATTTTATATGATTGATGTAAACTTTTTCTTTTTTGGTGATTCATCATGCAATTTTCAAGGAATTTCTTCTAATCAAGAAAGGAGTATGATATGATGGTGTAAGTTGAATGATCATTTGCGACGGCCCTTGTATTGATTATAGGGATTTTTTTTTTTGGTTACATTGGGAAATGTTTTCTATGTATTTTATGTAAATTCATATTATAATCACTGTTTTTGAGATTAATGTTAGTGACGACTTTGATTTTGTCACAAATTATCAATTTTTGATCACCAATTACCACCACTATGTATTGATTTGTTGACAGGAAAAATTTATCACTAAAATTATCATTATTGCGTTGTCCTACATATTTTTAGTGACGACGTTTTTCATCATCGAATCACGTCACTAAAGATCATCACGTCACAGCCACTTTTTATTGATTACTAATTTGGTCACCAAATGTTGTCACTAAATACGTATTCTTAGTGACGATTTTTTTTGTTACTGAATGCATTGACCGAACTACTTTTGGTAACCACTTGGATTTTTTAGTGACCAATTGGTGACGATTTTTTTGTTACTAAACTAGTGATAAAAAAATTTTAGTCACTAAACTCAACTCTTTAGTGACAACTTTTTGCACTCTGTCATCAATGACCTTTAGTGACGAAACTTTGATGATCATTGAATGACGACACTTTTTTGTTACTAAAGCACTTTAGTGACGACATTTGGATCTTTAGTGACCAAATTGCCTCTGTCACTAAAGGCCTTTTTTTGGTTGTAATGTGGGGTTTTGCATTTTTCATTAATCTTTCCTTATCCAGGAGGAAGGGGAAAGATGATGATGGGGAAAAAAAAAAGAAGAAGAAATAGAAGAAGATGAAGAAAGAAGAGAAGAGAGGACAAATAAATAGAAAAAAAAAATCAGTTCATTTTTTTTCTAGGTAGCATTTTGTTTGACATTGGATTTTTCCATGTTGGAGCTATTTTGCCATTTTAAAATCTCAAGGGCTTAGAAGCAAATGAGCATACAATACGGGTGTTAGATGTGAGTTTTACTTCACAAATGGCTACTCTGTTGACTCGAGTGAAAAACAAGTGTTGGTGTGTCTTTCAGGCTTTTATGAGTGGTAGGACTTGCAAACACCGCTAAAGGGTGCTCCAGCGGAAAAGATTTCGACACTCAAGTAAGAAAAAATGGTAATGAAAGAATAAAAAATAGGTTGAGTAGAATTGTAAAATAGTTTCATGTTATTTCTTTGTGATAAGTGTAAAGTTATGGAATGTACCTGTTTGGTTGCCTGTGTTGAGTATATATAGCACGCATGCATAGAAGTCCCATATACGTTTAGTGGTGTAGAAATCCTAATTTCTTTGTAAAGGGATTACTGAGAGTCTTTCGAGATTCTAGGGACTGTAGTAAAAAATCTTTAAAAAATTTAGAACCCTGTTAATTAAGGGAAATTCAAGTTATCACGAAAATTCCTTACTTTATCATGAGTGATTACAGAAATCTGTTTCCTTATTGAGAAAGATTTCCCCAAAAATAAGGAAGGTTCGTATCAGATTAAGAAAGGTTTAGATTTGTTAGAAATTTCTTTTATTATTAAATGATCACGCGTTGGACTTACTTCAGTGTTGATGGAGAGTATATAATAAAAAGTGAAAACAACTGAGAGATCTGAAGGCTGAGAGTTAAAATGATTGAGAGGTTAGGGGACCGAGAGGTGAAGGGGTGACTTTCAAGAGGAGCGAGAGGTTCGATGGACGTAAATGAGAGCACTCGATTAAGAGGGCACTCAACCAAGAGCTAAGGGTTTGTTTAGCTGTTCATGGGCCTTATGGTTATGGCCTAGTGGGTTTAGTAGTTCTCAGATTTTATAGTAATGGGCTGTTGCACCATTCACTATAAAAAAGTATACTACATTGTATTAATAAAATTTTACTTAAAGTCACATTTAAAAGAATTTGTCTTTCTTTTTATCTTTTTTTTTTTGGAGTAAAATATCATATATATATATATATATATATTTCACCTAATGTTGTTTGGTTTTCTAATAGGATGACACTGATACTTTTAAAATAAGACATTGAGTTGGATTCTTATATATGACAAATATAAACATATGAGAACTTTGTTGAGCTGGATTTAGTTGGATAAACTTAATTATCAAATACAGGAGGCTTATAATAAAAACTTATATTTTTATTCTATTTTTAATATTTTTCAATTAGTATAAAAATTTTCTATCAGAATATAAAGATTTTAAAAAGTTATAGAAGTACAGGCTACATATCATGAGAATAAATTTTAATGATAAACACAATTTCCACCACATAAAAACTAAGTGCATCTGTCACTTGTTATTAGAATGAAGTTGTGCTAGGAATTTAACTTCTAGATATTTCTTATTTTTCGTTGTAAGTAATTTCCCCCATTTTTTCACTTTTTTCCATAGTTATTAAATCTGATCCGTATATTGACCCGTATATCTTAAAATTTATGATTTAACCGGTTAAACCGTTGGATCACCGGTTCAACCGTTGCTTTTTCTGTTATTTTAAAATATGAAAAATATATAATTACAATTTTTTTAAATATAAAATATCAATTATAATATTTATAAAAAATAATATATCCATATAATAAAAATTAATAACCTATAAAATATCAATAATTAATTTTAACCTATAGATTATGTAAATTTGGAGATTATCCCAACCAAAGAACAGAGAAAGCAGTCTTCTAAAATTAAGTCTTTAAAGCTTATTTGTATCAATTTTGACCATAATATGCTTCCTGTGCTCCTTGACAAATTAAAAAAAAAAAGGACACCCCTTAAAGAGCGTTTGAAAACGTGTGGTGGATAGGTGACTTCTTTTTTTGAGCAGAAGATAAGGTCTCCATCTCTCTCTCTCTCTCTCTCTACCTTTGTCACTGTCTCCTTCACTTCACCTCTCTGACTATGTCGCATCCCCCATATGAGGACCTCCTCTGGCTCCGGTGGAGGAGCTTCTTTCACAGTTTTTCCTTCTTTGGGAGGTTTCCTCAGTGCATATGTAAACCTCCTCTAGCTTACATGAAGATCTTCTTTCATGGTTTCTTCTTCTTCGAAAGGTTCCTCCATCGCCAATGCATATGTGACCTCCTCCAACTCCCATGGAGGAGCTTCTTCCGTGGCTTCTTCCTCTTTGGGAGGTTCATTTTGCCGCCAGTGCTGCCTCCATTAAGAAAGAAAGGCCAACAAAGGTGTTTTTTCCTATTATCGAGTTAAAACAAAACCCGCGAGTTGCACGGGTCAGGAGTTGACCCGCTATTGACCCCCGGGTTTAGACGGCCGAGTACATAAACGATCCAATTTATGGACCGACTCATAAAATGCATGGGTCAAGGATCGACCTAGTTTGATCGACGGGTCGGTCCGATTTTTTCCATTCCTTTTTTATTTTGTTAAATTTTCTATTTTTCATTTTAACTAATTTCCTTTTTTCACGTTTTCGTATTCCTAAATTTAGAAAAAAAAATGATGTTAAAAAAATTAATCTTTTTCTTATTCAAAATATATAAAGAGAGTAAATAGTGGGTTGTAATAATTTTATTATTTAAAATAGGATAGAGGCAAAGAGATTCGTTATAATTACTTTTATTATTTTCGCTTTTCATTTTTTAAGCAATTTTTAATTATGACGTCACCATAGTCTCCCCTCCCGCAGAGGGAAATTATTTTGACCGAGTGTCAAATTCAAATCCTTCTGGTAAAAGATAAAACCTCCAATAAACGAAACGGATCTAAAAGCTTTCCTTTCCTCTGCCGCGGACAACCCTGCAGCAACCAGAAATATACACATGAATCAAGATCGAACGCATGTTTAGACATAGAGAGAGAAAGAGACGAGGGAAGAGAGAGAGAGAGATCTGGCTCAACAGCGACAACAACTCTTCACCAGCTCGTCTATTTCTCTCTGCGATCAGATCGAATTCCTTTTCTCTCTCTAAAAGGAATTAGGGTTTTTTCTTTCCTTAAAATCTTTCTAAAAATTTTAGATTTCGTAACGTTCAAAGGATCAATTGCTAAAATCTTTGATCCTGCTGGCGTGGAGATTCCTGGGGTTACGTCCTGAGTTTTTTGAGCGATGATTATCGAAGAACGTTGATTATTTGTTCTTTGTTTTGAAGAATTTTGTTATCAAGACAAAGACTTTCGTGTAAATAGAGGGAAAATTTTTGAGATTTGGAGTTTTACGGTTGTGGAATTCGAATGGCTTCGGCGCAGGTGTTGCGTAAACAAGAGCATCTTGAAGCTGGGAAACGTCGGGTATGGTTTTCTAGCGTTTCTTGATTCGATTCTGTTTGATTTTAGATCTGGGTATTGGTGAACTAATTCAATTGCATTTATTTGATTTGTGCTTGTGTAATTTTGGGATGGGCATGGAATGAAATTTGATTGATTGATGTCGTGGTTTGCGATATTTCGTTGCTTTGGGTTTTAATTGAGAGTGCTTCAGTTGGGACCAGTTTTACGTTTTCTGATCCGGTAGGAATTCTCATTGTTTGGACTAAAAAAGCGACTTTGTTTCTCTTCGTTGGGTCTCCAAGGTTTCAATGGTTGGAAGTTTGTTAATTTTGCTGAAAGTCCAGAATGCAATACCATGTATTGAGTAATCTCTCTTCTAGGACGTTTGTGGTAGGGAGTCACAATTTGGGAGGAAAAATTTACGCTTGTAAAAATAATTTTTTTTCTCTCTGTGGTTGGATTAGGAGAAATTTTCCCATAATAATCTTCTCTAATTTCTCCCCTCTTTGTTTTTAAGCAAGAGAAGGAGAAGGAGAAAGAGAGGAGAGAAGAGAGAAGAGAGAAGAGAGAGAACGCCTTTCCTAAAGACAGAGAAAAAACATAAAATTTTCATTTTATTTTATTTCTTATCTTTTTGCCTTTTCTCCTCCCCTTACCATATTGCCAATTAGTTGGGCTATGTGTTATCCTACCTCAAATTTTAGGAGGGACAGTTATTTGCAAATACACTTAAAAAGGGTGAAAATTTGTGGGAATGACATTTCACCCCCTTTCCCGTCCTACCTCACATGTCCCTAATGATAATGATGGTGTTTTATAATGAGAAAAGTGTAGTTTATGTTATGGTCCTCAATTTCTTGGTTGGAGGAAAACCAGGTGTTATTATGCTACAAGGGCAGGTGGTGCTGATTGTTTTATTTAGTGGCTGATTATGAATCATAGGAAAGAGGAGGGATCGAGGCTTGGTTGAAGATATATTGTAAATTGGCTAATCAGTTTATGGAAATCAATGATAGAAATTTGGATTGAGGAATGCAGTCTGATAGAGTTAAAAAATCAAAGTGCTAACTTTGTAACTCATCATGTATTCAGAGAATGGAATGTACAGCAAATAAACTTATTAGGGTAAAGTATAATTAAAAACCATAGCATAGGTTGTGAGATAGGCTGCGATAATATGCATTCTAGAATGGGATGTTATACAGTGTGGTACGTGGTTGGAACCATTGACAACATGTGATATAAGGAACACCCTTCTTCATCAGGGTGTATTTGGACTCTTTTGGAAATGTTTCCACCAATAAATAAATATTGGGATTAACTGAAACTGTTAGTTACAGTTTTGTTTGAATCATATAGACCGGTTGTGTCTTAAGTTTGAAAATTTCGATAGATAAAATAATAACTCACTAATGTATGCATGCAAGTTATGTTGCTTGTTGGCCAAGAGTTTTTGCTAAAATTTTGATTGAAATGACTTTAAATTCCTGCATATGATGAAGGGTCTTGAAGGGTCTTGGTTTTGAGTATTGCCCCTTGCCTATTGCGAACCCCCCAAAAAAAAAGAAGAAAGAAAGAAAAAGTCATGTTGTTCTTAATCAAACTGCCATATTGTGTTCAATTTCTTATAATTTTGTTTTATGTTTTATGGTTTATGTTGTTTTCTTTCTTGTCTATGCCCATGGTTCATAGACTTGTCTATGCCACAGATGCCCCAAGTGATAGTGTTCAAAATACTAGCCAATGGATCAGTAACTTAAAACTCACTATGAATCTTCAATTCAGATCGCAGTTTAAAGACATTTGCTACCTCAAAAGTTTGAGGTCACCAACCCTATGTCTGACCTCGATGAATTGATGCCTTTCCTGTACTAAATGTTCAAGGAAATCACTACTTGTGGAAGCAGTAGATTTTGAACAGAAAGACACCTTTTAATTGAACCTTAATTTCAACTGATGAGGATTGAAGAAATCTGAAGATATAATTATGATCTTTTTGGTAAAAGCATATTATATCAATTATCAAGTAGTGTCAAAGTTGTGAATGGCTTGCTAGATGACATGCTTATCAGTTGATGTGATGACCATTTTCAACTTGTAAGAAACTCTTTTAACTCGTGCATTACTGAGTTACTGCTCAGATTGTATGAGATCAATTGAAGACTCAAAAGAGGCAACAATCCACTTTATATTATGAGTTTTATCAGAAAAGGAGATGCGGAGAAGTTCTTCATGTTGTGGTTTGGGAAGTATGTTCCTAGGTTGAAGTGAAACTAAAGTCAACTGAAGGGCTTGCATATTGACAATGTGAATCATTCAAAGTCATTGATCATCTTCAACACTGGTACAAAACCCTCAAGATATTCAAAGAGATAAAAGTTCTTCAAACTATTATCAAACTAATCTAGTGGACTGTAGAGGTGGAATGGAATTGGGTTAGACTTGTTTAGAATTGGGTTTGGATCAAAACCACAGAGGTCGTTGAATAATGAGGCTGGTGTTTCTTTGGTTGAAATAAATAAAAATTGTATAATTGAGATTTCGTGAAAATTGATTAGCTGAAATCCCCTTTTTATATACTAAGAAAACACTTGATTCTCGTCTCTAGGATCCATCAGTTTTTTGAAAAATAGAAATTTCTAAACCCCCCAGGGGGATTTATGCAGCGTGGGTTCTGTTATTAATTCATGATGTTACTGGCATGCTCTTGTGCATCTGTCCACATGCATTTCAGGAAGATTTATTTAATATATGGATTTGCATCTTTGAATTATCGAATATGGTAATTTGTTCTATATTGCTTGAAGAATGCATTAGCAATACTTTAGTTCATCTGTTTTTCTTGTTCTTGTTCTTTTGTAGCTGGAGGAATTCCGTAAGAAGAAGGTGGCGGATCGAGCCAAAAAGGCTGCTTCCAACAGCCAACTTCAGACTCCCAATGTTGGCCTATCCGAGAAACAACCTTCAGAAAGTGAAGTTGCACGTCTCACAGATTCAGATGGAGTCAGTACATCTGATGAAGTTAATAGTGTTGTTGTAGAGCCTTCTGGTTCTGGCATGACTAATGTTGATGCCCATAAGAAAACCGAGTTTGGCCAGAATAGTGATATTATCCCTTTGGACCCTGGATACACTAATCTTCCTTCCAGAACAGATGGTACGAGTGCATATGCTGCAGATGACTCACAAATGAATGCAAAGTTTGTCAGCAATGAGAAATATGAGATGAATGATGCTTTGGGGTTGGCTAAGCAATCAAGTGTCAACCTCGACCCACATACTGAGGTTAAGAATGGTGATTTTTCAATTAATTCTGGAAGTGGTGGCAGAGATCCACATTTGAATGGCCCTTACCATAATGATAATTCATTTCCTCAAGAAAATCAAATCAATGAGAATAGTACCTATAAAACTAGCAATTACATACCAGAAGGAAGTCAGACAAAAGAAAAGGATAGTTCTTTTGAGAAGTTTACTGTTGCAAACCACTTTTCTTCTTTTACACAAGCCACACCTGAGAATTCTGCCACTACTCTATCTCAACACTGGCATGATTTTACCAGCATGCTAGATGGTGGTAGCTATGCCATACTTGAAGGTAATGAATGTGTTTAATGTGTGTCAAATAGTAGCATAAATTTGTTTATATTTATTTGATTTGTGAACAATTGAGATGCCTATATTTTAGTGGTCCTTGAGGATCTTTGTAAAGAAAACTGAGAAATTGTTATTTAGTTATTTATATCATTATTTTTTCTTTTAATATATATAGAGTCTGGAATGCGTGGTTTCCCTCGGCCAGTGCCTGAATCTCTTTATACTGGGTTCAGCTCTGACCTCAAAAGCTCCTCCAATCATGTGTTTCTATATCCAGCTATGATTGGAACAAATTCTAGGAGATCTCGGCCATCTTTCCTCGACTCTATTAATGTGTCTGGAGTTTCTTCATCATCTGTTGGCTCATCGACTGAGCTACAAAAGGATGACTCATATGTTACTAGTGCTTCAAGAATTGCGGGTACAGATTCTCTTGCATCATCTGCTCAGAAGCCTGCTATGGGGACTGGGACCAGAGATTCGTTCTCAAATTCGAGAAGGCCTGTGCCATCTGGTTTTGAGCCTTCAATCAGCTCTACGCCTTATGCTAGTAATGGTGATCAGTTGCAGCAGAGCCATAGTGGTAACAGTTTGGTGAAGAAACATGAATTTAATTTTCCTAAACAGGATGATGATTTTGCAGCTCTGGAACAGGTTATTTGTTTCTTCCTTCTTGTTCTGGTTCAAATATTTGTTCACTTATCTGGTATGGTATGCCAGCAAAATATTTATGTTAAAAAGTTGCAATTCCAGATAAAGTGCTTGAACCAAACTGGCTGATGAGTAGATGAGTTACAAACTAGTAATGTATCTATACTCTTAGTTAAATCTATCGTGGATTTCTTGTTTCTGGTGAAATTTGTTCTTGTAAAAATATAGTTAGCTTTACCAAAGAAATTGGCATAAGGAATTTGGGGCAGGCTGAGGTTACTAAAGAAGAAAAAGTTACAGCTAGCTCTAATTGTAGGTGGGTGAAGAATATGGGCTTCCTTGGCTTATTCAACTAGCTAAATGAAATTGAGCTAGAATCAAATTTTCAAGCTTGTTTGGTTGAGTCTTAGCTCAGCTTGGCTCATTCAGAAAGTGAGCTGAGCTTGAAGACTCCAACTTGGATCCTTCACAATCAGATTCAGGAATGCCTTTTAATGTGGATAAGAATAAGATCAATCAATTTTAGAACATTTTTGTCAAGTTTAAGTTAGAAACATTTCTTACCTTCTCCATGTATTTGTGCAGTGTATCTTTTCATGTTGTTTTGGTCTTTTGACAATGTGTGCTTGTCGATGTGCATGTATATGTGTGTTGTTTCTACATTTTGATCCGTAACATGTCCTACAATGCAACTATTTGTCATAGTCAATGTGCATATGTTATTGTAATCTGACAGATATTGATTTTGTATTTGAAGCTTTTTTAGGAAATAAATGAATAAATTGAGATATTAATATTTTATGAGTTTTGTATTACTATGGAAATTGATATGCCTAGGTAGTTGAGAGTATATATTTTCAACAACTCTGGAGCGAATACAAACCGTCAATACTATATTATGTCAAGTGGCTTATCCATGTCCTAAGGTGTGTCTCTTCAAGGGATTTAGAGTCAGATTGGAACATGTTGCTGTGCAAATTTAGTTTGGGATTTTCTTTTTCCTCTTTTCTTTGCTCGATGTTTTCCCATTTTGGAAGATGTCTATTTTCCTCTTCATATCTTTTCGGTGATGTTTGATCTTTAAAATTGTTTGTACTCTTATCCTAGACTTTTTTTTTTTTTTTTGCTTGTTTTCATTCTAAATTTTTTAGTTTGTTCACTTTCTGAAATTAGATTTACTTTTCAGTATCTGGCACTGACTTCTTTCTCATTATGCAGCATATTGAGGATTTGACCCAAGAAAAATTCTCTTTGCAACGAGCTCTTGAGGCTTCCCAAACTTTAGCAGATTCGTTAGCTGCTGAAAATTCGTCTCTAACTGATAGTTATAACCAACAGGTTGGCTTTTAAAGTTTGAAATAAATTATGATATATCAATCAATGGTATTTCATGATGACAATTAATGAATTGCTTGATTAATTTCAACAATAGCTTTATGCATAATTCATGCATTCTGTTAGTATATCAGTAACGGATATTGTTCATATTTTGTGTTCACCGGTCATGAATTTGTGGTGGGAGTAATTCCTTCATTAACTGATGAAAGTCCTCCCATGGTTTTATTTTTTATGCTGCTTTCATGTCAATTCCGTGCAAAAGATTCTCAAAAGCTTTATTTGTTTCACAGAAAATGACATCCTGCAAAACACTTTCTGTTTCCTTGTGTTTATTGCTGGAAAATAGTCTGGCTAGTGCATAATATTTTCTTTTCAACAAGAAAACATATAATACCATGTCCAACTAAAGCCAAAATTGTGAGCTTACTTTATACGATATTTCACTGTTTCTTGATACATCCTGGCTCATTGGTTAGTATTTTACTTTAAATTGTTACTCATTGGCTCAATGACAATGCAAGAAACTGCCTCCACCAAATTGCTTCATAAAAGTTTTTCTGTGGGACATGTCTCCACCATCAAAGCTTGTGATATAAAATTTGGAGCTTTGAATTTTTATCCACCAAATTCTGATGTTAGTATTAGTTAGAGCTATACTTTCAAGGACCAGCTGACCTGAAATGTGGTCGACATTAATGTCCCCGTGTTGGGTTACCAGAGGGGATGGCCCCATATGCAGTTAATTGGAAAACCATGGTTATCAGAATTGCGTAATTCACTATTCAAATTGTGTGATTTGATTCGATTCACACGCACAAGAGATTTGGTTCGGGCACATGAATCGGAAGTGAATTGCACAATTTTTCTGTATCGTGTCAAGTCGGAGGTCTTCAATGATTCCCTGAGTTGCCAAAAAAAAATGAAGAGAAAGGGGAGAGAAGAGGTTGCATTGACAACTGTGAAACCACCTTGTTTGGATCAAATAACCACAGTAATGAAGAGAGAAGAGGTCGGAGACTTGAATGGTGTTGGTTTTGTGAAGATCCAACATTGGAAAGGTGGTGCATGGACTTCATGTGTCGAAAAGAAAAGGATCCTGGCAAAAAAAATTGGAGAACAAGCTGGTTAGAAAATTCGGAGGTGGCTGGTTAGTCTTACTTTGCTGATCAGATGTGAAGAAGATGTTTTCGAAAAAAGACGGTCAATGGGGGCTGAAGAAGAAGAAGGAAGAATAAGAGAAGGTTGAAGAAAGGACACTAAACATCAGCTCACTCCTTTTTTTTTGTTTTTTAATAAAAAGAAGAGTCAAGAAATGTGTTTTCTTTGTATGCAGCAGTTGGCAATTTTTTTTACTCTGCACACACTTTTTTTTTATTTACACTCCCTAGCACACGTGTTTATTGTTTACTGTTTAGAAATATGACTCATTAGCACATATATATACACGGCACATATTTCTACTCCTAAGCCTTTTTTTTTTTTTTTTTTTATAACACTCGGCATATACTGTTAAGGCATTAAGTATCATGAACAGTGCCTTAAATGTGAATCTTTTAGATTTGTAAACTTTGGAGTACTGTGGATATTACAACTTAGATTTAAGTTACTACTAGTTATATATAATACTGAATCTTATGCTTCACAATTGGATTCAATTCATGGTTCCACAAATGCGGTTTTCGATTTGCAGTTCCACAAATGAGTTTTCCAATTCACCATTTGAATCTCAATTTGATAACCATGTGCAAAACATACAACAGTGTTCACTTCTTTATGTGGTCGTCAACTTTGTGTGGACAGCTGCATATTGTGGCTTATGTTTTTCAAAGGATACCAATATTTAGTGGCATACTGTTACAGGTTCAATAATTTTCCCTTGTTTTCAGGGAATTGTTGTCCACCAACTTAAAGAAGACATGGAGAAATTACAGGAAGAGCTCAAGGCCCAATTGGTCAGTGCTGATGAGCTTTCTTTTTTCCTGATAAAAAGTCTTGATGAGCTTCTTGTTACAAATGCACATGAGGATATGCTAATGCCATTTATAATGCTTTTCTTTTTCCTTTTTTCTTGGGCTGTTCGCAGGTAGAACTTGACGCCCTTAGAATTGAATATGCAAATGCACAACTAGAATGTAATGCAGCTGATGAACGTGCCAAGCTTTTGGCTTCTGAAGTTATTGGCTTAGAAGAGAAGGTAGTTTTTCTTGGTTAAAATTAATGCATAGCTTTCTGCCTATGTGATGATTCCGCATTCTTTTCATGGCTCATTTCTCCCCTTGTTTGGGGGAAGGGGGTGTTAGGTTTGAAATTCTACCAATTTTTTAAGATCACATGTCATTTAATTATTGGGCTCAGAGGAAATTGAAACGAGGAAGTTTTAGGCTGTCTTACAATTTTGTAATTTTTGTAGTAGCTGCTACTAGTGATATGTTGTCACATGTTGTTTTCGTTTATGTAAATAATTCCTTTACATCTCTTTTGGGTAGGCCCTGAGACTAAGATCTACTGAGCTTAAGTTGGAGAGGCAGTTGGAGAATTCAAATGCTGAAGTTTCTTCTTACAGGTATGTGTTAATTTTATTTGTTCATGGGAACACTTATCCTGTCCGCATCTTCTACTTTTATCTATTATTGTTCTATGAAGAATCTACGCTTGTCCAAAATGTTTCCCTCACTGCAGAAGACAGCACAAACTGTGAAAGGAGATTTTGTTGCTTTTTGGAACATTGTTACTGGTATATCAGGATAATCTCTAATACTAGGGTTTTTGTTGTTGTTCGGTGTATTAAGCATAGGAGTCAAACTTGATATATGTGCTGCCATATTAGCAATTTGAGGCGCCCATCTCATCTTAAAAATGTAAATAACTAAATGATGGGATGTATAACAAAGATATAAATCTTGATTTTTGGTGCTTTTTCTTGAGAAAACCTTGTAGTGCGCCTTTACCAAACATGTATCAGTATCTTGCAGTCGGCAATGAGGGATATATTCGTAGGTTATATGTATTGGGGGTTTTTTGGTCCATGAGGTAGTGACTGAAATTGAGAAAATGGATATAAATTTAAATGAAAAATAAACGGATCAAGAAAAAAGAAATGGTAAAAGGTGCTTCAATTTTCTTATTTCCAGAGTTCAAGTTTAAGATCTACTGATATTACTGGTGGTAAATGGCAATAGCTTTGTTCACAAGGCATGTTACAGTGGCAGCTGAGCATATTATTTGAATTTGTTGGGTACATTGGAGAAATGAAGTGCATTTGTAGAAGAAATAAGTTGATTTCTAGAACTATGTTGGTTCTCCATCATGTAATTTGTTTTATCGCAGTTATTCTTGTGCCCAGTTGGTTCTTTGGGCAAGATCTCAATAGGACAAGAGGTAGTTGAGTCATTAAGCAATGAATTTGTGGCTTTTTTATGACAATCATAAATCTACTTCAACTGTTTCTAGTTAATGAAAGTGATAATATGTCGAGAAAAAATATGCCTGAGGGTAAAAGAAATGATCTAATTGAAGAGAACAAGTAAAATGGTTTTCCAACAATAAGATTACAAAATTATTATGATTTGGGCAATTTACCATTGAGGTGCTGAAGTTAACTTTTTGAATTGATGCTTTCATAATTCAGGTTAAATTATCAACTAATATTAACTACGATTCTCATCACTTGATATATTGTTTATTTAGTTGCTAATTTGGTGTTACTGTCTTTCTCATTGTAATAATTTTTAGAATCATCTCATTATTTATTCTTTCAGGAAGAGAATATCTAGCCTAGAAAAAGATCGTCAAGATTTGCAGTTGACAATTGACGCTCTGCAAGAAGGTGAGAACATTCTGTATTGTTGCCCAGTCTGACATGTTCAGGAAAAATACTTGGTTTGAAGCATGGATATATATACAACCATTGGGCCGCCTGCAGGTTTTGGGCTGCCTGCAGGTTTTCATTTTATCTGTGAACCGATTTATGTTGGCCCCTATTCCGAGTGGTAGATTATCATGTAAGCGAGGACTTCTTGTGAAACGAGTCAGATGGGTTTTCTATTAAAATTTTAATGTGAGTTCATTCCAGAATTTCAAAGTCCTGTATGTTTTCAAAGAGGTACTTTTCAAAGTGAAGTTGTGTCCGTGTCTGATACCATGTTGGAGATAGCATCTATTTAAGACTTGCTGAGCATGTCTTGGATATGCCATGTGGCTTGTTCTTTTAGTTAAATCCATTGGACACTAGAAAGGCGCACCTCGCACAATGGTGGAGTCTCTCCATTGTGTCATGGAGGTCCAGGGTTCGAATCAGCCTCCTTGCAAAAAAAAGCAAGGGAAATGTTGCCTAGGTATTTCCTTCCCCAGACCCCACAATGTGAGAGTTTCGGCATTGGGTATGTCCATTGGACACCAGATACTTTTGAGTTTGACCACTTTATGATACCTTGCACGTGTGTCATTTCACATAAACATGATTTTGGCATAACTACGTGAATATTAATGCCTTTTTACCTAATCTTTGCTTATCTCTATTCCTACATATAGAAAAAAAGCTCTTGCAGTCAAAGTTATGGAAAGCTTCTGGCAATGTGAAGTCTATTGAGATCAACAAGAGTCCCATTGATAAGAAAGATGTGTCAACCAGTTCTGATGATCTAGGTATGTATGGCAACATCCTTCTTATGGTCATTATAGATTTTAAGCTTCAGTTGAAAGTTATCAACATTGTGTTGTGCGGTGATGAATGGTTGAAAAGAATTTGGTGCTTGAGCAGGACATGCTATTATTTGAATTCTGTTTTGTACATGTGATATTATATGTGGGTCAGTGGGAGAATATACTTTACATGTCAATTGTGGCTGGTTGTGTGAATATTGTTTCATATGGTTGGTTATGTTTGTGTGAAACATGTTCCCACCATACTCACCGGTTCTTGTTAACATGGAATCAGCTGCTTTTTAAAAGCCCTAGAAAACTGAATCTTGAAAGTGAGATTGGAAAACTGTGTTTGGCCCAGAGGTTGAAAAATTTGTGAATTTTAAGATGCATACCTTGAGAATCCGTTGTTTTTGCTGGACACAAAATATTTTGTTAAGTCATCTGCAGATTTTGAATTAGTGGGGTTAAAATACCCATATTTAATGTTCCAAAAAAGGTGTTATTTTTGAATCCATGAGCCTGATGACGTTATTAATACTCTTGCAGATCAAGTTGCAATCACCATCACTTGTCCACTAATTGCCATCAAATTGCTATTGCCATGCAACTTCCACTTATTGTTGTTGAAATTGACCCAACAGCACCATAGTAGCCATCAAATATTATCCTCTCATGGTATTGATGTCACCTTTTCTACTATTCACCCATCAACAATGCCAATGCTCACTCAGCCATCAACTATCACCCATGGAGATAATTTATCACAAATAATAACAGCTCATAATTGCCATAACTTGCCTCTTCCTGAATGGACAATTATATCCACCTTAGTTAACCTGTATCCAAACAAAGAATTTTGAAATTAATGGATGTTGAAGTGTAGTGATTCTGAAATCACTTCCTCTGAAAATCCCTGGAATTTGAAAATTGTGTTCATGCATCCTATAGCTTTAGCCAGGTGTATTCTTTTCATTGTATTACAGACATCACCTCTTTGTATGGCCACTGGGAATCCTTTTCTTTAACAAGTGTGGTCTATGAAGTTTCTCTCACAGAATCCAAAAATTTTTATATAAAATTTTTTAAATATTAACAATGGGGTAACTGAAACATAAAAATTTGAAAAACAAGTATCGTCTGTGGAAATTTATGTCCACATGTTTCTCCTTTTTCAACTGAGAGGAGCAAATAATTGATTTGCTTTCTTATAATATGTTTCTTGGAAATTTGTTCATTTTCTTTGTTGGAAAAGTGTATCAAATCATGGGGTTCTACATTGTCCTGGGAACTTCAGTTATTCAAAATGTAGATATTTCGGAGGATACATCTGATTGTGACCTAGTTTTGAGCTCGAGGAAGATTTTAGAGCTTTGCTGAAATGTTTGCTCCAATCAATTTTACTTGTTTCATTGTCTCTTTGCCGCAGGTGTTTTGGGGTATGATTTCTTTTTCTCTTTTCATTGTCTGTTTACTAGAGATACTAGACATTTATAATCCATGCCTAATTTTCCCCTCCATAAATCTAGGATATTCTGAGCAAAGTGCTGTATGTATTTAATTGTTGGAAGGGGCTGTGAGATGTATGCATATTTATCTAAATTTTTGGAGGGCAATTCCCTTCTGTATGCTTATGGTCTGTGGAGAGGGAGATGCTACGTTCTTGTTCAATGAAGCAATAGCATTTTGTTTTATCTTGGGATTGTTGATATCATCAACCTTTGTTCCTTGGTTGATTCCATTGTGATCATTGTCATATTCTAACAAAATTTCTCGTCATTATTTTTATGTGTGTGGTTTCCTCTTTAGGTGTTTGATATATTAATTCAGTTGACAGTGCAGAATTTTTGCCAGACACTTCTTACATGGGAATGCCAGATACAGCTACTCCTTGTGAAAGTGATCCCACCATCTCCTCTGCTGCTGAGTATCACATGGTCAACCTTGATATTTCTTTTACAGATATTCCTCCTGACCAGATGAGGACAATTCAAAATATTACCATATTGATCTCTGAGGTATCAGCCGTTCCGTTGCCTTCTTGCTGACCTATTCCTGTATATATTTTTGTTTAGAAATGGTGCTTCTGTCGGATTTTTTTTTTCTTTTTTTCCCTACTTTTCGCTTGATTGGGTCAAATCCTTTTGCCAGTTATGCTCTCTCTAAAATTAGAATGTGACCCTTGGGAAGTCAGTAGACTCGGTAGATAATGGGTTTTCTGTCCCTGTAGCTATCATTGGAGAAAGAAGAACTGGTGCAGGCATTGGCGTCTGAGTCATCTCAGAATTCTAAGCTTGAGGTAATTACTGAACAGTCCATTTCATTGTGCTTGATGGGCTTTCATTTTGTATTGATGCTTTGTGAACCATTGGTAATTGAATACTGGTTAACTAATATAGAGAATGCACTCAAAAGGGTAAAAATTATAGTTTGACTGGAGAATGAAATGTTAAATCATTCAGTAAAAGGACTTTTTCTTTGGGTTCAAGTTTTCTGAAGCAATTATATTTACATTTTGAACTCCTTAAATGAGAAATATTGTATAAGATTCAAGGGTATCCAGTGATATGGTAGCTTATGCAGTTTTACATTTGGGAGTCACAGTAGGAGGTAGCTTCGTTTACATTTTCTGTTTACTGTTGAGATGTCACCGGCTTAAATATATCATTCTTTTGGTCTTTACCAAAGAAGAAAGGGACAAAATGGAAATGCAGATTGAAATACAATTGTCTATTTGGGCATGATTAGGACTATACTTTTCCCCTTCCTTTCAATACTAACTAAAGTTCACTCTGGTTCATTTTCTTTTGTTAATGTCAGCAAGCATCTTCTTGCTTGTATGCTTTCATTCTCTGCACGTGCTAAGGTTCTTCCCTGCATTGTCTGGTCATTTGTTGGATTTGCACAGAGTTCTTGCTATCACAATGTTGTATCTTTCAAGTGATATGAGTTTGAGAGTAATCAAATTTTGATAGTTTGAACCAATTGTAAGTCTCTCAATGGAAAAATTTTTAGTGGTTATGGTGTATTAAGCAAAGGAAAGGATTGAACTTAGGTGTGTGTTTTGTACAAGTGAAAAGGATAGAAGGGGATAATTTAGAAAATTAGCACTAGTCAAGTTTTATGTTGACATAACAAATATTCTTGGGGAATGTCATACTAACAGATGGTGATAATTTATCCTACCAAGGACCTTGGGTAGCTTATTATCTGTTTGAGGGTATAACATCTCTCCTGTGGTGCAAAATCATGGAGCACATTAACTTAAAACTACTCATTCACCAAATTATGCCCCTTTATCCTTTGTCCTTCACCAGATTCGTGAGAAGTTTGTTGTATATTGAAAGTGCAATCTTTTAGAAATTCAGGAGACAGACAATCATTTCAACTTCACATGATGCCAATTAGTTGTAGTCTCCATTGCCATAACCATAGTAAACTTTTTTATTGCTTCACTTTTCAATCAGATTCTGTGGCTTCATGCATTCCTGGAAGTATTTTAATTTTCTGTCAGATTATTGTCAGACAAAAGGTCATGCAATGTTACCTAGCTGGAAATTATAAGGATTTGCCAGTCTTTTTCAAAGTTCTTTCTTGGTCTAGCTTTCTGATCTGATTTAAGTCGTTTACTTGTGTTGTGTGTGGTGCTTACAATGATGTGTTCTCTTGAAGGATATGAACAAGGAGTTGTCTCAGAAACTTGAAGCTGTTACTCAAAGATTGGAGCTTTTGACGGCGCAAAGTATGGCCAGTGGAAATGCTCCTATACAGCAACTAGATTTGCCGACTCTGCATGAAAGCACTGCTTATGCAGATGAAGGAGATGAGGTATATTTTTGTCTTTGGTTCTTACTGTTTCTGAGCAGAAGAACCCATCCCTAGTAGTTGTTGATCTAAACATGTCAAAAAGTTGCATAGATTTGGTGTATTTTGAACTAGAATTATTGGATTGTCCAAATTAATGCATGGTTTGTTGGGTCCTTGCAGTTTAGAAAGAGAAAAATATGAGGCACCATTTTTTTTTCCTTGTGCCGTCAATTTGGTAGGTAGAGATAGGACAAATCAAGTGTCTGTGTGTGTGTGTTTTTTTTTTTTTTTTTTTTTTTTTTTTTTTTTTTAAAAAAAAAAAAAAACTTACTTTATCCTTCTAGGTTAAATACCATTATTATTGGCACTAAGTTGCCTTAACTTTGAGGCTGGTATCTTACTTCATGACCTGTTGTAACTGATCAAATGTTGTCTTCTACTAGGGCAATGACAGTATGTATAGCTTTTAAACCATGTTCATATGCTTTCATCTTCTAAATTACATTCTAAATCTCTATTTTTGCTTGCCCTAATTGGTTGTCAAGTATACCCCTCAATTTGCTTTCCCCAGTAGGGCATACATATCTATCGTGAGTATTTTACTAATAATACTTTTCCCTTACTACCACAGGATTTGATGTATTGCGTAAGGCATCTTTTTCCGATTTGTTATGGCTTGAAGCCATTAAATCGATTACTAAGCATCCCCTCCGCATAACTTTGGCATAGAGTAGAACACTTTTCAGCCATGATTAGCAATATCCTAGTTGGATTACCCTTGTCTGTGAATGAGGCTTGACGCAGATCAACTGTTCAATTGGATCAGTTGTTGGTCTCTACCTATTAGCTTTTGCAGTTGGTATATGAGGTTCTAGATTCATGATATGGGCCAGGAGAGGACTGAGGAGTTTTTTTTCTCTTAAGAGTAGCAGATTTTTCTCTTCTGCCTATGGATGTATATAACTTCCAACAGCTAGTTTTGTGCTCACTGAGAGTGAAATGCTCTTTTCTTTTTCTTTTTTTGGGGGGTGCTTCTCCTTTATATAGGTAGTGGAAAGGGTCCTGGGATGGATAATGAAGCTCTTCCCTGGAGGTCCAAGAAGAAGAAATAGCAAGAGTTTTTGATTTGAAGCACCAACAGCTCAAAGCTAAGATCTGTGTCGGAGAAAGAGCAAGTCTTTGATTTGAAGTACCAACAGTTCAAAGCTAGGACCTGTGTTTCTCCGATGACATTTTTGGTGATACGATGGAGGTTGATTGCGATCTGTACATTGCGATTCGAGTCATATTTTCTTCATTCTTTTTTGAACCCAAAGAAAGCAAGTTGTTGAGAGAGTTTGCTATTTGATTGGTTAATGCAACCATCTATGTGACAATGAAGTTAAAAGTGCCACACCATTTTGTGGGTTTTGGGGGGTGGGGTGCTCGTGGCTCAGCCTTAAATGATGTTGGTTGGAGGAGTTATAATTTAGTTTCTTTACACATATAATGAGACAGGGATGTAAACAGTATGAAGAGTTAACAAATCTTCTTTTGTTCCTTTTTGTAAGTTGTACAATCCTACTGTACTCTTATTTGACCTGTATTTTTGTTCATCAACTCAAAAGCTCCTATTTGAAGCTGCCGAATTGGTCATTTATGTCTATTCCATTGGATTTCCTGAGGAAACTGTTGATCAGCTTTGGTTTGTTTTCTTGATATTAGAATTACCCAAGTCAAATTTTTGTATTTTGCATTTTTTTTTTTGTGAGGATGTCATATGAGAGTAACAATATAGTATGTGGTATGTGACTAACAATTAATCATATGGAACTTGTGTAAACTTTTTTCCACAAAATTTAGTTCTATAAAGATTATTTTTCTATTTAAATGGTTGGATTAGGGGAAAAAAAATTTCACTTTCGAGAAAATTTTTTATAATTATTAACAATAACCCCCCCCCCCCCAATTTTAGAGAGAAGGATAAAAGTTTGTAAAGTTAAAAATATGTTTAACACACTGATTTTTAACTTTAATGGTTCTCTTGTCATATTCTGTCGGACACGACTACACCACTGGAACTTTCATCCATCGATCACTTGTTCAGGCCTCCCCTACTCTTAAGTCTTTCTTTATTATTTATCTGTTTGCCCTCACATGGGTTGGTTCGACAAATGGGTCACCAATGTCTAGCAAGATTCAATCGACTAGCCTTCAATCTTGTTCGATGAGTCACATGTTTGAACATTTCCATTGAAGCATTCTTGAACTTGCTTATATCTACTTGGGTGAGGAGCCGATTCCAATCTTAAAATGTGTCTTATAATATTTGAATAGAATTAATAAAATAATTCAACTATCGATTTATGATAAACAAAAAAAAAGAAACTTATTTTCCTATTGGGATTAGACTGAGCATCAGATGCAAACGTAAAAATGTTGCACCATGTATTATTATGGTTGATTGACGGCGGATACAACAAAGCTTGTGAGATGGTGAATGTTGGGGTGAAATGAGTAAAGAGTGAGTTATGTTTCATGAATTTTATTTTATTTTTTTAAGTTATGAACTGCATTGACCTGAATAGATTCGCTCGGCAAAAAACCAGTCGGTTCAACCAGGTCAATCTGGTTCAATAATTATTGCGTTGAATCGATTCGTCCGGTCCGGTTCAAATGACATGGATCTTAAGCCATTGGTTTTGAACCCCAGAAGAAAAAGGTGAAGATGATGTAAGAAAACGACGTCGTTAAGTGTAAGGAACGAGGTACCGAAATATCAAGGTTGGGCGGGTAAGACGGTTCATTTGACATATTTACAACCACTCAGAAATACAAAGAAACTTCTCTCTCTCTTCTCTTCTCTTCTTACTATGAACCTTCTTCTCCCTAAGCTCCCTTCTTTCTTCGTAGTTTCTTCTTCTTCTCCTTCCAAAGGTACTCTCTCTCTCTTTGTCTCTCTCTGTTTGTTCTTTTTCGTGTAATAATTTGTGTGGGGTTTGGTTTGTAACAGATGTAAACAGCGGGAGAAATAGAAAATCAGTGAAGGAGGTTAGAGAGGACTGGAGGAAGCGATCGAGACCCATTCCTCCGGGGGGAACTTATCCTGCCAAAGACAGTTGCAGGTTCATCCTCATCTCCCAGCCCCAACCTTCCTATATTTCATTTTCTTCTCTCTCTCTCATTTGATTTTCTGTTGGGGGTGATGCTGGTTTGGCAGTCGTTGCGGTTTATGTGATACATATTACATTGCCCATGTCAAGGATGCATGTGCTTTTTTAGGGGATGGCATGTCCAAAATTGAAGTAAGCCCTTTTCCCCCATCTCCCTCTCTCTCTCTCTCCCACCCCACATTTTAGAGATAATGTTATTCATTTAAATTTCAGTTCATTCAATACTGTCAAATAATCTAGGCCTGAAAAATGGGGGGCGTATATATATATATGGGCTCATTTCTTTGATCTTCAATTGAGATAATAATAAATCATTTCATCTTTTTACTTGGAACTTTAGGCGGTTCTTGAAAAGAAATTGTAAAAAGAATTATTCCTAGAGTTGACACTGAGTGGAATGCATAAACCAATGCTTCCATAGTTTCGTTTACAATGAAAGATTCCGTTCCCATTTATTTTAGTTGGGTCATCTTCCATATAAAAAAGAGTAAACGTCAAACAAAAAGTGATAATTCAAATCAGTTATCATCAAAAGAAAGAAAGAAAGAAAGTCTAGAGATGGAAAAGCCCTCAAATCACGTTGAATTTTTGCAAAGAATGTCCTCTAAAACACGCCCCACTGGAGAACCGGAAAGCTGTTGATGAGAGAGAAACACTGTACTCTGTAAGGTGTGTCTATTATATACATGTGCAAGAGGTTTACATAATAGATAACATAACTAAAATACTTTTACACATGTAAAACACATAAAGTATGCTTTGATTCATATCACTCCCCCCCAAGTTGAAAGCAGCTCTTATTCTAGCTTCTCCGGATTAAAATGGCAGTCTACATCTACGTATTTTGTTCTTTCATGAAGCACCGGGTTATTGGCAATCTGAATAGTTGCTTGGTTGTCACACTATAGCTGCATAGTATGTGGATTGCCAACCCCAATCTCACCAAGAAAATGATATATCCAAATAAGCTTACGTGTAACCTCTGCATAGCCATATATTTAGATTCTGCACTTGAGCGAGCTACAACACTCTTCTTCTTACTCTTCGAAGACACCAAATTACCTCCAACAAAAACACAATAACAAGTTAAAGATTTTGTATCAACTGGAAACCCTGCCTAATCAGCATCTGAAAACCCCTCAAGTGGTAGTGATGATGATTTTGTAAAGAATTCCACGCACAGGAGCTCCATTGGGATATTTCAAGATATGAGTAACAGCATCCTAATGAGCACTCCTGGATAATGACATAAATTGATTTACTACCTGATGGCACATGCCCAAAATGGTTCAAATCGTATTGGGCTCAAGATTAGTCCTTAGCCTGTGGGACGGGTCTCGGTAGCCCCGTTGTCGACCTTGTCGGCATCCCCCTGATCGGTTAACCACCGGGCTAGCCCAAAGGCTCATTTTTACGAGGTTTGGGACCCTCCGAACCCGCTGTCCAGTGGATATGACAAACCGAAGCGTGCCGTCAATATAGGATTTATCTCTTAGGCGGGTAGGCATGACCCACTATCGACTAGATCCTGCTAGGTATGAGGTTGGTCGGTTCCTAGACCTCCTCAGTGCTCGGTGATCGTCACTCCATCCGCTAGGGTAACATTTATTCTCCCTAAACTGCGGGAGCAATCTTACGTAAATAGAAGGGAGACCTATGATCGTAGCCGTTAAGGAAAAGAATTTCCATAACGATCTAGAGTTTCCTAACCGATGACATTTGAAATCTTTTGGAATCTTTTCGTGGTAATCCTTGTAATCTTAGGACACTCTCATAAGGAAACTAGAATCTAAACACCTCGCATGCACATGACTCAGACGAAAGCTATATATACACCACTTAGCCAACCGGCCAGGTATGTGCTCAGGATTGACACAAAGCACACAAGGCCATACATAGCTCTCTTTCAGTCTACTTTCTCTTTGAAAATCAATCTCTAACTTGAGCGTCGAAGTCTCCCTGCTAGAGCACCCTCTAGCGGTCTTTTGCAGGTCTCATCAATCAAGACCATCAGACGACCAAGCCCTTCCATTCGAGTTAGTAAAGCCATCATCTGTGGAGACAAACACACCTCCAACACTACCCTTACCAGAAATGCTATATCTAGATGATTCATTATAATGTAGTTTAGCTTCCCAAGTATCCTCCTATACTTCTCCAGATCATCCAATATATTTTCATCATCTGCTTTGAATTTCATGTTAGGTATGATAGGAGCATCGCATGGATTAGCTTTAGTAAGACGAGTTTTAGTCAATAAATCTAGGGTGTACTTTTTGGAGATGAAAACTCCTTTCTTGTTTCTAGATACTTAAAATCCCCAGAAAATACTTTAACATACCTAATTCCTTTGTCTGAAATTGAGTGTGAAGAAAAGCGTCAAGGGCACTGATTCCATTAGTATCACTTCTAGTAATTTCTATATCATGAACATAAACCACTAGAATGATACATCCTAAAACTTGATTGTTTGTAGAAGACTGAATGATCATATGCACTTCTTTGTAAATCAAACTTTGTGATTACCGTACGAAATCTCCCAACTTAGGCTCTTGGAGAATGCATCAACCCATATGAAGACTTTCATAGCATACACACCTTCCATGACTCCCCATGAGCAACAAACCTGGTGGTTGCTCCAAATACACTTACTCTTGAAGATCACCATTCAAGAAAGCATTCTTCCAATCAAGCTGATGTAAAGAACAATTATATGTGGCAGCAAGAGACATAAACATACGAACAGATGTGAATTTGGCTACGGGGGAGAAGGTCTCAGAATAATCAATTTGTAAGTTTGGGCATATCTATTAGCAACCGGATGAGCTTTCCATTGTGCTATAGACGTATCAGGATTCATTTTTACTGCAAAAATCCATTTGCAACCCATAGCTCACTTCCAAGAGGGTAAAGAACAAAGCTCCCATGTAGTGATTCTGTCAAAGTTCTCTCATTTTTTTCTTCCATGGCAGCTTGTCATCGCTGATGTGACAATGCTTTTGCAAGTGATTTGGGAACTCTGATAGAATCTAGAGAGGCAACAAAAGATTTGGATGAAGATGATAAGCTATGGTAAGACACAAATGAAGAGATAGGATAAGTGCAAGATTATTTACGTTATCTAAGAGCAATGGGAAGGTAATGCTAGGATCAGAAGGCGGCTGTGGTGTTAATGGATCCAGTGACAATGCAGTAGGTGAAAGCAATGAGTCATTTTCAGAAGTGATGCCACGTTCGTTTGATGCACACGAGAGGAAACCTATAAACAGGCTATTTAATTGCAGCTATATCAACTATATAAGTGAGAAACTCATCCTCAGGCCCAGGAGAAGGGGACCTCAGAGGAGCTGAAAAGGAAATGAAATGAAATTTAAAGAAAGTCACATCTTCAAACACTAAATATCAACCCAAAGAAGGAGAGAAACAATGATATATTTTTGGGTACACCGAATAACCAAAAAGTATGCACTTAAGGGATTTGGGTCCAATTTAGAAATCCGAGGTCAAACATTTTTGACAAAACAAGTGCAACCAAATATACAAGGTAAATAAAACAAATTATGAGAGGAAAACACAATTAAATACGGTATCTGACCATCCAAAACAGAAGACGGCATGCAATTTATTAAGAAACATACAGTAAAAACTGCATCAGCCCAAAAATCTTTCGAAACTTTCATGCCAAAGAGGAGCTCTGGCTGTTTCTAAATGGTGTCTATTTTTTGTTCCAGTCATCCCATTTCGCTGAGGGGTCACAATACATAAGGGTCGATGAGTAATGTCTTGTTCTGAAAGGAAAGATAAGACAGTAGTAGACAAACACTTGTCGGCATTGTTACTTCTCAAAATATGAATGTTAGAGTTGAATTGTGTTTTTATTTCAGCACAAAAGGCAGTGAATATAAGAAACAATTCAGAACAATTTTTCATGAAGAATAATCAACACGAGAGAAATCATCCACAATACAGTGATACCTTGTTGAGAAAGAAACAGATTTGGAAAAGCCACAATACTTTGTGAGATGTGTCTCATTATATACATGTGTATACGGTTTACTTGGTAGACAAAATGGCTAAACCTTTACACACATAAAACATATAAAGTAAGTTGTAATTCATAAAAGGGCGTATCCAGTGCAGAAACTCCCACATTGTGGGCTCTGGAGAAGAGAATACCTAGGCAGCCTTACCCTTGCTTTTTTTTTTTTTTGCAAGGAGACTGATTCAAATCCCGGACCTCCAGGACACAATGGAGAGATTCCACCATTGCACCAGATCCGCCCTTCTAAGTTGTAATTCATAACGGTGCTAAAGTACAATCTTTTACAACAAAAGTAGAAAAGAAATGATAGTTCCTGAATGATCCTTGCATTTCTCTCTAACTGAAGACTCCAAATCATTGATATTAAAATGTTCAGCCTGACTTGAACAGGATTGTCCCAATGATTTGGAAAATAATGCGCACATTCACATGATGCCTGATTTTTTTTTAATATAATAGTTTTTTAAATCTTTTTCCTTAAATGGCATGGATATGGCTAAATACTATTCTGCTTCCTGGATTAGGCCTTGGAACCTGCAGTCCATGGCAGAGGAAGGGATGAAGGCTCCTTAGACGAGGCATATTTAGGCGTATATGAGGAGTTGTTGTATGCTCGGAAGACTGCCCCTGTAGAAGGTTAGTTTGATATATGAAGTTCTTCTATTCTTGCTTCCGTTCTCTGTCCCTTTCTACTTTTCTATATATTTGTTTTACTTAATCTCATAAGTATTAGAAGGATGCATTACCAAACACCAAGCAAATTCGTCAATACTCATGTGGTGAATGCACAGAAATATGTCACACATCTAACTTCTTTTTGATTAGTTCACTTACTGGCATTCAAAATCAAGTTGATTTGAGTAAGAACTCTTTGGATATTTTCTTATCAATAAGAACTAACATATTTATATCAGGTTAGTTGCTTCTTAATTTAGTAGTTGAAATTTGTCTTCCTTGCCTCTCTCTTCTTGCTTCTTTTTCTTCTCTTCGCATTCTTGTCTTCCCTTCTTCAATAGTCCCTCTTCTCTTATTACACCTTTCGCTGTCACATCATGAGGCTTAAATGACTTTTTCAAGCAGGAGCACAATGGACAGGAATAGTAACTACCATTGCAATGGAAATGTTGAAAGCTGGCATGGTTGAGGCTGTTATTTGTGTACAGAGGTATGTGGCTTCTGACAAATCTGGTTTAACAAGTTTACCTCCTCATTATTTCTCAGCACCATGCTCTGTACTTTTCTTTTTCCAACTAAGTATGCCATATTCTGTACTGCAATTGTTAGGACTGTCCTGTCAAAGAACTGATTATATAATATGAATTTGGGTAGTAATTCCTTGTTATCACTGGGCACATTCTTCAAATGCAACCAAGAAAATAATTAATATTTCAACTTGAAGCATGGATTGGTAAATGAGAGATTGGGCCAATTGCATATGTGAAAATAAGTTCATAAATTGAATCTTAGCATGACTATTTAAATACATGAACTTGTTTCACCATTCATGCACTGTGCACATCTTGGATACACGGCCCATTATTCTTATGCCTTCCATAGGGTGCTTGTTTCCCTGCAGCATTCAAGATCCTACATCTTTTAAGTGACTGAATATATCATAGTCTGCAGCCAGCATTTTTCTTCAAAAACCTATGGGAAATAAAGCTACCGTCTGTATGATATTTGGAAAATGCTGCCGTTGCTTCTAGAAAATTACACCTTGTATCTTCACTTTGCTTGTTAATGCATTTTAATTGCTACCTTCCAGCTCAATCAGCTTTGAAGTCATAATCTTAATTCTTTCATGTAGGTAGATTTTGAAGGAAAAAAAGGGAAAGTTGGAGAGAGAAAGATGTCCCTTCTGTCTCCTTTCTTTGCACCAAATCCATCAAAAGTGAATAACCACTTAGTAGTTACTGTGTTAGAGCAGTTCACCTTAATAAATATTGTAGTTTGCAAATCCCATTTTCTGTCTGAGTATTTGGTTCTCTGGAAGAGCTCAGCCATTGTATTTGACTGAATATCAACATTGAGTTGCTGAAAATTTGGAATATCATGTTATTGCTGAATGCCTGCCCTTTACATGATTGCAATGAGATAAAGGAACTACAGCAGTAGATAGTATTGTTCATTTTTTATTTTATTTTATTTTTGTTTTTCAATGTCTTTTTCCATGAAGATGCCAGCCATGGGGGTGATACATATACAGTATTGTGGGAGAATAATTTGCCAGTGTTCTCTGTTTCTTAGATTAGGGTTGCAAGGTTTTTTATCTTCTTTTTCTTATCCTTATTGTTCTTCTTGTTGTTTCTCTGTATCCTGCTATTACTGTTCTTACGTTCCTGCTGATATGAGAATTTGTTAATCTATTCTGGTCTGAATTAAAAATAATCAAGCCATATTGCTTATGAAGATGATGAATGTACTAGTCTTTGTTTGTTGACTAAACTTTCTGCTGTTTATTACTATTATGTTAGTGATCCAGAGGACAGACTTGCTCCGAGACCAGTTTTGGCAAGGTTTGTGACAAGACTTTTACAGTGTATTTGTTTTCTTTCTAAACCATTGATGTTCACATCTGTCATAATATGTTGTTATTTGTAGGACTCCGGAGGAAGTTTTAGCGGCAAGAGGTGTAAAGCCAACATTATCTCCCAATCTAAATACTCTTGCCCTAGTTGAGGTAAATTGCATGTTTTTTGTCAGTGCCTGCCAAAATTTTCTTCAGCAATTTATTTAATTTTTTCAGATATACCTTCTGCATGGAACAAAATATGTGCATGGGCTCATTGGAAAATGATGGCAATCAATTTGTGCATATGTGGCTTGGACCTTTCAAATGCATGAACTTAGACAGGATTAGTTGTTGGGCAGAATTAGCTGCTTTTAGTTTGGTTTGGGTAACCTCTTATGTTGGCTACCACTAGACTTCTCAAAACTTTGGTATCCATCCGTGGCAGATATGACTCAAGTATCTCAAGTGGCAAGTTCTTACATGCATGAGAGATGTGGAAAAGGGGGATTAGTTGAATAATTTCTCTGCATCCAACATGTCAATTTTAATTGGCCATGGTTGACTAAATGAAAAATTTTAATGTGGTGTGTTATTAATGATTTATTACTAAATGAATGAGTTAATGATAGGTAAAACTTTTAACTCCAAGGATGCTCTTGGACAACAAAGCCTGAACTCTTTCTTTGTGTGTGGGGTGGGGGTCAAAGACATTTGTTAAAAATATGTCTACAGCAGCATTTTTCTAAGCTGGCTAATTTGGGACATGAGTTAGCACATGATTTTAGAACCATAATTGTCATAATTATGCAAAACTGAGCAGTTATTCTTCATTGGGCTATGCCACCTTTCTCTTCATTTATCTTCAATAAGTAACACTCCATATGATGTTTGGAGGCTATGGTATGGGCAACTGTGGAGGGGGTGGAGGTTTTCCAACCCTAAGGGTTTATGTTGAGTGAGTTTCGACCAATTTGGGTCAATTTCCAACTGTCTCAGTTTGGGTAATGTAGCAAGCAATTGAAGAGAGGGGGAATAAAAATTGGGAAGAGAAAAGAGAGAGAAATGAGAGATGGAGAGAGAGAAAAAAGGGGGAGGGAAGGATGGGGTTAGGCATACCAATTAAATCATCAATTGATTATTAAAAAGCTGAAGAATTCAAAACACATTGGCCAATCTGTGGGCCTTAAAACCTAAACAAATTAGAAGCAAAATAACTTACACTAATCAATAAGACCTCAAAACTGCTGCATCACTGGGTGCTTTTCCTTACTATAAGTGGTTGATCATCTTGGTAACTTTTGGTTAAGGAACCATTTCCTAATTATCTTCATGTTGGATGCTGCGCTAAGGTAAAATGACCTTGAGGACAAGAAGTTGTGTATATATTGGGCAACTTAGTATTCACCGATTCTTTGAGGTGCAAAACTTTTGTTGAGCTAAAACTAAACTTTCAGGAGCACATATCAAGCTCATAGCTGTCTGAAACATAAAAGATCATCATAGAAGACTAATGGCTTTTATGTTTGTGCCTAAAGTAGAATATTTCTCATAATGCTCTAGGTTATATTTCAGGTTTTTGTTTGATTGGAAAATGAAAGTTATTCTGATGCTAGTGCATGGTAACTTCGCTGTGTCTTTGATCTGCTCTTGATGGTGCATATTTACTGCAACAAACTGGAAAACATCTGGTCCTAAATTCATTGTTTTTAAGTGGTAAATTAATCTATTAATTTTTTCTTGTGGTAAAGATTCCAATGTACTAAAATTATGTTGCATTTAAGATCTAGTGAGATAACGTTGCGTCTTCTACAAAACAGGCAGCAGATGTGAAGCGTCTTCTATTCTGTGGTGTGGGTTGCCAAGTACAGGGTATAGCTTAGATAATGATATCAGTTTCTAGCTTTTAATTTTCTTCTTTATTGTGACCTGCACTATGGTAATGCAGGATAATTTCTTGAAATGCAGCACTAAGATCTGTGGAGCAATATCTGAATTTGGAAAAGCTCTATGTATTGGGCACAAATTGTGGTAAATAAAGGCATTATTTTCATTACCGTATGAGTTTTCTTATAAATTTTTTGTTACATTTTTATTAGAAATGTTATGTATGCAACATCTCAATGCATATAGTGTTTACTATGAGGTATAATTTAAAGGACTTAAAAATCCAAAAGAGCTAGGAGCATTGTAGGATCATGATTTGGATAAAAAATTGTTAGAATAGTAAGATCTTATGCGATGCCTTGGATATAGAATTTCTTTTCCTACTTTTCCATCTGTTTACCAGCTTTGGTCATAAACCAGCAGCTTTGATTTAAATTCATCTCCTAGAACTTGCATTTCTTTTTTCTATCTAAAAATCCTTTCTAGCAATTTTGTCAGAAACCAGCAGCTTTGATATAAATTCATCTCCTAGAATTTGCATTTTATTTTTCTGTCCAAAAATCCTTTGTAACCATTTTGTTTACCAAGAATGGTCTTGTTTCTGCCTTGTGTTCGTCTTTCTTCAAACTCCAATATCTGATCTCTCTCTCTCTCTCTCTCTTTTTATTTGTTTCCAATATAATTTGACAATAATGATTAAGCTTTTGTTCGTAGTGGACAATGGGACTCGAGAGGGGCTAGATAAGTTTCTTAAGGCTGCAAGCGATGACCCAGAAACTGTTCTTCACTATGAGTTTATGCAAGATTACAAGGTCTGCACTTATCCATCCATCATCTTTCTTTTGGTCATACAGTGGGGGTGTACATGCTTGTAACCACACTGGTATTTTGTGAGAAGTCTGAAAGCATTATTCTTGGTTTGTGTAACTACCCTTTTGTGGTAGGTCACAGCTTTAGACTTGTTTCCACTCTTCAGACACACTGCAATTATCTCTTACTAGTGTTAGAATGGCAATTTACTAGACATGTTATTGTGTATTGAAAATAGTGGACATCATACCACACTAAACCAATGGACTTACACGCATATGTTTCTACATATGCACATCATTGCCCAACCAAGGTTAAATAAGACATGGATATTCATTTCTGGAAAAGGAGGGAGGCCATTGATTAAATATCCTCTGTCATTGCTGGCACATTAGAGCAGTTATCTTGTTTCTTATATCATCATTATCGTCATCAATATTGATATAAATTTGCTAACAAAGCCTATCTTGAAATCTTTAAGATTCTCTAGGAATTGCTTCTACATAAGAGAAATTAGAAGTAAGATTCTTCTAGAATGCTTGGATTGGGATTGTAAGATATTTTGATACTTTTCAAATACTTCAACTGATGGAATTACATTGTTTCATCTCTATTAGGTACACTTAAAGCATTTGGATGGCCACATTGAAGAGGTAACTACATCTGAAGTTTCTGGTGTTTCAAGTATCGAAAGATGTACATCCAATTTAATTTTTGACTAATGCAGGTTCCCTATTTCTGTCTACCAGCAAATGACTTAGCTGATGTTATTGCCCCATCTTGCTACAGGTATACCTTCCTCTTCTCTTACTTCTACTAAAGTTAAAGTTGAACACCGTAATGGAAATCTTCTCCTTTTCTTTTTTGAAGGATTTTTATTTCTTTACAATGCTTGCTTTTTATTTTTTTATTTTTATTTTTAACACTTTGCTATGAAGCTTTGGCACTTTACCATGGATGCCTCTGAGAATCATAAGGCACTAATGCATCAACAAATAGATTATAGATTGACATTGAAGAGCAATTCAGTTATTTTCATAAAAGACAGTAGAGTAGGACTTTATAATGTCTGGATCTAATTATTCAGAAGGTGGAGAACTTTCCATCCAGGACAAGGTGTGCAGTTGTAATGTTTATAAAACTTGAAACTTACCGGAGAGAATTTGCTCAATCTGGCAGGCCATTTTCCTTTTCTGCTTTGGCATTGGGTTCAATAAATGTTCAATTTTAATAGCATGCTTTCATGGTATTTCTTTTTTCTTCTTTTATTAATACACTCCCCCCTGGTGTTCTTGTTCTGATGCTTTACATCTTGCCTGTCCTGCAGCTGCTTTGACTACACCAATGGATTAGCGGTATGATTCAATGAACCCTCCTATCCAAGTGAGTAATTAGTTCGATGCTGGTGTGCATATAATTAGGTTCTGGGAAAACCTTGCACTTGGTAGGTAATCGGTTAGTTCTTGTGGCTTTGATAAGCAGCTAACAATTTCACAATGTGGAAAAGAGTTTTAAAGTTTGTTTGTAGTTTTTCTCAAGAAGGGAAACGCTACTTGCTGATGGATGTGACACTATATATAAAACTGTTAGAAATCTATTATGCTTTATTGCTTCAACCCCAATGTAGTTTAAATAAGGAAATTGTTGTATTTGTTTAATTTTTTACCATACGTTGGATAATAGCTCCCTAAGATTGGATGCTTTCAGGATCTGGTTGTTGGGTACATGGGCGTGCCAAAATATGACAAAATTAGCATGACACAACATCCTCAGTATATCACAGTCAGGTATAGTAACTCAAAATGACATTGTATGGAAGGTTTGCCTTGTCTTCACGTAGCTTTACCTATTGTCATAGTTTATGCTTTGGCTCTTCAGTTTCTTATAGTCTTTGATTATTGATATTATAAACTATTTATAAATTTGTTCTCTGTAATTACATTCCCTTTTTTTCCTAATTGTAGAAATGAGCGTGGCAAGGAAATGCTCAGTCTTGTAAAACACCTTCTGGATATCACTCCAACAATCAGCTGTGTAAGATTCTCTCCCTTCTGTTTTTCTTGTTTTCTGATAAGGTTGAAAACAAAGAAGTAATTGGCTAATTTTTCAAGACCTCAGGGTGATCGACGTCCACTAGTCATGGAAACAGTTAAGGCTGATGATGATGCAAAGTTGGGTGAGTACACTGGTTTTGGTATTTTTAGTTGAGAATGGCGCCAGACCACTGTTTTTGTTCAATTATAATGTTACAAGTGCTATCACAAAAATATGATCAAATATATCTGGGCTGTCTTGAAATTTTTATTGCATCATTTGAGAAATTTCGCTTCCAATGACAAAGAAGGATTTAACAGCAAATGTTCCAAAGACATTTAAGCCAAGCTTATATCTCACCTTAGGTGGGGTGAAGTGGAGGAGTTACTATAGTAATTGTTGTCTTATGTAGCAGAATTCTACGTTGTTAAGCATCTGACATTCACCATTTCTTCTGAGAAAAGTATGTGATGATTACATTCAGGAAATTTCTGTTCGCATGAGTGGTAAATTTGACATTCTTCAAATTGTCTCAGTGCCGTTTCCTTGTTTCTCAGGGAGGGGTCCTTCAAAGCCAGCACCAAGGTTTATTGGAAATTTGTTGGCCTTTATCTTGAACTTGGTGAGGGTCCTTTATAGTGCATTGTGATAACATTGACTGAAGATAAATATTATTCTGACTTCTTTTTTCCCCTCCAGATTGGTCCAAAGGGTCTAGAGTTTGCACGCTATTCTTTAGATTACCATACAATCCGCAATTACTTGTATGTAAATCGCACTTGGGGAAAGCAAAGGTATGTCATATCAAGCACTGGTCTTGTGTCAGGGTTCATTGCTGCTTCTAAACTTCAACCGTTTGCTTAATGCAGAGCTGATACACACATGCCTTCATATGCAAAGAAGATTGTGAATATGTACAACAAGGATGGCCAGATTGATCGGATGATCATAAGAAAGTAACTTTTAAGTATTTGGTAAAAGTCTGGGAGACTCTGGACATTATATGCTTTATAACTCCACATTATTCTATTGTATATTCTGAGAAAAATGTTGTGCTACCATCTGAAGTCTATGTAGATAGTTACTGCTAATTGTGAACACTGACACCTCTGTATGCTGTGATTTTTGACAAAACCGTGTTATATTTTTCCGGCCTCACTGTCGATATATCTTCATGCTAAAAATACCTTTAAGTAGTTGCATATTACTACAATATTCAAACTGTGAACTTAATTTTTGGTATCGTTGTGCCTAAGGAGCCATTATTATTTCTCAAGCGAAATTCTTTTCTATGAGAATTTATTATGACATCCTAGTCATCTGATGCGAAGCTGATCCATATAGAAGTACTAATGTGATTGTTCAGTCACTTTGCGTATGCCATGTGGAACGCAAGGACTACTGATTCGTGAGGCAGCAATACAATAGAGAGACAGCTAGAACATTGGTTATGACATTTCGGTGGTTTATTGATAAAGCTGATCCATATAGAAGTACTATCGATTGTTCAATCACTTTCCGTATCATTTGTGGATCTCTAGAACCACTGATTGAACAATGCTTGAGGCGTGAGGCAGTAATACAATGGAGACACAGCGAGAGTATTGGACATAGAGGACATTTTGGTGTTTACCGATAAAATTTATTAGTTGAAGAAGAAATACATGAATGACAGAAGATGAGCATGTTGAATTGTCCTTGGAAATGGGACCCGTGTGATGGATGATATACTTGTGGGATGGTTGAGCAGTGGTCTGATTAAGATAAAAAGAAAATTTGGCTAGTTCATTGAACATGTGACTGAAATGTATGAATCGTACATGCCATTCGTCAACGAGGTATGTGGGGTGCATGGGACTCCTCATACTCGCGTGTGAGAGCTTTTCTGGATGGTTTCTAGAGTTTCTTCATAATGATTCATGGCTGGAGAAGAGCCGGAATGCTGTTTACTAGACTTAGTCCCCTGGTATATCATCATCTTTTCTTGAGAGTAACAACTGTATTGTGGTAGACGACCTTATTGTGCTGAAGATAATGGGGAAAAAGGCGTAAAGACACGTTAAGTTCTTCACAAGCTAGGCATGTTTGGAAGAAGAAAAGGAAGTCCTGGTCTATATTGTTTCCAGCTCCCAGATATGATGTCCAAAAATTTTATTTGATTGTTTCATGTAATCAGTTTATGTCAAGACTGTGATCAATAGTTGGATCAACCCTCGAGATAATTCAAATAAATGAAATCTACATCCCTCGATTAACATGTATGACCACTCTCTACAATGAGTTGCTTATAGTAGTGAAGTGGGAGATGATAAGTAGCTTATTCCTCTTTACATCCTTTTTGAATATTGAAGTTTGCCACAGTTCTTACCAAATTGACTTGAAAATATGACCTAGTTGAATCATAAGATCAACAGTATAATTTTAAGCGCATCAAGAGGGGATGGGCAAACTAGGAAAGAGGAAATAAGGTGGAGGCCACGCCATGTGTCTCCGTTTGTAGCTAAGTTTGATCTCCTAGGAATAGGTTGCAAAGTTTGAAGCAACTCGAGGAATATTAGTGAGAAAAGACTATATATGAAATCCCAAACAGAAAAAACACAAGTACAGTTGTTGCTTTCATGTTGCATGCTGGAAGTGGTGTAAAATTCAGACACTCAACCTTTGCTACAAACAACTTGAGAAGGAAAACGGGACACAAACAAACAAAAGTGTGGATTGTAAGCTCATTAAGGTTTGATATGGACTCATATGGAAATCTTCTGAAGTTTTTTTCCAGTGTGTGATAGTGAAAAAATCTCGTGTGGGCCATCAAATTTGTAGTTTTTCTGTGTGTTTGAGTTTGCAGCATGGGAACTCATATGGGTTGTCTTTATGTCTAATGTAACTAAAACTTTATTATATTTTAGAATTCGAATACAACAACATACCACTTGTATCGGAAAATCTCATTTCTAGAAGGTTGAAGTTGAAAGAATTTAATGATGTTGGAAACTGGGTTGGATTCTTTCTGCGATTGCATCCCAAGATCAATTTTGAAGGTTTTGACTTCAAAGAGAGAAAATTGTGGATGAAAGATGTTTGGAGTTTTCAGCTGGTAATGGAAGTGGCTTATCCATTTGTCCTCCCCCCCCCCCTTTTGGCACATTTTAGTTTGGTCATGGTCATGTACCCGTGGCATGCTTGTGAGGTATTGAAGATCTATCTATAAATAATGGTTGAAATTTGCTATATGCTGTTATTTAACCTCATTAAGTACAAAGTTGAGTGGTGTTGATGAGTTTCATTTTGTGTACCAAAGAGGAGATTTTCTAGATAAGGTTAACTAAAGCTTGGTTAATATTCTCTGATGATGTTTACTCTCTGAATGCTGATTAATTTGACACTTGAATCTTTAACAGCACTCGGGATACTCCCCCCCCCCCATCTCTCTCTCTTTTTTTATTTTTTAATTTTTTTAATTTTTTTATGCCCCGCCCACTTGGGTGGGGAGGGGTTAATTTATACTGAGATTAGGTTTAAGACACAGGAGTTTCTGAAGCAAATCTTCCCAAATTTACATTTGGATTTTGTATTTAATTGTATGCCCACCCCCAGTTGTTATGCACTCATTGTCAATCGTTTTGCTCATTCAAACAAGGGTATAGGTTTACTTGCTATATGATTTTGACATAATTATGAGGGTCAGCCGCTATGTTCGGGCAACATGTAGCATGCATATAATTAAGAAATACCCTGTATCCTGTAACTGTCAGAGTTGGACCCAGAAAGAGCTAACACTTGGATGCAGGGGACCAAGATCATGAAAGAGAAGAAAGAGTTCGTCCTTTTGGGTTCAATCCCTTTGTTTCCTCTTTCTACTTTCCCACTTTTAACACTTTTAGGCCAATCTGTTTAGTGAGTTTTAGTGAGGTCAACTCAATAGAACAAAACATGTGAAAAGATGATTTTTATTTGAAGGCATGAACAAGTTGAGCAGAAACAAAAAAGCAGAAAAGAAAGAAGAAATAAAATAAAATAAGTTTTTATCTTCCTCTGTACAAAAATCTCAACCTTTACAAAATTCGGGTTTTGCTGGAAAGGCTGATAACTGTTCTCTGTGAACTTTCATGCATTTGTGACACTCTTATTTTGGTACAAGTGTAGATCATAGTTCCTAGGATTTTGAATCGGATCTGTGAAATACATCTCCGGTAGCAAGCCATTGTGGCGCCAACATAATGCTTTTTCTGATTTGTCTCTTCTTTCCATATCCTGCCAATGTCTTGTGCTGTTCTGGTGGCATCTAGAGATGCACCAGAGAGTCCTCTTCTTGTGAATCCAACTGCATAAAGCCCTGCCTTTCCTTTCCATCCATTCGGGAACGGCGTTTTTGGAAATCCATTTGTGGAAAAGAAATCGTTTTCCTGCAAGCCACACAAATATTAGGATTTACTCCTAAACTTATAAAGATACTTGAAACTTCTAGCTTTTCATTGCCCCTAAATGGAAACAGGTGCAGAACTTGTCCATTTGACAGTGTCTGGTTATCTCCTGACATCATATGCTGAAATTCAACATAAATAATATAAAACTTAGAATGGGAATATCTTCAAGCCATGTCTAGATACTAGAATAATAAGAGGGTGGTGGAAGAAACTTATTAAAATCTTCTATAAATTGGAAAAGATCTTAGAAAAAGCAACCATGTGGTTTGGAAAAATTTTTATGGTATTGAACATTGGATAGTCAAAGAGGAAGCTAGCTGCTCCACATGAAAGATACAACTACCATAACTATCACACACACACACACACACCCACCAAAAAATAAAATAAAAAACGAACATCAAACGGGCAACCGGTATCTAACAATTTGATTGAAATTCTCACCTTTAGCCATGAAGGGACATTGCTGCAATAGCCGGTTGCCAAAATCACTGAAGCAATATCTAGGACATCACCGTTAACTAGTTCTACGCTATTGTGCAAGAACCTTTTGATTCCAGGGACTACCTTAATCTCACCGGATCTAATCTTTTTTAGTGCACCAATGTCCAAAACTGGTGTCTTTCCTTCCATGTTCTTAAGCTGTATCGGACCTTTTGATGGCCTTTTCAAACCATATTTTGCGATATTTCCAAGAACCAACCTTGCAGTGACCACTAATAGCTTGTCAACAAGCCATACTGGCATCCATTTCATCAATGACACCACCACTTTGAATGTAGGTTTTCCAAGAATTTCCCTTGGCAATACATGAACCTGTCGATTAGAGCAGAAAATAGCCACATAAGACTTCAAATTTTTAAAAGAATTGTGTACAAAACAAAACCAATGCAGAGATGTAAGTTGACTCACCGAGCTGCGAACAACCATCGATGGATGTGCACCGTGATTGCAAAGATCAAGAGAGACTTCCATCCCTGAATTGCCACAGCCAACCACCAAAACATTCCTTCCTTGGTAATTCTCACCAGATTTGTAGTCGCACGAATGCATAACAAGGCCTCCAAACTCCTCTAAGCCCTCAAATTCAGGCACAACCTTCTCTGCATTTTCTCCAGTTGCCACAACAAGCCACCTGCAGATGTATTCCACTTCACCTTCGCTTGAACCATTTGATGAATCAGTCTTTACCCGCCATAAACCGCAAGTTTTGTCATAAAGAGCAGACTTGACTGGCTCATTGAACCGGGGATTTATTTCAAAATGTTTGGCATAAGATTCGAGATAGTTGATGAACTGATATTTTGTAGGGTACTCTGGGAGGCTTTCTGGAAGGGGGAAGTTGGGTAGTTGGCAGAATTCTTTGGGGAGGTGTAGTTTCAGGCGATCATATGTGTGGTTTTGCCATAGGGAGGCAATGCAATTGCCTTTCTCAAGGATTATAAAGGGCACTCCTTGCTCTTTAAGGCAAGCGCCAACTGCTAGACCAGATGGTCCTGCACCAACTATGACAGGTCCGTTTACCCATATGCAGCGGCCTGAGAAGAAGTTGTCATGATTAGAATTTTCAACCATTGTTAACAAAGTATATGTTAAGCCAAGGTACTGAAGAAGAGAACAAAGGAATAATTGTATTTTGTTAGTGTGTGGAGGGGGAAAGAGGGATAGGGTGTGGTTTATATAGGACACTGCCCACCAGAGTTGCATGTGATGTGGATTGGGATGTGGAATTTGGTACTTGAAGACGTCTTCTCAAACTAATATGCACTATGAACCAATTGTTTTATTTATCAACAAAGTACTGATTAATTATGTTTGAATTACTACCATCCTTATTCCGTAGTTTGTCTATTAGCGTACTCGGGGGACCATGAAAGTAAGCTCTTTGAAATGTCCATGTCATCTATGCTTGTGTGGGCTCCTCCACTTGTTAGAAGACATGATCATATTATTTACGTGCCTACTGCAGATTGCAAAGAATATTTTCATTGAACTGAACTCAGGTGAAAACGATATATTGGGCGTGACTGTGACCGCCTTTTTTACCTTATTCAGTGTTGGGGGAATATCTATGTCAATTTGCATAGTCGACAAAGCCTTAAACCGACAATGGATGAATGGTGATTTAGAGGCTATTGTTGACTAGGTGGTTAAACCAGATAATTGCGGAAAACCCTCAATGATGAGCTTCTTAAAGAGACCAAAATGGCGTTTTCTTTATTTAGACCGACACCTTAGGAATAATTTCGGGTGTTGCCCTTGTTGTACTTGTAAGCATTGTCACCATCATTTTTCTTTTTTATAGACTAGCAAATTAGGGTGCCTAACAAACTTCATTTAAAGGGAAACCTGTACCAAATTATTCATCTGGAAAAAGTTGTGGAAAGAATCATTGTCTAGATCCACCCAATAATGCATGTCATGTCCGAGGGATTCTTAAAAATACTAGTGGATAGAAAAATTCTTTGCTAGAAGAAGCTTGTGATCAGTGTATGTAGTTTGAACACTAAATCATACTTTACCGTTACATTGCATGTTATATTTGTCGCCTAGGTATCGTCCCTTTCTTGGTCACTCTTTCCTTGGTTATATTAGTTTCAATGTCCTTTTATTTTTATGCAGTAGCATTTGGAGTTAAGGTCATTAGTAGGCAAATGTTTCTGTTAGTGAAGTTGTAGCTTTGCGTCTCATCAAGCATTGGAGCTGATGACCTGACTAAATTGAAAGGGAGATATCATTCGAACTGCAATAGGTCATGTGTCTTTGTCGATTTTCATGAAAAGTATGAACCCACCATCTTATTTTGGGGCTCCAATCATCTCATTACATGAAAAGTAAGGAAAAGCAGCCCCATAGTACCTGGGAACTTCTAGGGGTCTGAAACTATAACCTCAACCTTTTAGCAACACAAATGCACGTATCATCGAATTAGCATTGCATAGTTTGTGAAGAATTAGAGTTCTGCACATAAGTCGGGGTTTCAGATCATCAGTAAATACCGGAAAACAGTAGTACCTAATGGATTTGAAAATGCACAAGGTTGGGTGGATTGAATTCATTTCCTGTGATGGAGAATTTTATGGGAAAAGGAGAATTGAGCAGTCCAAGTACATAATGGATTTGAAAATGCAAAAAAATGAAAATGTCACTCCAAAGAAGCATTTGTAATGGATTTCCCATTTAGGAAACAGAGAGGATTTGGATTTGATTTCTAAAAGCGCTTCTTGGATTTAGAAATACTAATTGACTCTGGACATTGATGATCTTGCTGCAATCTGTATCAACCATGAGCTGATGCTGACAAGGATATGCCCCGATGTGCCCACATGGAGTAGGTATCCAAGTTGCGGCCAATCAGGTCCACACATAAACTCTTATCGGAATTTGGAATCACATCCCCATACTTTGTTCTTGGTTTCTTGGCTCTAGCAATGGAATTTGCAAGAGAGCCTTTTGGTTTTGGTCCACAAGGCTCATTTTGTGCCAACCATATCATACCAAACTCTTCTCTCATTTTGTGTATCTTTCCAAGTTCCTATGGGAGTGACAGCAATATGTATATTACACAATAATTCATGCATGGTATTTACATTATCAAAATTGGGAAAATGGCAAATTGGGTTTTGAAGAAGTGCATGTGCATGAAAGCTTTTTGGCTTCCAGGAAATGATTTCTCTTATTTTCATGCAAGGATAAGGAGCAAACTGTTGTCTCTTACTACTAGCTTATATTATTCTTAGAGGTTTGGAGTGAGTGGTATCCATGCTCATTCCAAAGTTGCAATGGCCTGCCTCTTACCCTTAAAGGTGTAAGTATGTGTGTGTGTGTTTGCATGAGAGAGAGAGAGAGAGAGAGAGAGAGAGAGAGATGAACTTATTAGAAATGCAACGATCCTAAAGAGAGCCAGCTTGTTGAGGGCCTACTCCAAGTTATGTGCCATTCCTCCTTAGCTATCTACTTTTTGGTTGAGGAAGATGGGGTCACAATCATCTATTCTCTTCATCAAGTACCTTATACATATATATTAAATAACTTTATGTGGATGGGTATATTAAGAATATCATGGTAGCTAAGTAGGTACTACTCAATGCCAAGAATAAAAGTCCAAGCAAGATGGAAGCTCGTTGGAATATAAAGAGAAGAGAGGCTTCCAAGAAGTGAAGTAGCCATCACTCACTCATATGCAAACTACTGATCTCTAATCATAGCATTCGTCATGAAAGTATTAGTAATGGTTACTACTTCGTGGCATTTTGTATGTAATGTCAAGTCTTTTGGACTCTGCACTTTTAATTGCTCAGCTTCTCACCTTTAAGAAGATATTTGAGTATCAATGATCAATGCTATGGATTTAGTACATAAAAATATTAGATTTTTTAATTAAATTTTAAATTTTAAATTTTAAAATTAAAAAAATTATATTATTTTTTTTTTAAATTGAGTTAACAATATTTAAATTAAATTAATATGATTCGATATTAAATAATAATTTTTTGTGAGCCCATCACATGTTGACTGGGCACATCTTCCCATGCTTCTCTTAATGAAACATCAAATCTCATAACATGCTTGGCGCCCAACTATGTTTGTTTCTCGTGGCGCTTTTTGTTTACCCCTTACAACCTTCAACATCTTCCCACAATAATTTTCTATGTTCCATCAAAACAAAAGTTAATAATCTAAATGAAATCAATGGTACCCCACAAGACAATTGAAGAAAAATTTTGAAACTTCTTCATCTTTAGCTTTCAGGGTGGGATGATGACCAATGTTCAATAGCTCTTATATATCATTGAAAGGTTTACCAATATAAGTGATTCTTGAGTTATAAAAATATCTGAAAAGAATAATATTTTTTTTAAAAAAACAAAAAAAATTAGAAAAAAGAGGAAAAAAGTCCATTGTTTTTCAAAAAAAAAAAAAAAAAAAAAAAAATTTTTTGAAAAGGAAAAAAAAAGAGAAAAAAAAGTTTTTTTTTTAAAAAAAAAAAAAAAAAAAAAAAAAAAAAAAAAAAAAAAAAAAAAAAAAAAAAAAAAAAAAAAAAAAATTTTTCTTACCCAAAAAATCCCCTCTTAAATAAAAATGCATCTGCATAAATCATGGGTGCATTTAATACAATTGTAAATATTAGACCTATTTTTTGATTTAATTTTGAACTTTTTAATTTTTATGGGGTTTTAATTTTTTAAATTTTGTTATAATTCAGATTTTATGACAGATTGTAGATTTTACCTAATTTGACACCATAGGTGGCATTGATGTAGCTTCCACTTGAACTTCATGTAACGTTATTATTTTTTAAAAATTTATTGGCATCTTTTTTATAACATGTTATGTAACTTTTGTGCACTTTAATTTAGAAAAAAAAATATTATTGTGATTTTATTAATTTGGCATAAAAAATATTTATGTGGCAGACACGTCAATGTGCCACATAGAATATCACGTGATTTATTAAATGATAAAGTATATATTTTTTTAATAATTCTATTATAAAATTAGAATTGTAATCAAAATTAAAGATTTACGGGTCAATACAAAAAATATACTTTATCATTAAGTAGACCCACCAAATCTGCCTCACAAAACTCAAACACACAACTTTTAATGATTGTCATTATACATGTTCTATATAGTTTGGAGGGTAGTTCATGTTCCATCACAAACCCACACTCTCTCACCTTGGCCCACAAATATATATATATATATATATATATATTCTCATACTTGACTATCGATCAATATCCAAAAACCCGATTAACCTGTAACCTAATTTAGGAGTTGATTCCTCTTCTATTATACTTTTAGATTCGAATTCAAGATTTTAATTAAAAGAATTCAATGCTCTGAGTTCAGAGAAGATTGGTAGGTGTGTGTAAACTCAAACCATTAGGGAGGATTTTATATATTAAGAAGCAAATAATTATTGTTCACAGCTTCATTGCCTTTTGCTCATTAATTTTAGAGGGGCTTTGTTCTTTATAACCATGGCTATAGAAAATTCTTTGCTTGACTTTTATTTGTCGTTTTCCTCCGCAGTTGATTAACATTTTAATTAAAAAAATATATTTATTATATCTCAATTAAATAATATCATATATGATTTGATTCCGTATTATATAATAGGATTATAATGGCCGAATCTAATTGGAATTTGGGATAGGCATGTTCATAGTATGAAACCACTTTTCTAATTTTCCAAAAAAAAAAAAAAAAATCCGAAACTAGTATGATGGTACTGGTTTTAGAATTAGATGGTTCCAATTTTTTAAATTTTCTTTTTAATAATTTTTATGATTCTCATAGTTTTTATTTTTACTATTTTCATAAATTTTTATGATTGTGATTCAAAATTAAGAATTGAAATCGAATCGATAACTTAACAATTTTGATTCTAAAACCAGATCGAAATCAATTTCATAATTTCGATTATGTTCTTCATAGTTAAATTCTAGTTTATAACAGTGAAAATGGGGATGTCTAGCTTGATGATTGTCGTCTTCATGAAATGGGGAGAGAAAAAAAAAAGGGTCATTGATCCGTTTAATCATCAAGAGAAACTCTAATTTGCATTTTCAATGGTTAAATGACTCATCCTTAGTTTTTAGTAATGAACTTTATATATCTTCAAGTATTTGATAAAATTAGTTTCTTTAATTCGAGTTTTATTAACATAATTTGAATAATCACATAAATTGGACTTCACTTCTATCCATTAAAAAGATTATTATTATTATTATTATTATTATTATTATTATTATTATTAGTGATTAAATTTTGATTCCCAAAGATGGAGGGTCACACTCCGCTGCAGTAGGATTGGACAAAAGATAATAAAAACTAAGGGGGGAAAAGGTGTTAGGTTGATAGATGAGTGAGAGGATCACATGAAAACTTAGTTTTATATTTTCTACATAATAATAATAAAAAATCTTAATAATGAAAAAACAGATGTCGAAAGAATTTAGAATTTATCACTTGATGGACCTGATAGTTAATTCGAACCAAATTAGTCATGATCAATAAATAGATGTTGAAAGAGTTTATCACTTGATGGATCTGATAGTTAATTCGAACCAAATTAGTCATGATCAATAAATTAATTATCAATTATCAGTCGGTCAAACATAATAAAATAATCATAATAACAATTATTAATATGAAATAATATTTAGCACTCTTGTCCTTTAATTTATTCATCCTTCACAATGCCCACATTATTGCTTTCAAACTAATTCACAATGTTACTTACCATCATCATAACGCATGAATCATGAGAGAGAGAGAGAGAGAGAGAGAGAAGGGCTGAAATTTCATTATTTTTTTTTTTGGGGAGTCCAAAAGCATTGTTGTTTAATTAGGTCACATGGGAACATGAGAAGCACCTAAATAAACATAAAAGGGCGAAGTTGCTCACTCGTCTATAAGGGCGAATGGGATGCATGATTTGCGCTTCCACCATTTTTGCCAAAGGAGTCTTGAATCATGCCGTTTTGATTTTTTTTTAAGTCCTTTTTTATCAATACTCTTCATCAACCAATACCCATTTTTTAAGCTTTGAGAAATATTCTTATATATATATATTGGCACAAAAATCTCATGCTCAAATCCCACTGATTGCGATCAAAATCAAGGAAGAGTATCTTCAAATTATGGAGTAGTTGCTCCAAAGCGAAAAAGAACCTTCTTCAAAATCATCAGACTCCCGATCAAAACCCTTGATCGACTTGGATTTTGATAATGATTTATTAGATATATGAAAACAAAATGCACTATGACAAAGAAAAAGAGTTCTAATGGGTTGAAAACTCGAAAGAACGTGCAAATTTTGCATGAATTATAGAAAAAAGAAAATTTTGATTTTATATCTTTCTATAGCGTAAGAGACTTATTTACTTTGTTTTTTCAAATAATGTTTTACAAAAATTCGCAGGTACATACCCATCATAAACAATGTGGAATTGGGTCATTGCTAACAACAAATAAAACCTTTATTGCCATTATATGCCACATCCTAAACATCATCAGTTTGTGTACTTGATTAATGCTGCAACATGGTGAACCCTTTTATCAAGAGTGATAAGATGTAAAGAGAAAACCACACACTTTTTGAGAAAATTATAAAATAAAAGAGAATTAAGTTTTTCAATCCATGAAAGCATAATTTATTCAGAAAATTTCAATTTTGGTACAAAATCCTTCCCACTTTTAATTAGAGTTTTAAAAACTATTTTCAGTTTTGGAGTTCATTGGCCTAACACCAGCCTTGTATTTTTTCTTTTTTTCTTTCTCACCACATGCAATTTTGAAAGGATAGGATTAGCCCATTACTTAAAAGTTTCATTCAAAAAAATTAGAAAAATACATCTGCTTAAAAATATAACAGTCGAAAATTACAGCTTTAAATAGCATATGGCAAAATAAAGTAGTGTGATGCCTTGACACCATGTGATGGGTCAAACCCCTTGAATCAGAAAGAAGGTTAGAAAACCTAAAATTTGAATTTCAAAATTAAAATCGTCCCTCTTCTTTAATATTCATAATCTTCTTTTACTCATTAAAATACTGTCCAGAAGGAATCTTTGAAACATTACTGAAATGATTTGGTCATCCCAATGTATAATTCACAATTATCAAAGCACAATAGATTCAATTAATGATTATGTGCTGAGAGAATTTATGTTGATGAATCTTCGATTCGTTAATAAAATCGAGATAAAAATGTTATTGAGAGAGCTCCCTTCCTATAATAGACTCGACAGCAATTCGGTCGAGATTAATTAAGATAAAACTCTAAATACTTGACGGTGGATCGGGAAAAAAAAATAAAAAAGAATTTATGTTAACGAAGGGAAATCTAAATTCTAGTGATCTCGTCCAAATGCAAATGATAGGGACTGCACTCTGCCCCTGCAAATGCAACATCCCTCATTTCCAACCCTTTTTTCCTGTCCAATTGACTGGTCTTTCCACATGTTACTTGCACATGGACTGTAGATCGATGGCCTCCAAAGACAAGAAAGAAACCTGGTATGTGAATGTGACGTGCTGAACTTGATAAATAACCTAATTTGGGTGTACCCATCTCACAAGCAAAAGTCAGTCTCGGTTCTCTTAAAAAGTAGGTTTCCTATTATTTGACATCCACCAAAACTTATTAAAATTTTATTTCTCTTAAAAAGTTGGTTTCCTATTATAATTTGCAATGGCAGTAAATATAAAATCATATAAAATCATAATTCAGTTCTGAAAAATTATAATTTCGTAAATAATATTTTTAAGTGTAATTTGATTTATTAATAAATAAATAAATAAATCTCGATATTGATTTATTTTTATTCATGATTAATTAATGTAAGATTTGTAAGTTTAATATATACTCTAAAAATACAAAAAAAAAAACAATTAGAATGGCTTTTTAAGACCCAATAAATGTTGTAAATTTTTGAATTGATTGACAAGAAACAAAGCAAACTGATAAAAGCAAATGCCTGCATGTTTTGTAAATTAAACTTTTTTATAATCAAAACTGTTAATTATCATTTTATTTAAATAAAAAAATAAAACTTAAAACAGAGTATAAAACCCGTACATGTATCATCTCGTGTTCCTCCGATAGTGCTTGTAGTTGTGACAATGGCGAGAGAGAGAGAGAGAGAGAGAGAGAGAGAGAGAGAGGGATACCATTAGAGATATAGACAACAAATACGAATAAAAATATAAAATTTATTATATTACGTTTTCATTTGATAAAAAAAAACTTTTGTTAATAAGTTTTTTTTTTTAAATTAATAATGACAAATAATGCTTTACAACAATCGTAGTAAAAAAATAGTTCTCTTTCCAAACAAGTTGTAAAGTTTTGAAAATTTTAAATCAATATACAAACATATATAATAAAAAAAAAATCAAATAATTCTTTTAACAAAATAATTTTGAATTCTATAGTAATTGTATGAGAGAGTTCACTTTCTCATGTAACATAGTATCTACATATTTTGCTAATAAATTATAACTCAACTACCTCATCTCCTTTCTCTTAAGGAAAGAGGACCCATCCCCCTATCAATCATACTAGTACCATGTATTCAAGCATATATTCTACATACATGTTTTTATCTACCTTATTCATTGCCCAATCAAGAATACACATACATACGTAGGTACGTACGTACATACATACATGCCTACATATATATATATATATATATATATATATATATATATATTGAATACAATCACAATGATATCATATATACAATAATTTTCTAATAAGCAAAACATTATAAAAATAATTATAATAATATAAAAAAAAAAATTATTATAAACCCAACTCGAGCTTTCAAACCATACCATAATCTACCCTTCTTTTATAAGCCTACCCTTTCCCTTTTTATTATTGATTCTAATCTTAATCTAAATTTATTAGAGAGATTTATATGCTATGAGTTAAGATGGAAATAAGTTACATTTCTTATCATTTTTTTCTCCAATCGAACGAATCATTCATCCTCCCTATTTCCATTCAAATGCACCAATCATAAAACCTACAAGCAAAATGTTCAAAACTAATGATCAATTAATTTTGATACATCATATCCATCTCAAGGATATGTTTTCTTCCATCACAAATATTTTCCTCTAATTTCAATTTCAAGGGACAAAACGATTTATTTTGCATAAACACGTTTCAGAACTAAAGAAAACTATAAATATATTAGGCAACTTGTGTATCTTTTTACAATGGAGGAGGGGGTGGTGAAGTGAGTTTCTAAGATCAACTTCTCCCACCACACTACACTGAGATATACATGCTGCCTTCCCTACTAATCCTACAAAGAATACTTCCCTAACTAGCCAAAATCCAAAAAAGAAAAAGGGGGGGTGTGGGGAGCAAGCTAAAATGGTAAAAGCTGACCCATGCCCCTTTTAACTATACGAACCAACCTAATGGAACTTTACAATCCTAATTTAAAGAATAATTTTACATATAGGGCAATGGATGATAAAAAATGGGGATGGATTTACATTGAGAGTGTTGTTGACAGGGGAAGGACAAAAAACAGTGTTCTACGGAACATTGCACAGAGAGAGAGAAGAAACCCATGAGAACCAAGGCCTTAATCCTGTAAAAATTGGAAGGCTGGATTCTCTAGAAGTTGTGAAGCAGTTTTTACTTCTGAGAATTCTTTTTCTTGGAAGCAACCACAAATGTCTTCGACTGAGAATGGAATGCTGCATTTACAAGGCGTTAGAAGTTTGGCACGTGAATTCTTTTCATATCAAGTGGAAGAAAGTTCAATTGGTTGTTATACCTGGAATTGTCATCTAATAAAAAGGAGTTGCTATCCGAATCATTGGAGTCAGTCATTAGTACTCTGATGCTGGCTATAACCTGCAATTATAACATTCGAGGCACCATAGGTGAAGGAATAGGTGCAACCCTAAACAGTCCAAAAGAAAAATTTTAAAAAATAATAAATAACAATAACAATAACAAGAAAACTTACATCTGGAGATACACTTCTTGTATTGTAGTTCTCATCCCAATATAGCGTACATATTCTATAAAGTTGTTGAACACTAAGTATCTGCAGAGAGAAACCATCTAATAAGAGAAGAAAGAAATTTCCCATCTGACTCCATAACCGTCCAAAAATTTATAAACCATATCCACAATATTGGCAAATAATTCCCAACTTACAAATGCACTCAAGTTCCCTCTCCCCCTTTTGTATGTGTACAGGTATTGCAGGGGACATATATGAAACACAAATACATGACATATACAAAGCGAATTTCCAAGCCAGACAAAATAAGGGACAAAGAACAGAACTAAGAAAATATTAGTTTTATATAAATCCCTACAATTATCATATAAATTTAATTAGCACATATAAACATAGAAGAATTAGAGAAATCAGAAATTTATATAATTTGAATGACATTATAATTTGATCCTTAACTAGGTACTCTTATAGGAATCTTTACAAAAACAAATATTCAGATTGTATTAATAATAATTTGCAAAGTATCTTTTGGAGTGTTCGAATCATAACTATTGTGTCAAGAGGGAGTCCAAGAAGTGTGAAATTCCAAAAGAAATAATAAAAATTAGACACGCCGCAAGATGTATCAGGCGTTTCCTCCTAGTGTCCAACACAAAGACATCTTCCACTTTTAAGGGTCCATGCTTTCAAAGATCACCAATAGACCAAAGACTCGAACATTAGTCATTCCTAGGATTCGCTGAATGTAGTGCCTAGCTAAATCTAATTTCATATTATGTTCTTTCCAATATGTTTTATTTATTAACTTCAAGACTGACATCAATTATGGATAATTCATGGATCCCACAAGCAAGAGAGTGAACTCACTGGGCATAGGTCAGTTGTAAGATCATCATAGGAAATTCTAGACTTCTGATGTATAACCTGCACATATAAAGTGCTGGAGTCAACAAGCAAGAAAAGCCAAAATATCATATCATATATATACAAGAGAATGAAATGCTCTTTGCAATAGCTGCAGAATTCTGATTGATCATTAGCAGCTAGCACCATTTATTTTGGTTAAAATGCTTGCTACAAGATATGGAAACACGTGTTTGGAGTATTAGTGCATCCAAAATGTGTCAAAATAAAAGATAACTAACGTGATCATAGATATGGTTGGCTTAGGGTCAGACAAATCACCAACATGGCAAAGGCTTGCCCTGTCTGAAACCTGATCAACTATGGCAATTTTCAACTCTTGACTCCTTAACTCCAGAAGTAAATTAATAAAAGAAATAAAACCTTATTTTGATGTCTGCATGAATTTCTAAACATTCATGATAATTTTTCAATTTCTCAATAAGTTATCAACATAAGCTCATACACTATTTCCTATTCTATATGTATAATTTTATTTAATATGTTCATGCTATTTTGTTCTCGTGTTCTTTAATATTACTGTGTTAAGTATGACCAAAAGGTGCTCACTCATGAAATCAATAGACTACATGAAATGTGGTCTATTTTATAGATAAATATTAGAAAGAGTGGCCTATCCTTGTCAACTTTAATAGACAGCTCCCATCTTACTTGCAGAAAGTAGGCACTCTTCCAACAATATTATATATATATATACACACACACACACACACACATACATACATACAAACATATATATACACATACATATTATATATATATATACTTTATGAATAGAGAAAAGAGGGGCTTATGGTGATTCAACTTCAGCTGGTACTTTTTGGACCAAAATAAGGAGGTTTCTTAATAACTAACCAACAATCACTTATCCACCATCCTCGGGATAATGAGAACCAGAAAAAGAAAAGCAGTAATGGATATACATGAGCCACAACAACCAAGTATAATCATTCTTGCTTTCATAACATCAAGATACTTTAGCCCTACACTAAAAATCTGTCAGCTATTAATCAGGGATGATTCACTTAAATACAGATAGCTAGTCACCTGTTGACATCTTTCCATAAAAGTCAAAGATACATAATTGGCACATAAACAAATGAAATAAAAAAACTCACAATCAATATGGACAGTCCATTGCTAAGCATATGAATGATGCAGCGTATAAAGTAACATGAATGGCCTATTATGAAGTGTGAGCTACAGAAGTAACATCCATATCAAGTTTTGCTATGAGAAAAGAATCGTACCAAAAAGCCCACAGCTTGTCTTATGTGCTTAAGCTCGTCCCAGGATGAACCCGCATACTGCAATCAGGCAAGCACCGAGATGTATATATACATATATGAAGCAAAAAAACAACTAAGCAATCAAGCAAGAGAGAGATAGAAGTTACAAAAAATAGCATACCTCTTCTTTAGCTTGACCACACCAAAATTCCAGTTCAGCCAACCCGGCCTTAATATACTCCCCATTGCCAAAAGAACAACACTCCCTACGAAGGAGAAGGCTGCAGCAGCATATAAATGAGCATTGTGATTTTACATCAATTGCATCAAAAGATTGACATCAGAAGATACAAAGGTGCAATGGCAGCATACCTATTGAAAAGCTGTACATTGATATATGCAATTATCTGAGTAAAAATCTTCTGGACAAGTATGGCAGGAACCTAACCATAAACAATTATAAGCTTCAAAAAAGAAACAAAAATGAGAGTGAACTTAGAAAAAGGAGCTTTAGAGGTGCCAATTTCTTACATAATTATCCTTTAAGATACTGAGAAGTAAATTAAGGCAATTAATGATGCCCTGCCAATGACTAGCTGGAGGGCTATTATTGCCGGAGGATTGCCCAGATAATAGGACAGTAGCTTTTGATGTTCTTGGTGCCTGCTCAAAGATGGTATATAAGTTGTAAATCCTGATTTGGTGAGATAATCTTCAAAAGAATTAATTAACACCACAAATCATTAATGATGCTTCTTCACCCACTAACATAATGAAAGCTCCAAATAAAATGAAAAGGTGTTCTTAGAACATCCAACATACAGGCTGGGGCACAAATGGATAGTGAAACCATGCACGTTGTCCAAGATTGGAGATATAATAAGTGCATCAAGGAGGGGGTACCAATGTATCATATGAATATAAATTAAAATATCAATTTTTAGAGGTGTCATGGTAGCATAATAATACATGTTATATCCTGTTGACCCAGAATGGCATCTGTACATACCTCCCATCCACTACTTTTACACTTTGGAGAGGCAAAAAGGTTTTGAATAAGAAGGAAGAAATAAATAAATAAGGCATTATAGGGGATAGAGATTCACATCCGGCACAAATTTATCATCATAGAGATACAATTACATTGTTTATAGCAAGCTCCCTGTAAATACAGGAAAAACAGCAGAAACTGTACTTTCAAACACCCATTGTAGCTAACATAATCTACCATTTACACCTCATGTCAACACAGAAATATTATTTAAAAAAAAAAAAAAAAATTCACTTAGGGGAGAAAAAGGGAAGTCATACCTGAATGCAAGAAGAAAGCAGTGGTCCAAGGTCCCTCTTCAAATTATCTCGAATTATACCATATATTTTCTCCACATAAGCCGTGAGCTGCTGCTTGAAAAGCAAAGCTGGATATTTGGCCTCAACTTGACGCACTACATCTGCAGAAAGGTTGGAGGAAGAAAGAGAGGAACGAAATCCCTGAAAATAACATAAACACAAACAGCATCATCCCTCAGCAAGTTTAAAGCTTAATAATAAAAATGCAGTGAGACTTCGTCACATCCCTATAAAATGAGTTCAATTAAATTATGCTTTAAATGTGAAATTAAATTAAATATATAATTATATAATGGGTTAATCTAAACATGTGAAACAATTTTTTGACATACACAGATTCCACAGATATATTATAAGAAAAAAAGAGAGAGAGAGAGAGAGAGAACCAAAACAAACAAAATATCACACAGCTCAAAAATAAAATGTATTGTCTCATTACTTTTGTCATTCTCCCAAATAGTGATGTTGGAGTAGGAGGTTTGCTAGCTCCACCATCCTTCAAACTCCGTTGCAGTAAAAACAGCAGGGTAGAAGTATTAGATAGCCAGTAGGCCATGTGTTCATTACTATCAGGGTTCTGCAAGAATATTGCACAAGAAGGGAGAAATTAGCTGCAGGTTGGCTTTACAGAAACAAAACCTAAGACATTATGCAAAAGAGTGGAGGAAGCAAAAGCTATATCTGTGTGCGTGTATGTAAGTGTGCGTGTATGCATATAAGTACATATATTTAGTTTTATATCATCACACAAAAGAGACAATTAAGCAACTCTGCTGCTTCATCGTTGCAAAAAAATCAAACATTCACTAATTACTGCTCCGTTATACCCCCTGTGAAGATCAACCTCCCCCCCCCCCAAAAAAAAAAAAACCAAACATAAAAATAAACAGGAAATGTAAGAGCTAACGAAAAGGATCGATATCCCACCTAAGACTTCCAATAACAGGCCAGGAAAATGATGGAGTAACTTATCACTATGCCAACTCAGTATCAAGTCAGTAGTATCTCAAGCTAAGAAAGAAGGGGGCAAAGAACAACTAAAGAGGTGTAACTCAAGACTTCACTTAAAAGTGAAAATAACTCCTTCGCAAAAATAAAATAAGGAAATAAGATTGCTAGAATCCACATTTATCAGCAGCTAAGATACAAGCATGTCCATGACCGTCTTCCTATTCATTGATTTTTTAGATGATGAGTAGAATAAGGGAGACTCATAAAAAGAGTATTTAGTCCACATCAGTTTACCTCCATTGTAGATCCAATCATCTGAATAAGACGATCAAATACACTAGTTCTTTCTGCTTCAAATGATTTCCAATGGAGAAGGCACTTGTATATTGTGAATGCTGCCACAGGCTTCCCCTGACTGTACCCAAGATCTTCTGTAACACATTTAATAAGCATGTCCACATTCTCCTGCCATGAAAAAAGATTAAAAAACAATAAGCAACAAGTCCTTGAGCATAAGGTTTTGGATGTAAAAAAGATTCTAGAAGTACAGGAGTGGGGCAAATGGATTCAAGGTAATGCACAATATATGATATCTGATCATGTAATATTGCATATAATACAATTTAATGTATTGTAATTTTTCTTATATGTTCAACCTTCTAATATACTAATAGTAGAATTTAACTCCACACTGTGTGTATGAAAAGCACGTGGGTAATTTTGAAAATTTGAGGGTGAGAAAGTAAAGAGATAGGGATGTAGTTCCTAAAAAGAAGGTTGACAGAAAAAACAGGGAATGGGTGGTAATAAAATATTTGCTGGAATATAAATGTATCTTTAAAAAAAAAAAGAAAAAAAATTGTATGCCTTGTCAATTTTGTCCTTTGTACTACTCTGGTTTAAAATTAGAAAAAAAAAATAATTGGGTAAATTTGTCACATCTGAGTGTAACCGAGCTTCGAAATGAAGGTTCACCAAAAAATGAGAGTTCTCAACAGATACATTTTGACCACATACATGCTGTCTCTCAGCTTGAGATCTCCTCAACATGCTATCGGATGTGCCAAACTTCTTTACAGGTGTCGGTGGTTCCTGTGAGGAAAGCTCTATCTCAATAATCAATATTTTTAAGATATTACGGCAATGATATCATTAATAATATCAATGTGTTTTGAGGTAACTCACGCCGGCTTTATTTTCTTCCATCACATGATGCCCATTTTCCCGTGGCTGAGAGATATGAATAAGAAAAAGTTTAAATAGATTCACCAGTGTGCCTCTTATCCATAGACACTAATCTTAACCATTATGCTTACCATAGATGGCATCTTTTGAACTGGTGCATTCGACAACACTTGCTGCCGCAGAATTTGGTCCTCAGTTTCCATGTCACATAGCCTCTCTTCAAGCCTACACATGAAGGCACCAATGTAATTAAAATTATCAACCAATAGAAGCTGTGAAGAAACCAAATACAGCAATTCCCATTTTTAAAAAATATGATTAGCTGTCAATAAAGTAGCGTCAAATTAGACACAAAATGATTGGTGAAGCTCAGTTAAAGAAGCAACCTCTGCATAGCAGTCTTCAATTCAATTATCTTCGTCTCAGCATCCAAAGCTTGCTTTAGCCGCTCTTCACTAAGCCTGTTTGATTCCTCATATTTTCTTTCAGTTTCATCAATCTTCTTTTCTAGTGAACTTACCAAGGCCTGTGATGAGACTTAGCAAATTTTTATCCCTCATAACACAATTCTCAATATCAATGAAAAGATAAACCTAGGATTTGCCTTAAAAATCTGGAATTAAGGAAACAATGAAATTCTCTGCAATCATCACCTTGAGCTTTTCATTCTCAGCTGTAAGCTTATCCACTATCTCATTGTCAATAACTGGAACCTCTTGTACACTAGGGGTCTGCTCTGCCAATTTTTTTGCAGCCTCACGTTCCTCAAAGAGAAGCTGTTTAGTTTCTTGAAATTGAAGTTGCATCTCTTGCAAAGCAGAATTAAGTTTAGCATTTTCCTGTGTTTTACCTTCCTCAAGATCAGTCTATAAAAGTTGAGGGCATCAATTAGAAAGAAGCCAAATGAGAGCACAAGAGATTAATGGAGTTGAACACTATGTGCATGTAATATTTTGCCTGCGACAGACAGTAGCTCGTCATTGCTTTCTCCTTTCATCAGCTAGGTGTATTCACAGTGATTGTAAGTATAACAAACCACAACCAATAGGGTGAGAAGGTGTCTGATAGAGTGTAACTTGGAATATGTCAGTGCTAAAACATGACAATTACAAAGTCCATCTTAAGAGCACATTTAATACTAATAGCAACTGATGGGTCCAGAATATGAGCCTAAGCAATAGAGTAGTACTTCAAAATGAGCTCTTTGGGTTTAGATTTCTTAATTGTTTTGTAATGGCCTTGGAATATTTCAGGTTAAGTCCTATGAGACACCAATTGACCCTGTTGAGTTGGACCCATCAGTTGGAAGTCAAATGTCAGCAATCTGTTGCTCCCAATTCTACAAAGTGCCTATTTCTTCGTGGGCACATTGTGAATGTCAGGATTCTGCCTACATTGAATAGTAAAATAATAATGCTAAACCTACAAAATGCAATATGAACTATATACAATTATATGTGTTTCAATGACGTATTACTCAGTGCTGCATGGGAGTTTGCATGACGCATATTAACTTTAGTTCATGGTCGTCGATTACTCAGTAAAATCATGGAATTGAGTTAATAGCCTACATCCATCTTGAATCAATGTGCTTATAAGGTAAGGAAAAAAAAAATAAAAGAATGATATATATATATATTTTTTAAATCAACTCTAAATTTTACGAAGCCGATGCAACAAAACACAGTATATAAAAATAATTAATGCATCACATTTTGACAATCTTAATGGTGAGCTAAATCTGTCATCTTAAGATGAGATGCATCAGCAAGAAACAGTCATACCCTCATTCGTTTCTCGAGCTGCAGACGCCATGTAAGTTCTTCAACTTCCTTCTCTAGCTTAGTTTTGGCAGCTTGGAGAGCACCAGTTTCTTTAGCAGCCTGCACAGACAGAGGAACGCTGATGATGCTTGAAGCATAAAACCACCGTAAGAAAGAAAGGACATATCAGTCTTCAAAAGCTTGAGAAGCATCAGGTTCCAAATTTACTAAAAAAGAAGAAACATATTTCTACAGAAATAATCATGTTCCAACTGCCAATTACTTTGCACATGGGTATACATGGAAAAAGACAAGGGAAGCAGATAGGACTTTCAACAAAAGAAAATAAGTATGATCTCCAAGCAAAGTTCACTGCTTTATATGGCAAAAATAGTATCCCTGTGCCAGATATGCATTACAAATGTTTTTATGCACATTCTGAATTCCCCACTACAAGCCTGACAAACAATTAGCACCAAAACCAACTATAGCTTAGGGTTAAAACATCAGACTGTGAGACTGTCCTCAAAATGTCCTGGAACTACTATTTCCAATTCAATAATTAGTGACTCCAACATCAACAATTATACTCCCATTCAAAATAATTCAGCTGATAGAAAAGTATTAAAAGAAAAAGTAAAAAAAGAGAAAAGCAATGATACAAGAGGCATTTACCATTTTAAGTTTCCGGAGTTCTCTACGTGCAACTTTTCCTCTCCAGGCACATTGTGTGGCAATTGCAGCTTTCTTTATCATCAAATAATGATGACGGGCCAAATATTGTCGGCATTGACTCTGTGCCAGACCACGAAGTCAGTATAAGATGTTAAAAAAAACAACCACCACCACCACCAAACAGACAAACAGACAATGCCAGATAATCATTTAATGAAAGAACCTTTTAGCCCAAGTAATCAAAAGCGAAAGAAAAATGACAAAGCTGGTAGGTTTTGAGGTGACATTTAGGTGATTCCTGGTAAAATAACATAATTTTATCAATTCCATAATATTGATATTGCTACATAAGTTGCAATATCTTAGGACACAAGCAGCTTAATTCTCAGTGAAACAAATTCTCCCTTATGCATTCAATTTGTTTCACTAGAAGCCAATCCTTATCTGTAGTCAGGGAATTTTTTTTTTTTTTTTTTTTTTTTTTTTTTTTTTTTTTTTTTCTGAATACCATAATTTAACTAGTCATGGATTATACATAAAAAGAATGTAAATATTATCAAATGAATCTGTGAGAATTTTGAATATATGCACAGTTCATCACCCATGCAAACAGGAAGATGGTTTGACCGTGATGATTTCTTTCAATCAAACATGTTTCCACATGAAATATCCTACCCCCCCCAAAAAAAAAAAACAATATACAGTAGTTACCAAACTCATATTTTAGTAATAAGATACCTGGATAATAACAGCAGCTCTTGTCTGATTCCTAAATCGAAGTTCCATTCGAGAAGCCATACCACGCATCCCACTTTGGACAGTTACAGCAGAAAAGCACAACCTCTTGTATGTGCTTGCAGCGAGATATGTACGTGCATTCTTTTGGATCTTCAGACAGGATGCTTCTCTTTTCATGCTCTCAAAAGCATGACGTGCAACTTGCCCTGCAATTAGCTCAAAGAGAAGATAATAACATTAACAGTCTCAGCATCAGTATTCACTTGAACGTTCCTGTAACCCTACTGAGCAGATAATTTATCAAGATGTACATCCATCCTAGTGCATGACAAACTGAATAAGCACAAGGATCATGGAAAATTAAGATCAATAGAATACCAAAAGGAAGAGAAAACAACAACAGTAACCTGAATCTTAATCCCAAGTTTTGGGAACGGCTATTTGAGAGACAAATATAAGATAGATGAAAAAATATATATAGTTAAAATTTTAAAACATAGCAGGGAAGGGAAAAAAAAACCCTATATGAACTTACAATGCCAAGAGATGATTTAACTTATTTGAATTCTCCTACACCACTCAGTCATATCTAAAGTTATCTTCTCAGTTAATTCCTTAACTATCATATCTTTACGGATATATTACATCCAGATTTTTAACGGTCTATCTCAATATTTCACTAAATTTCCTCTATTTAAACTCTCAGTCCTCCTAACTAGTGCATTTTTGGATTTTCGTTGCACATGTCCAAATCATCATGTCCAAATCATCTTAGACGATACTCTCACATCTTATATACACTTGAACTCATACTCAACTAAGTACGTATTTCTTCATTTCTAATTCTATCTTTCCTAATTTTATCACACATACACCTGAATATCCTCTTCACAGTTACAACCATTTTATATTCTTGTTGTTGTTTAATGATCCAACATTTAGTGTCATACAATAGTGTAGATTTTACTGCGGTTCTATAAACTTTCCCTTCAAATGCAATGGTATCGTGAGATCGCAAAAAACTCCAAATACCTTTCTCGATTTCATCTAACCCACTTGAATCCTATGATTCACATCCCTATCTATATTGTCATCACTTTGAATAATAGACTCAAAATATCTAAAACGTTCATTTTTTTATATGTTATGTCTTTCTAATTTAATCATTTCTTCATCATTCTGATGATTGTTACTAAATATACATCTCATATACTCAGTTTTTGACTTACTCAATCTAAATATCTGAATTTTAGTGTATCCCTCCATAACTCCAGTCTAGCACTAATACTTTTTTTTAATTTTATCGACCAACACTATATCATCTACAAAAATTTAGTATAATAAGAGATTACATACAAAATTAAAAGGTGATAGTTCAATGCTTCCATGATATCCTCACGACACTAACAACCTTCTACAACACGTTCTAGCAACAACATTCCAAACAACATTCGGCATCATGAAAAGCACACTAAAGAAAGGACAGAGGAGCCAAGGACCATAAATTAATGGCCACTGAGAATTGAAACAAAGAAAGAACTACCTAATCATCTTATATAATGTCATTGCATAAATGGATAACAACATAGATTCGTAGCTTAAAATAACTCTTGCAGCCCTCCCCATTCAGCAACTGAAAATGCCAAAATTCAAACAATAATTTAAAAGACTGCATCTCCTAATGATTAAAATCATGTATAATAAACAAATTCCAACACCAGTCCCTATCATCATCTCAATACCCAAGGCAAGAGGCCACTAAAACAACTCTATACTGATTCTAAAGAAGTAACTCCAATCAAGCCCCTACATCTCCACAAAACAGCAATTACCGTCAGTGTGCAAGCTATACTTCTTTCTTGTGTATGGCAGGAAAAAACCCCTCCATCCTCGTCAATACATGCTATGGTGCACTCTTTGTGCACCAGCAGATAAAACAAACAAACATCATGCCGGTATAGCACTCTAACTCAAAGAGTAGTTATTGGTTCATGTTGTTGAAAAGAAGGATAATTCAACCCAATACATCAACTTAGAAGCCCAAAGGACCAAGATCCAGTTCCCTCTTCAAAACCCAGAAAGAAGGCCATTTTGGACAGCATACAAGATCCAAGAGGGCAGTCTAAAGCTGCCCACTTAAAACCCAATAGAGGGCTAGCCCTAGGTCCAAAGATGGGCCAGCCTTCAGCCCAAAAAGGGGCCAAGGCTTTCCCTCCCAACGGCTAGAATTCTAGCCGTTGGGAAGGGACCCCAACAGCTAGCTGTTGGGGTGGGCCCTAATGGTCAGAATTCAGACCATTGGGAGCCTCACTTTTCTCTCCTTTTGTGTCTTCTTGTGTTCTCTTGAATGCTTCATAAATAGAGCCCCTTTCATCCTTGCAATGCATGAGTTAATACTCCAACTACTCAATGTATTCTCTCATTATTATTCAATAAATTTTCAGCAACTTTTTCATTCATTTTTGGCTCTTATACTTTGAAGTTTCAATATGGTATCAGAGCAGTCTTCGATCCCTTCCTCTTCTAGGTTGGGTGACCCTCTTCCTTCCATCAACATTACCCAAATTCAAAACATCACCTCCATTCAATTAAAAGGAGGAAATTACTATCAATGGACAAGTGTGATGAGAAGGGTTCTAAATCTCCACAATCTAGAGGGTCACATTCTTAATGAACCGATTGAAGATTCGGATCCAACCTATAGAGAATGGAAGAAAAGGGACGATCAAGTATTCTTCCTTCTTCTCAACTCCTTCGATGAGACTCACAAGGCCATGGTGACTTGTGCTCCTAATGCCAAAATAATATAGGACACAATGTTTTCACTTTATGGTCAAGAATCCAACCTTGGCAGAATTTTTGAACTCAAAAGGAGAATTGCCACCATCAAGAAAAAAGGAAGGTCTCTCCCTCAATATTTTGGATATGTCACTGACATGTGCAACGAGCCAATGACACTTTAGCCAGACTTCATCGATCTAAAAGTCATTAAAAAAAGAAGGGACGAAGACAAAATTTTTTCCTTGCTTATGGGCCTAGATGAATCATACACTCATCTCCGACGAGATACTTCGAATGAAGGAATTTCCTTCATTTGGGGAAGTGCAAAATATAATCCAATGAGCCGAAGTTAGCATGCGCATCGAGGAATGCTCCAAGCGAAAGTTTGAAGCTCAAGCTTTCCTAACCTCTTCCGATGAACACGTGGCTGCCAAAGTGACTCAACCCTCAAGAAAATTCGAAACATGCTCTCATTGCAAGAAGAGGGGTCACACAAAGGAGAAATGTTGGAATCTATATCCGAAACTAAAGCCAAAAACACTCAAGCCGAGGGAGCAACAAGGGGTGCAAGGCACTTTCAATTTTGGACAACAAGCTACTGCCCAACATGTAACACTTCAAGCTCCAACAATGGCCGACTTCGCTGCCCTTCAAAGCCAACTAAATAAGGTCACCAAGAAACTCCAACAAATTGCTCCTTCAAATGGTAAAAATCAAAGCACCTCTTCTCTTTTCAATTTCGAAGATTTTCTCATTGATTCGGGAACAGACCATTATATGGTTAGGCATAAAAGAAAAATTAAACGTTTTAAAAACCTCCCTAATCATAAGATAGTTCGTGTTGCGAATGGACAAGATTTGAAAGTAAAGCAAATTGGAAAAATTGAACTTTTTGGAAAAATATCAAATGCTTTATATGTTCCCCAACTTATTTCAAATCTCTTGTCCATTAACAAAGTCACTAAGGATCAAGAGTGCAGAGTTATTTTTGATCCAAATACTGTCACTTTTCAGAATCTCAAGTCGAATCGGTTGATTGACAAGAGTTCTAGAAGAGAAAATTTATATTTTTTGGATCAAAATCATCATGCACTTGTAGCTCGTGTCAAGGAAGATGCATCTCTTTGGCACAAACGTTTTGGGCATCCTAGTGACCAAGTTTTAAAATGTCTATTTCCAAACTTAGATATTGAAGACAGACATTATAAAATTTATATTTTAGGAAAAGAAACCCGATCAATGTATCCAAGTTCAAAAATAATATTTAAAAGTGCTTTTGATTTAGTTCATTCAGATATTTTGACTTCTCTCATCATGTCTCATTTAGACTACAAATACTTCATTACATTTGTAGACCAAAAAACTAGGTACACTTCGATTTACTTTTTGAATACCAAAGACCAAACTTTTGAAACTTTCAAAAGGTATGAGAAATATGTGACTAAACTATACAATGCCAATATTAAAATCCTAAGGACGGACCATGGTGGAGAATTCACTAGTTTTTTGAGAACTACCTTAGAGAAAAAGGCATTGCACACCAAATGTCATGTGTATATACACCTTAACAAAATGAGGCACACATTAGAGATAGCTAAAGCAATGATATTTCATGCAAATGTGCCTAAGAAATTTTGGTGTGATGCGGTAAAAACCGCTGTCCACCTAATAAACCTAATCCCATCTCAAGTCCTAAACAGGAAGTCACCCCTAGAAGCTCTATTAGAAAGGAAACCAAGGATAACACACCTTAGAACATTTGATTGTGTATGTTATGTTCACATTCCATCTCACATGAGGGATAAGTTAGAACAGAAGGGTAGAAAATGCCGACTTCTAGCTTATGCCTCGTTTGAAAATGGGTATAGGTGTTTTGATCCAAAAACTAACCGAACATACACATCTAAAGATGTGATTTTTTTAGAGGAAGAATGCGTTTTTACAAGTGATGAAGTTCTTGAAACATCAAGAAAAGAAGACTGTCCTAGCATATGAGATTTCTTGCTCCTTCCAAATCCATCGTCCTCACCAATTGAAGAAGGCACCTCTCAAGAAACCAATGATCACTCTCAAAGTAATGAAGAAGAAGGATCAAACTCCATAGAAGAGGAGGCAACTCACACTTCAGGGGGAGAACAAGAAATCGAAGAGGAAGAGCCATCCGAGCATGTTGAGGAAAAATTGGATGCACCACCTCCTCAATTTAAGAGATCAACTAGGGTGAGACGACCTCATTCAAAATAGAAATTTTACTATAACCCATTTTCTACCGATCATCTTCTTTCCGATGTCTACAATACCTCACATGTTTCTTTAGGCCACCAAGCATTCTTGAGTGCCATGCATAAGGAACTTGAGCCTAGGACATTCGATGAAGTATCTAAGGATCCAAGGTAGAGAAGGGCAACGAAGGACGAGCTAGATGCCTTTGACTAACAATGGTACTTGGGAAATCACTTCTCTACCCAAGGACAAACTAGCAGTAGGATGTAAATAGTTGTACAAGATCAAATACAAGAACGATGAATCAATTGAAAGGTTCAAGGCAAGACTTGTGGCCAAGGAATTGACCCTATGGGATAGATAACAAGGAGACTTTTAACCCCGTTGCCAAGATGAACACTATTAGAGTCTTGATGTCTCTTGCGGTGAATCATGGGTGGAGCATGTTCCAAATGGACGTAGCAAATGAGTTCTTTCAAGGAGATCTCGAAGAAGTGTACATGCAACTTCCTTAAGGGCTTCAACAACGAGGAAACGTATGCAAACAAGGCTATTTATGGGCTAAAGCAATCCTCAAGGACATGATATGCAAAATTAAATCATACTTTTCTTAGTAGTGGATTTGTTAAATGTCATAGTGATTCATCTGTCTTTATTAGAAAAAATCATGATAGATTAGTAATTACCTTAGTCCACGTAGATGATATCATCATTACAAGAAATAACATGCATTTGATAGATATGGTTAGAGATTTCTTAAGTTCTAGGTTTAAGATTAAGGACTTAGGAAGACTAAAATATTTCCTAGGAATTGAGTTAGCCTATTGTAATAATGGACTAATTCTATTCCAAAGAAAATATATTCTAGATCTTTTGCAGGAAACAGGGAAGTTTGGAGGAAAGCCGGGTTGTAGCCCTGTCGCCACCACTGGACTACTAGTAGACGATGAAGAGCCATTTGAGAACATAAAGAGATATCAAAGACTTATAGGACGGCTAATCTACCTCACCATTACCAGGCCAGACATAACTTTCGTAGTGAGCCAAGTTAGCCAACACATGCATTCTCCGAAGAATGATCATTGAAGAGCGGTCAAGCCAATTCTACACTACCTCAAAGGATCTCCCGGATTACGTATTTGGATGAAAAATAATGAAAACTCACAAATTGAAGGCTTTTGCGATGCGGATTGGGCAAGCGACTCCAAGGATAGGAGATCCACCACCAGCTATTGCATGTTCGTAAGAGGTAAAATAGTGGCTTGGAAGAGCAAAAAGCAACATGTAGTTTCAAGATCGAGTGTGGAAGCCGAGTATAGGGCAATGGTATCGGCGGCGAGCAAGATCGTGTGGTTGAAGGCCCCAGTGGAGGAATTAGGGTTCAAAGTTACAACTCCAATCAACTTGCATTATGACAATCAATCAGCCATCCACATCGCTTCTAACCCGGTATTTCACGAGCGGACCAAGCACATAGAGGTTGATTGTCACTTCATTCAGCAAAAGGAACGGACCAAGCACATAGAGGTTGATTGTCACTTCATTCAGCAAAAGGTGGAAGAGAAGCTCATTGTCACTTCTCACAATGAGCAACTTGCGGACATCTTCACAAAAGGAGGAACCGCGGCTCACCTTCACGAAATAATGAGGAAGTTGGGCACTATCGATATCTACGCGCCCAACTTGAGGGGGGTGTTGAAAAGAAGGATAATTCAACCCAGTACATCAACTTAGAAGCCCGGAGGACCAAAATCTAGTTCTCTCTTCAAAACCCAGAAAGAAACCCATTTTGAACAGCATATAAGACCCAAGAGGGCAGCCTAAAGCTGCCCACTTAAAGCCCAATAGAGGGCCAACCCTAGGCACAAAGATGGGCCAGCCTTCAGCCCAAAAAGGGACCAAGGCTTTCCCTCCCAACAGCTAGAATCTAGCCGTTGGGAAGTTGGGAAGGGACCCCAACAGCTAGAATCCTAGCTGTTGGGGTGGGCCCCAATGGTCAGAATTCAGACCATTGGGAGCCCCACTTTTCTCTCCTTTTATGTCTTCTTGTGTTCTCTTGAATACTCTATAAATAGAGCCCCTTTCATCCTTGCAATGCATGAGTTAATACTCCAACTACTCAATGTATTCTCCCATTATTATTCAGTAAATTTCCAGCAACTTTTTCAATCATTTTTGGCTCTTATACTTTGAAGTTTCAACACATGTGAAGTTGATGATCTCCCTTGGTAAAAAACCTGGAACTCAAGCTTCTAAGCTTAATCTAATAATACTTTTTATTTCTTGGTTCAATAGGAGACCTGTGGACTTAGGACTGCACAATGGAGGGTAACCATCTCCCACAAAACCACCTAACAAACAAGAGTCTCTACTTGGACTCGAACTTGCTCCCTCCGGGAAAGCTACCAAGTGCATTAACCGCTAGGCTATGCACGCTTGTGCTTACCGAAAGTAATTACTGTTGCTAAATTTGATCCATATTCTTCAACATAGCAATGCAAATTCAATTTCTTTATGTGCTGTGTATGGACAAAGGGGCTTCACAGTGCACACTTAGTGCTGCTGCAGGTGAGGTAGTGAACTACAAGCATCAGGCCAAGACATGACACTGAGTTCAGCCCAAATAAGGCCAATAGGACATTGGCACAGAAGATCATTAGATGAAGAGATTAAACCAAAAGGAAAGAAGAAGAAGAAGTCACTGTAGCCTAATTCGAAAACAAAGTCAATATAGGTAACTCATTCTGCCCATATGCTTTTCCCACAGATTTAGTTGGGGGGGGGGAAAGAAAAAGAAAAACAAGGCATAGTACCTCTGCACAGAGCTTGAATCTGAATGGCAGACTGCTGTAGGAAAAGAAAGCTTCTATGAGCCAAGTAAGAACGAACTTTCCGTTGAATAATACTCGCTGATTTTCCCAAAACTTCACTTCTACAAGCATCTAGTTCTGCCATTTGACCAGCCCTAAGGAAGACTTTCGTCTTACCAATCTGCAATGATATTACATTATTTTCTTAAATTTTAGAAGACACTCCAGGAAGAGTCAGACAATTGACAAAGATTTGACAATTTGGCTAATCATGTAAGTATAGAAAACCACTTAGGGAATACCCATACAAGACAAGAAGAAGAAAAAAGTAATCACTTTCAAATTCTTGACTAAGTTAAGGAAGCATAATAACTCTCTGAAAGTAAGAACCAACTAAAATGGGATAGGATTTTTACCTGATAACCTTTCAGATCCACCTTCTCTAAAAGCCTCTTGGAAGCAGTGATCTCATCACCACTAACAAAAAATTTTTAGACAGTGAAAGTCAATAGAAAACCCTTATTAACAAAAGTCAAACACAGCCACCCCATTTTTGAAGGGTGATGAAGGAGGAGGTGGAGGCCTTAAATTAAAGCATGAGAAAATCACCTTGCTTTAACTATATCAGGTGCAAGGATGGTAAACCGACTAACAAATTCATTGAAAGGTTTTCGGGTAGGATATCCAGCACAACTGATCCTAATGGCCTCCATGACCCCCTAAAAAGAGAAAAGGATCAAGTGCAGAGTGAGTATAAATAATAAAAGCAGCTAAAGGTTGTTTAGTTATTTTGCTTCTTATTTAAACGTTAGTAAGATTAATAGTAATATAACTTTTCATAAAACAGCTGAGGGATAAAATTTACCCCACATCTGAGTTGCTGAAGAACATTGTTGTTCTCAAAAATGGATGGCTTAAGAAGATTATTTGGCTTCACACAGCGGACATAATGGGGCTCAGTGGCACTTAATGTCTCAAGCAAAGCTTGCAGTTGTTGCTGCATAGAGGATTCGGAATGAAAAAAGTGTCAACAGCAGCAGATAACTTCCTACGCAACAGAAACAACAGAATGGAAACCGACCTTAAACCGAGAACCTATTGATGAGAACTTTGAGCTTTTCAAAGATTCCTCTGCTAAAGGTGGGAACAAGCCTGACACAAAGGCACACCTGGAAGCACTAAGGAGAGCTTGGTGCTCAGCCACAACATAATCTTTGTTCTTGTCCAGGAAATATTCAGTTTGATAAGTGACCTGAAATAATTTTTTTTCTTCTTATTGCGCAATTTCTAAGACTTTAAAATTGCTTATTGGACCAAAATGAAATCGGGACACTTACATCACCAGCATAGTGACAAATGGTAAAGTCAGTACGCGATAACTTGGGCTTGTTGAAACGCTTGTGATCTTTAAATGTTTGATAAAGCTTCTGTGCAAATATCTCATATGTTGATCTCGGAAACATACTGCAGCAACAAGAGCTCCAATAAGTATTACAGCAAATTAATCAACAGAGACCTAAAAAGTTGCCATTGATATAACTTAAATGCATTGAACTTGTAAACATGCTACAACAATGTCAAGAGCTCAATAAGCATCTCAGCAATCAACTCTTACAAACTAGTACAAGTGACTACCAAGTAATGTCACAAATACTATTATTATGCATATCATATAATCATACTTCAGAGAAATGCTCCAGTGACTTACCAAGCCTCGTCCAGAAGCGCAATAATGCCGCCAGGCTTCTGAAATCAAAGAAAAAGATCACATCAGAAAAGCCTAAAAACCAAAGCTTGAAAATAGTTTATTTGACAAATGGCTAACATTTGAAAGCAACATAAGAGTTTTTTTTTTTTTTTTTTGGGGGGGGGGGTGAGAAACCTCTTGGTTTCTTTGTGGAAACCTTTTTAAAGACATAAGCTTTTGGTTCTCATCTACATCCTTTTCATCCTTAGGGGATGTTTCTATGTTTGATCTCCTTTCAAATCTTTACAATGTATTTCTCTGGCACTGCCTTGGTGGTTTTATCATATACATGTGCGCAGGTATGTAAGTATAAAATAAAGGATGTATATCTAAGTTCTCTAAAATTGACACCATTATGTTTCAATATTTGCAATATGCATATGATTGCCAATAAAACCTCAAACAAATTCAAGTTTGGATTACCTGAATGGAAAAACCAATTTTTTTGCAGTAAATGTCATCTAAAAACAAGAGATCCACTTCCCTTAATATGAAAATATAGAAGTCTGAGAAATATGCGTGAAAAGAAAGGGGATGCTAATTTGGCATCAAGAAGGAAAACAAATTGCCAAGGTATTACTTGGCAAGAGTGCACTTGATGGGGACCAAAGATACAATCGATCATCCTTTCCTTGGGAGGTTGATTAAGAATTTAAGGGCTAATGATGAAGGAGTATTACGCACTTCTTTTCTGCAGGAGAATCTTTTCTTTCTAGAAGTTTATTATTTAAGTTAGTTTCTATTTTTTTCTGTCTAACTATTTAGCGAATTATTTCTAGTTAATTATTTCATTATTGTTAAGAGTCATTGATAACTCCGCCATGGCTGGTACCAATCCTGGGTAAAGAAGAGTAGCAGTAGATTGACAGTCAGTGTAAAATCCATGTCAAAACCAAAATGAAAAACAAATATAAAAAATTTATTGAGATGGTACACGCTGCACTGGATCCTGAGTGTAGTGACAAGTTAGCGAGGGCGTTTAGTGCGTTGCCTAAAAGCAACATACCATATCGTTGTCTGGATGTGATGTCAAATATATAAGAATTCTCGCATTTATGTGGACGTATGTGGGTAAAGAAATTAGTCCACAAAGATAAAATTTGTCTAGCCACTTGGAATATAGGATTCTTAATCAGTAAGTTAGAAGAGATAGAAGATGTGATGACTAAATGGAAGATTAATATTATGTGTCTCCAAAAAACTAAATGGATGGGGAAGAAGGCTAGAGTAGTAGAGATTTATAGCCATAAACCTTGGTACATAGGTATGATAGAATTAAGAACGAGGTAAGAATAACTATCCATAATAACTTACAAGAGGATATAGTGAAGATAAGAAGAAATGGAGATAGAATTTGGTTTGTCAAGCTAGTTAGTGAGAAAACGTAATTAATATAATCAGTATTTATGCGCTTCAAATAGATATGGATACAATTAGTCAACGAAAATTTTGGGAAGATCTTGATGAATTTATCTAAGTCATACTTAGTGAAGAAAAGTTATTTACCAGAGGAGATCTAAATTGCATATAAGTGAGAATAATGAGGGATTTGAAACCGTACATGAAAACTTTGGCTTTGTAGTAGGAATGCGGCGGGGGTACCACTTTAGAATTTGCCACAACACTTGATTTGATACATATAAACACTTTGTTCAACAAAAAGAGAGTCACACATGATTACATATAGAAGTGGATCAAATGTCAGCCAAATAGATTTTTTTCTCACTAGGTGGATTGATAAAATGATCTATAGGGATTGTAAAGTTATACCTGGGGAGAGTGAAATAATTCAATATAGACTTTTAGTTTTAGATATGTGTGTGCCTAAAAAGTAAAATAAATATCGCCAATTTAAGGAATCAAACATTAAGTGGTGGAATCTGAAATAGGAAAAAATGGCGACCTTTAGAGATAAATTAATTCAAGTTGCTATCTAGTCCATTATGATGATTCGGATATCACAATACAAGAGATATTGATGATATCGTGATACCTATAGATGAGATCAATAGGCAAAATTTACTCTCATGAAGTAAGGGAAATCTTAAAGCAAATGAAGAATAATAAAGCTATAAGATCTAATAGTATCCCTATTAAGGTGTGAAAGTATTTGGATGAAGTGGGAATAAGAGTATTAACGGATCTTTTTAACAAAATCTAACAAATCAAGAAAATATCCAAAACATGGGAGGAGAGTATAGTTGTACCACTATACAAAAATAAATGAGACATACAATATTGTTTTAATTACATAGGAATTAAACTTATTAGTCATACTATGAAATTGTGAGAAAGAGTGATAGAAAATAGATTGAAACTAGAGGTAAATGTATCTCAGAATCAGTTTAGATTCATGTCGGAACGATCCACTACCGAAACCATTCACTTGCTCAGATATTTGATTAAGATATTTAGAGTACAAAAGAGAGATTTGCATATAGTATTCATTGATCTAAAAAAAGCATACGATATGGTTCCCAAAGACATGTTGTGGTAAATGTTGACGAAAGCGGGGATCTCCTTTAAATAGATCTCATCAAAAATATGTATGAAGGAGTTACAATTAATACAAAAATTTACGGGGGTTTAGTGATAATTTTCCAATTAACATTGATCTTTACCAAGATTCGGTATCAAATCTCCTCCCTTTTACAATAGTGATAGATGAAATAAGAAAAAACATCCAAGATGAAGTAATCTGGTACATGCATTTTACGGATAATATAGAACAGGTCGATAAAACTAGAGAGGGTATTAGTGCTAAATTGGAGTTATGAAGGGACATACGAAAATTCAAAGAATTTAGATTAAGTAGGTCAAAAATTGAGTATTGAGATATACGTTTGGTGGCAATCATCAGAATGATGAAAAAATGATTAAATTAAAAGAATAAGACATACAAAAAATTGAACGTTTTAAATATTATAGATCCATCATTCAAATTGATGACAATATAGATAGGGATGTGAATCGTAAGATTTAAGCGTGTTAGATGAAATGGAGAAGTGCATCTAAAATTCTTTGTGATCTCACGATACTATTGCAGTTATAAGAAAAATTTTATAAAATCACAATAAGATCTGCATTATTGTATAGTACCAAGAGTTGGATCATCAAGCAATAACATAAACATAAAATGATTATAACTAAAAAGAGAATACTCAGATGGATGTGGTAAAACTAAAAAAAAAAATTGCATTAGAAATGAAAAGATATATACTAAATTGGGAGCAGTGTTTTTAAAATTAGACTAGACCAAGCAGTTCGACTAGGAACTGTTCTATAGTCCGATTTGATTTTCACTGTTAAATCGGATAAAATCAAATCCATTCAAAATCGTTTAAAACCGATCAAAATCGGTGAGCTGTTCAAACCGATTCAAAAGCAAAAAAAAAAAAAAAAGGTATCTATTACTCTTTCTACTCCACCCATTTTTTTTTTAACCATTCAATGAGTGTGACCGGCTATTTTAGAATTTCATCTGATGACATGTTCTCATATTCATGTGTTGCTGATAGAACAAATTCAATTTTTTCATAGAGAAATATGGACTTTATTTTATTTTAAAATATATAATATGTAAATTATATATATGACATTCTGGTGATGTCATTCGATTCGTAAAACGATCCAATCGATTTGACCAATAAACCAATGAATTAGTAGGTTGACGAGTTGTTCACTAGTCGGTTTTAAAAACATTGGTTGGGAGAGAGTTCAATTGTGGATAAGACGAGATAATATCGTTTAAGGTGGTTTGGACACATGCAATGAAAATCTGAAAATGCACTAGTTAGGAGCAATACCTTAAATGTAGAAGATTTAGTGAAACATCAGGGTGGCTTGTTAAAAATCTATATCCAAGTTATCTGTAAAGATTTGAGTATTAAGAGATTAGTTGAGAAAATGACTTTAGATAGAAATAAATGACGTAGAAAAATCTGAAACAGTTGACTTATTATTATTATTGTTATTATTTTAAATTTCTACAGATAATTTATTTTTACTTCTTTTCTTTCATTATTTTTATTGTTTATTTTTTAATGTTATCTTCTCTATTTTTTGATTTTAAACTTTAATTTTATATTTTATTTATTTACTTCTCCTCTTTCCTATCTTGGTTTCTCATGGTCGACCTCAAAATTTGGGATTAAGGCTTAATTTGTTGTTGTATTGTTAAGAGTCAATGCTAACACTGTCTAGGAGTTTCTAAACTTTAGTCTCAGTGGCAGTTTCTATTTTTTTAAAGATTATTTGTCTATTTAAACACTTGTAACCATACTATGAGTAATGAAAAATGAGACTCTGAATTTATACTTCGAGTTTTCTAAAACCCTAGAAGGTGTGATGCTTTATTGCCCTAGGTCTGATGCCTAAGGAACTACTAGAGTGATGCTAGTAAACCTCTGTTCTTTCTTCTCATCAATTGCCTTTTTTCTTTCAATTTTAGTTGCTGATTTTTTTATTCTGCAAAAAACCTAAAAGTTGTTTCTAAAAGCCAGCCAGTTAAACCATCAAAAATCTTCCCACAAACCCCTAGATCCTTTGCCGTAAAATCCTCTGAAAGTCATGCTGCATCAGTTTGGTATCAGAGCATTTTTCTTTGTTCTCTGCAGAACCACAAATTAAAAGAAGAAAACAGCTTCATTCCTTGGCTCCAAACCTTTGCCCTGATTGCTCTAAAGTCATCCTACATCAGCACTTTAATCAATTTCTCTCCTCGTTCGAGAATGGAAGAAAATATAGTGAAAACTGGAACCCTAAAAGACAAAGAAAAAACCTCACCTTTTCAATAAGATCAAGAACATCTTGATTATCAACAAATTCTATGTAACTCCAATCAATTTCTTCTTTCGTGTACTCTTCCTGCTCCATCTTGAAAACATGCTGCAATGATCCATAAATTAAGTTTGGTAGACACACCATAGGAGGTATCCTTAGGTAAAAAGTTTGGGACAAACCTGATTGAAGTGCTGCTGAAGTTTCTCATTCGTCAAATTAATACAAAATTGCTCAAAGCTGTATTGGTACCATTTAACAGGTTAAAAAAGAAAATGTCACTCGTTATATTTCTGAGAATCAATTAGAAAAATTTTCACATATTATAAAAATCATAAGCTAGAACAATCCAAACAAAGGCACCATCAAGGCTCCCCACCAAAAGAAAAACTTCAAAGCAACTGAGACACCTAGATGACATTGGATACAATATGTTAAGTAGCTTAATATACTTACAAGCAGCACAAAGCGACCAAAGTTTTGGTTTCACCACTATCAGGATTATATTACATGAAACAAAATGATTTTCATGCAGAATCCTGCAACAAATCAACCTCTGTAAATGATAAAACAAAAGCATACCAGTTAAGCACCTGTTTGTCTTGAAACTCTCAAATCCATAGATATCCAGTACTCCTATTAAGACTTTTGAATCTGGATCTTGACCAATTGAATTATTGATCTTGTTCACGATCCTGGCACGGAATACAAGACATTAATTGAAGGAAAAAAAAACTTACAGCAGTAATACAATAGTGATCCTAATTTCTTTAATATATATGAGTTCATCATATCCATCATTACCAATCAAACAATCTTGAGTAGACAGTTTTAGCCAAGGCATCCCTACTGACAGCAGCGGCATCAGGATCAATCCATTTTGTTATGGTCTCATCACGCGTCGCTATCACACGTTTGCAGAGAGAGTCTTCAAGAGACTTCTCATCACACCTAAACAGGAGTCGCAGTTTAATTTTCCTACCACATCTAAGGAAAGTATATATATTGATTGTACCAGGGAATAACAAAAAGCAAATGTTCACCGACATAAAAAGTTCTGCTGCTGTCTTCAAATGGAATCTGGATTTATCATCCTTGGGTTCAGAAGAATCTACTTCCTCCCCCTTTGCAAATTCAATGTTGCCTAAATGTAGAACAGCAGCAACAACTCGAAAAATTGCATCCTGAAAAAATTATTGTCCAGATTTTCAGCCATTAAGCACAGAATGCTAACTTTTCAAACATGTCTTAAAGACAAAAACATACCTGCTCCTCAGTGCTGATTCCAACAATATCCAAAGCCCTCCTAGTAGCAAGGTACTCCTTGGATTCATCCACTCCATCCAGCTCAAAGCAATTTGATTGGTTCAAATAGTGAAATGTTCTTGGGTTCCCCAATTTGTACCTCTCAATGTCCTTTATGCAGAAGAAAAACATATATGAGGGCACTGAATAAATGAAAGATTAAGTAAAAAACTGGAATGCAGATCAAATATAATATTTAAAAGTGATCAGAATCCCACCTGGAACTAGCCTCACTAGCTATTGGATCTTGAATGAATAATGTTTTTCCAAGTAGTGCTTGATACAAACAATATTAGTACACAAGGAATCACTAACTAAAGTGTACATCTCATGTTACACATATATAGGTCTCAAAAATATGAAAAGGTATATTAAAACCTTTCTATGATTCGAAGGAAGGGGATGTCCTGTTGGATTGAAGAGTTTTTAGAAAGTTTTATTTTTGGACTCCTCGGATTATGAGATTGAATTATGCGATTAACATAGAGTTGACTCCTTGAATTATGGGATTGATCTACGATTGACTTCGGGAAATTTCTTGTTTTGTGTCATTCAATTAGATTGTTTCCTAATTTTTGTAATTTAGAATAATTTTCTATTTTTATGATTTGACTAGATAATTTCCTAATTCTTGTAACCTAGAATAATCTACAAATTGCCATGTATATTTTCATTCAATTAAGAAGAAAGACAGAGAAATTATTCTTTCATATTTTGTGACATGTCCTTTAAATCATGTTTGATTTTGTTTATTGACAGAAAGGGAGAACAAGAGAGTCCATCCCTCCAACACCTAAAACATTTGTTTCATCCAAATTTGGAGGGGACTGGAGGAAGTGGGGCTTTAATAAAATTTTCTCATTCCCCTTCAAAACAAACATGCAGAGGGTATGACCTTCCAACCTCCCTGCCCCTGCCCCTCCCCCTTCCCAAAATAAAACCCTCTCTTGGGAAATCCAGACAAAGGATACATGCACTGAGATTCTAAGACCAGGGTCTAAGATTTGGCATGAATAACACTTCAATTGATACTGCTACCAAAAATTATTAAAAAAAAATCACTTTAACATGGGTCTCGAATATATGGTCTAGGGCAAATAATGAAATGCAATATCAACATCAAATTCAATCTGCTATTTACATACACATCAAATTATTTTACACCTCTGGATTTTGAGCATTAAATTTTTGGGGTCAAACGTCAATTCATATTGAGAAGCAATAAATTCAAATCTAACAAAAACAGCAATAGAGCACATAATGCTCTGAAGTGAACTACTCTCACTCAGTTTTAAACAAACTGTTTAAATGTAGGGATGTTCATATCAAATCTTTTACTGGTAAGATTAGCAACTTATCCACAACATAAAGGTCCAGTATCGTTGGACCGTGAAATTTGGTCACCATTTGTATGTTAAAGAACTAGCAGGGAACCCAGTACCTCCGGGGGAGCCGCACAAAGCATATAAAAACAATGATAGTTTCTCTCAGGATCTGATAACTGACAAACACGCGACCTTTCAAGTAGATAAGTCCTAATAGCAGCACCAGAAATCCTCCCCCGTTGATCAAATTGAATCTCCACAAATTTACCAAAGCGACTGCAATTAAGTGGCATTCACTTCAATCAGAAAAAGGAAAAAAAAAATTACACACTCCCCATTTCAACAAAAGTTTTCAATTCTAGGTTTTCCTCACCTGGAGTTGTTGTTTCTGACAGTTTTTGCATTACCAAATGCTTCTAGAACAGGGTTGGACTGTCAAAAAGACAACAAAGAATAAGCTAGTTCAGAGTCTCATTATCTAAGAGTGCAGCAACACTAATAAAGATGCCAAAATATTTACAACCAAACAAACAGCTGAATTATAAAGAACAAAAGATAGATTCAAACAGGAGAATAGGCACAGTCTGTTGATTCCAGGTGCAAGCAGAAGTATCACAATTTACTTTACAATGTGTTTGGCAAATCTTGGCTACAAAGACTACTATTTGAGCTAAAAGCTCTACTCCATCAACAAATTTCAAAAAAAATAATCTTTTCATTTTATTCGGTCAAGAGATGGTCAATCAAAACCCATTTTTCTAAAACCACTTTAGAATTTTAGTCCACAAATGATATGCAAAACTCACACATCAAGTACTTTACCGTTCAAAGAAATACATTTTTAGAAGTAGAGAGGATAATGAGAAATAGCATAAAATCTTGGTATGCAGATGTTTCTTTAGCACTCTTTCCACTTCTAATTAACTGATCCATTTTTCAAGAATTGATACTCAACTTCAAAACAATGATCAACAAGGTCAAACCAAAACAAAAGTAAGATGGAGCTGTCAATTAAAAAATAATAATTAACTATTTTTCAGGCAGCAAAAACATTTCTAGCAATCAACTGACATTGACAGTACAAGAGCAGGAAGCCCAAGTTTGAAATTTGTCAGGCCTCTTTCATCTGCATTCAAATTTCTCATGTTCAAGACTTTTATTAGTTATTTTGGGAGCACTTGAGTGAGAGGGTTAACATATAAAAATAATTGATTCGCTCTCAACATCAACTTAAAACAATTCAGGAACTTGCTGTCGATCACCAAATCCCACGAATGAGGAGAATATTTAAGAAATAATACTTAGTTCACTCATGCTCATCATTTTAAGCTTGTGGAAAATTTTGGTTGTTCCAAAGAAGGTCCCAGAATACATGAGCAACAAACAGGGCCCTCTATCTACTCTATGCTTAAAGCAGTAAGGCAAAGGAAACAAGTTGCATTGGAGATGCAAGTAAGGGAAACACAAACAGCATTTGGTTGCTTTGCTGCAGTCCTACATCCAATTTATCACCGTAAGCCATTTTACAGATTGGTTACCTCTAAGACTTTCTGCTCCACAGTGCGCCCCCCAGATGCAGCTCTCCCTCCCATGTATGCAAGATAATGCATAAGTGTTTTTGTGCTTTCTGTTTTACCTGCTCCACTTTCTCCACTAACTAAAATAGACTGGCTTTTCCCCTCATTGACCATCATTCTGCATTTGATTATGTTTTTGTGAATGAGACAGTATTGAAATTCATGATCAAATTATTTTAAGAAAGCAAATAATACTAGCAATTAGAAGAAGCCCTGTTTTGTCGGGTTAAAAAGACTATTTCATATCACCTGTATGCAGCATCTGCAATAGCAAAGGGATGGGGGCTCAACTCGCCAAAGGCTGCCCCTTTATACTGTTCCATCATATGATTATCATATAAATGAGGTAGTCTTCGGAAAGGGTTAACAGCAATTAATATATTTCCTGTGTAAGTCTGTAACAGCAATAGATGGTGTTAGTTCAACAATCAGAGCAGTAAGAGAGCTATCTTAAGGTCCTGCATACAAACAGCAGGCCAAAGCATGTGCTCCAGCTGCAACTAATGTTTGGTATTTTGGTATTGTACATAATATTCATAAAAGAACATGACACAGTTAGATTATCTAACCAGCACACTAACATGCACATGCACGATCACAGGAAACCAAACCAAGTGATCATGCACACTCTTTCAAAGGAGGACAGACTTTTAAGCATACTCACATATATTTCATTCATATCAAATCTAGATTTTAAATTTTGCAAAACCCCTGGTTCATGAAGATAAGCTAGCCTTGTCATATCATCAACACCACACGGAGGAGCTTCAACATCTTTTGGGTAGACACTGGAAGCATTAGCAACCACCTACATACAAAACACTAGAAACACATTAGCTCATGAAAAATGATCCCAAACAACTTTTGATAAGGCCAAATAAGATTGAACGACACAAGACTAGTCATGCAATATATCTTAAAGATTTCATAAACAAAAAAGAGGGTCCAACATTATCAAATGAGTCCAGTGGCAGATCCAGGACCAAGGGCAATGGGGGCAAAATATTTTCATGGAACTGAATAATAATTTTAGTGGGTGACTGAGGATCTTAGTGGGAGCAATATGTTAAGTTGAATGGAAACAATATTTATTTGATATATAAAAATTAATAAAATTATTTTGGTCCAGTGAAGGGCAATTGCCCACCCTCTTTTCTATGTAGCTCCGCCACTAGATGAGTCACTTTTCAAAAGGACCCCCACATGCAAAGATGATCGAAAAGCTACTAGAAAAGGTGATAAAAGTAGCCTCCTCAAATTGGAAAAAGGAAGCAAATTTCTTATCATGCTTCATACTGATATGAAAAAAAAAAAAAAAGTTCCAAAGTATTGTCGTTCGATAAACAAGGTGACCGAGTTCATGGGTCTGAATCATGTCATACTGATACATTTTTCACCATAGTTTAAATTTAACTTAATTTCCCAAAAAATAGATTTCCTAACTTCCACTAAAAAAATTGTTACATGCATTATATTAAACAAAATACAGAATCACAAAGTTTGAACTCTGTGGAACACACTTAAGAGTCGTAAATAAAAATGATCTGCTGGAAAGCCATGATTAACAGACTATCCATCCTTAGTATAAGTATCCATTCAAGAACTCACTGTCTTTCCTGATGTACAGTTTATCTTAATTTCTGCACCACTAATTTCCACAGCCTCCCCATCTATCCAAGCTACCTCTGGATCCTCCACCCAAACATTAGATCCGACTATCACGCTGGAAGCAGTCTGTGGAGCAAACAAGATACACATCAGACCAACCAATCAGAGCATGTACGACAAAAAATTTAGATTGTCAAAGAAAGCATTCACTCAGTAGTCAGTACCAAAAGATGAAAAAACCTCTTTTTCAACATTAAAGAAACTTTATTCAAAACAGTAGCTCTGGTGATGAAGGCTATCATATGTAAATCTCAAGAAAATTAATCTCTGCAATTACTATGTATATTCTTCGAAAAAATAAGAAGAAGAAGAAGATGCTAGCTAAACATAAAAAAATATTGCTACTCCAGACTTTGGTCAAGCTTTATACCAGTTCAAAAAGTGAACTTTTGTGCCCACACAACATGATATGATATGGTACATATAGATCGATTACATGTTTTCTTTTTGAGAAATACCAACCAGTTATAAATGAAAATTCATCAAACAGGATAGTTTTTCCAATCAAAATAATTTGAATTGCTCCTTTTTAGGAGAGATAACAAGACACACTAATTCAAAGGATCTAACTGAATAAAAAAAACAAAGATCAATACCCATTACAAAGCATGACTTGACAGGAAACAAGCAAAAAATGCATAAAAACAAAGAATCAAGTTTTTCCTCTTTTGTGTTTGACAAAAGGGTTTGAAGGTCCAACCAGCACAGCTATTTCCTTAGGGAGTGACCTTGAGGATCCTAAACCAATAGATGAACCTGTCAAGACAGGTTCATCTATGCTAGCATTCCAACTAATATTCAAATGGTCCCGAAAGCAGGCGTTGGGACATCGAGCTCACAACCATGCAGCCATGCGCCATTAACCAAGAAGCTACCACCTTGGTTCAACAAAGACACAAGTTGTAGAGAAAAACTCATGGATTTTAGATACTAACTAATAGGAAATTTTAGACCTATCAGCTGATACTTGGCACAAACTAGAAAACACAATGCCGCAAAGAAGATAATCCCTACCCTATATTGAACCTAAAACAGCTCATTTCTATAAGTTGGCAACCCTAATTACTTAGAAATTTACTTCGGCGTTTCACACTAATGAATTTCTCAAACACCTCTATTAAACTTCACAGAATTTGAACAGAGTGTGGGGGGAACCCAATTAAAACCAAATCAAACCACAGATCAACAAATTGAACTCGTAATTGAGAAAAGAGTGATTCATATTGCATTTTTGAAAGGAAATGAGAGAAATGGAGCTACCATATTCGGATATCAAAAAATGGGCGACCCAGATTCGAGGCAAAGCCGTTCAATCAGAGATTAATCCCAATCAATGTCGACCTAACCATTCCACAGGATCCAATCTTCAGCAGTCCAATTGTACAATCAACGAACAAATTTAAAAAATGCACGAACGAAATGCGAGTTCTGGTCGTCAATGTCTGCAATTTTCCTTAAAGGGGAAGGGTTACATGAGAAGTCCGTCTATTGCAGAAGAGATCTCTCAAGCCCTTCCTCTTCTGGGACTCTCTCTCTCTCTCTCTCTCTCTCTCTCTCTCTCTAGATTTCCCTCCCTCTCTTACCTCCTCCCCACCCCCCCCCCTCTCTCTCTCCCCGTTTTTTTGTCTCCCTCTCTGTCTGCTTCTTTCCGTTGCTTCCCTGTCACAGGCTTTCGCAGCACAACTACGTGAACGCGTAAACTGAACAATGTTTGTTAAATGACGTAAATGTCCCTGAGGTTTTCTTGTATTTTCCATTAACTCTTACTGACAGCTTATCTTGGGCCAATTAAACTCGTATTTTCCTTAATTAATTGATTAATTAATGAGCAACTGAGACTGGGTGAGCGTCTCGTGGAGGTAGCGGGGGAGGGAACGGGGAAGGGAAAGAAGATATTTATTTGAATACATTTTTTCAATTTTATCCGGTAAGAATAAAAAAAAAAATAGATATTATTTTCCCTTAAATTATATAAAATTAAAAAATAATAATTTTATTTATAAATTTTTATTGTATTCCCAATTCATTCACAAGTGAAAAAAAAAATTTTTAATATGAAAGAGTGTTATTTCACTCTTTTTTTTTTTTTTCATCTCTCTTTTCACTTCGAACTAGATGAGGATAATTTTCTATCTCATCCCATATTTGCTTTTTTATTTTTTCATTTTACACTCCAACCAAACTTATGTTAACGTGTATTTTCATTTGAAGTTTCATTTTTCTTGATACAAAGAACTCTATTTATTTTTCATTTTTTTTTATAAACAATTGAATTAATAATTACAATTCTCTTTCACTCATCATGTAATAGAAGTCGATTTATATTTACTCTTTTTTATATATATCTTTAATAAAAAAATATATTATTATAAATATAAAAATAAAACAAGTTAAATATTTTTAAGATTAAATAAATTAGTAATTTATTTTAATAAATAATATATTTTAATAATTAATTTAATTTTGATATATTAAATTTTTAAAAGGATGGAATTATATTTCTTTTAGGTGGCATAATTGAAGGAGTCAACAATGAACAGAAGTTGCATCAGTGAAGATTAGCTGGTATGAATCTATTAGTGAAGAAATAGAAGGTGATTGAGGCGAATCAACATGGAGTCGATGAAGTCGATCAAATACGGTGATGTTAAAGGTGAAATCAGACAGTGATAATGTAAGTTGTGCCAAAGGCAAATTCGAAGGCACCTGAGGATGAACAGCATGGGTGAAGGCTGAACTCTTGGGCAGCGAAATTGAATTGATGGCGGAGGAAACTCTTGGAGGTTGATGGCAAATTGAAGATGCTTAGGATGTCGAATAATGTTGATGATGTTAAAAGGTTGAACTCTGATGGTGACTTAAGAATTTGAGACTCGAATCGCACGATGGAGATAATGAAGTGAAAGAACTACTTAAAGCGCGATTGAATGGTGGTGAATTTGTGATGAATAAGCGGCTAATATTAAAGAAGTTTGCAATGGAAGGTTGTTGGGAGAGATAGTAAATTGAACAAATCCTGCTTGCTTTACTATCTTTCCGTCTCAACATTGGTGGCCGTCAGATTCTATGGCAAGAGTGGGAGAATCTTGACTTAAAATTCTAAAATTGAAGGCAATTAAGGTAGTTGAGAATCAAAAAAGAAAAATTGATCTTCAAGTGTTTTGTCAATGCCAAAAAATGGTCCGGCTGTTAGGAATTCTTTTAAGTTTAAATTTAATTGAATCAATGCATTCAAAATTGAATTAATGGAGCAAAAAAATAACTAAAAGAATTAAATATGATAAAGATGAAAGGAATTTGAATTGAAGACGCATTTGGCTGGATTTTGATATCTCATTCAAATCTACACATAATTAATCTTGTTTTTTCCATTTTGAATGTTTAAATCGATTCCCATAATGTTCAGCAATAATTTAGTGTGATAATTATAATGTTTTAATGGCTCTTTGATGGTTGAAAACCTATATAAATCCCTTCATAGTACATTGAATCTCTAAATCCGAATTTCTAAACTCCACATCATCTATTAAGTAAAATTGAGGGTTTAAAAAACTTGTACATGTCCTAAGGATCGTTTTGGTGCTTTTACATTCTTCAGAAGTGAAAAACAAGAGTATGACCGGAGATAACCCTAAAACCCCTTTTTATGCTTCCACTTATTTTGGATCAAATTTTTGAATTAAAGTATGCATTAGGTATGTCATACATCCATTCATTTGGTATCAGAGTAAGGTTTTGTCTTTGACAAATTTCAAAATTAAGGTTTTCAAATTTTTAAATATTTGATCCAAAATTTTAATGGTTTTTGAAAAATTGATCCCAAAATTGGAATCCTTAATTCATTACGATTAAAATCATATTTTTAAAAATTATTTTAGAGCATTTTTTTTCACTTTCTAGCACCTTTCCGGTATATAGATCCACCGGAATCACCAGCACCTGGGTCGGGACCCTCGTGCAGTTCTTCAAGGGAAAGATAGAGCTATGCTATTGACCGACCCTTTCGTAGTGATTTTGAATCAATAGGCATTTCTTTTTTTTTTCTCATTTTTGTTTGAGGCAGACAAAATAGAGAATGAAGTATAGAAATAGGAGAAGGGTTCCAAACCTTGAAGAAGACCTGAAGTGAAGGGTGACCACATGTGATTACATTCAAATGTTTTGTGCTACAAAAGGTCAATCTTACTTTAAAAAAAAGAGGGAACAAGAAAATAATGAATCATGTGACTTACTTATCCTTTTGTCTCTTCCCACAAAAAAAAAAAAAAAAAAACACTGCATTTGTCTCCTCATGAAACACATCATTTTTACTTCCCTGAAACATGACATTTTTGTTCTAAGTTTTGAAAATGACAGTTTAGTGCTAAACTTTCCAGAAATTTTGTTTTTACCCCAAAAACTTTTAATAAGTTACACTTAAGCCCTGTAGTGGTCATTTTTTTTTTTGATACAAAATTAGCAAGATATTTTTAAATGTATGAAAATTTTTGAAATAAATTTTTGTACATAAGGGCAAGTACAAAATTAACAAAATTCATAAAAAATAATTATTATATTTAAAATTAAATTTCATGTATTTTATATGGTACAAGCATAGAGTAAATTATCCTTGTGATCAATACAATTTCTAAAATTAATTAGATTTTAGCCACAATAGCCATAATTAAGTAGGAAATTATATATAAAGGCATAATCACATTAAAAAATGATAAATTTGTGATGAAAATTATTTTTATGTATTGAATTTTATCCCACAAGAATTTTTGTTGTATGAAAATAATAAAATTGCAGATAAGATATCGAAATAACTATTTTCAATAGTAATCTACTTGGTTGAGTTCCGTTTTTCTATGTAATACAATAAATGCGGTTGATCTAGTGCATGTTTAAACTGATTCTGTCAAAAGGACGAGCATAAGTCTAAAATTGACTGGTTTTTAAGCGATCCTATGTAACTCACCACCTGTTTAGAAACCTACCTGGTGTACTAAAAAAGTCAACCTATAAGACTAAGTCAAGAATGATAAGGTGATCAAGGAAAGACTAACGTTGGTAGTTTTCCAATTAATCTACAAGCATAAGAGAATGTGCTATTTTTGTTAAATTTTATTATAAGATTAAATAAATCTAATAGAATTAAAAATTTAACCCACAGACAATTTTTATGTCATAAATTTATTTTCATATGTTTGTATTGGTAGACATATATTAAACGTCTCACATATAGTTAGTCAGTATGTTTATTTATTTTATAGTATTCCAAACCATAAATTTAAAATCTAATTTTTTTCGATTTAAAAATAAGAGAATTTTAAGGAATAGAGGGAAATAGTGCTTTTCCATTTGGCCTGCTTGGACATTGATTATGCTATTAGGAAGGACGAGCTATTTTCGGTGACCGATACTAGTTCTGAAACTGATAAGACTCTTTATGAACGTTGGGAGTGATATAATCGCTTAACTACCATATTCATAAAAAGTAAAATCTCGACTAGTATCCGTGATTCGGTCAACTAACATACTAATGTTCGTACTCTTCTTAAGCCTATAGATGAGTAATTTGTGGCATCGAAAAAGTTTTTGGTCGGTACCTTCATTATGTAATTCTCCTCCATGAGGCTCACTACTATTTATAGTGTGCGCAACACATCATGCGGATGCGGGATATAACAGCTCAACTAAAGAACTTGTAGGATGAGATATCCAAATTTTTTCTCGTGCACTTCATTTTGAACTCTCTCCCACAATCCTACAGTCCTTTTAAAATCTTTTACAACACACACACTACTAGAAAAAGGGGTATCAATGACGGATTTCCGTCGCTGATACTAAATATTCCGTCGCTAAAACTTTTTAGCGATGAAAAATTAACGACGAAAATTTCGTCACTGAAAGTCATATCGCTAAATTTAGCAACGGAAATATTTCCGTCGGAAAGTTTAGCGACGGATTAGTGACGAAAATTTTTCGTCACTAAAAAATCCGTCGTTAATACGTCGGTAATTTGAAAAGTGCGAAAATATATCAGTGACGAAAATTTTTCATCGCTAATGATTCGTCACTAATTCATTGCTAATATAATTTCACATTTTTCCAAAATATTTCAAATTACCAACGGATTAGCGATGAAAAATTTTCGTCTCTAATCCATCGCTGAAAGTCGTGTACCCAAGGTGCACGTGGCCTCAATCCCTTGCCGACGCCCGCTCGTGTGCACTCACACGCCCGCCCAATCTTACTTGCACGCCCGCCTGCACCACTGCCCGCGCCAACTCCCCTAATTTTTTTTTGTTGAAAAAATACTTTGATCCAGGTTCGAACTTGGGTTCTCAAGCATGTTTTGAGTTATCTCAACCACTATGCCACAATGACTTATGTGTTATTTCTTCTTTTTTTTTTACTTCTTTACTTTTTATTTCACTCTCATTATTTAAAACACAATATCCAAATGTATTAAAAATATAAAATTATATTTAGTAAAAATACAAAATTATATTTAATAAAAACACAAAATTATATCTAACATAAATACAAAATTACATTTAATAAAAATACAAAATTATATTTAATAAAAAAACAATACTATAATTTAACAAAAATACAAAATACAAAATTATATTTAACAAAAACACAAAATGCGGAAAAGGCGACACAAGGCGAAACCCCTTTTTTCCATTTTTCCGTCGCCGGCAACCGTCCCCATCGTCACGGAGGGGATGGGGATCGACGGGGGTTGCTTTCCCGGCACTTCTATCGGTCGATTTTGACTAAAGATCACCGGAAATCTGCAAAACTTTGGTTGTCCAAAAGTCACGTTCTCTAGGGGTGAGAATTGACTCGAACAGACAACGAATCCCTTCACTAGACGTCAGAATCGCTACTGTCTTGGCTCACAAATCCTTTCACTACAGCATCCACAGACGTCAAACAACTTACCGAACTGCAAAGGGACGGAAACGAATCGGAGCCGAAGGAGATAGTTGATCCACCATCGTCGACCAGAGAGATCTAAAGGAATTGACGTGATCGGATGCCAGATTCGTGATCAGTAGCATCCGATCTCCTTTCCCCGACAATTGTCTTCGTTCGACGGTGAGCTCGACAAATTGGACGGTGGAGAATGGTTGCGCTGGTACTGTAGTTAATTAGGGTTTTTTAGAGAAAAAAAAGAAGAAGAATAAGAAAAAGGGTTGGTTATTATGCAGTAAGAAAAAAGAGAAAAAAAAGGGGTTGGATTCCTTTTGTTCTCTTATTTGCGGATGGAGGAAGGTATAGGTGCCGGAGGCCGTCCTCCTTCACTAAAAACTTATGCTTCAGCATTGGGAGGAGGGGTGAAGGCTCCATTGGAGAAAAGGGACTTTCAGAAGCCTATATCACTTCAGAGGCTGAATCCGGATACTAAGAATATTAAGCTATTTGTTCCCTCACCTTTAGTTGCTGATGGGACTCGCTCTTACCACTTTTGCTTGATTGGGAATCTCATTGGGCGACGGCTGTCGTACAAGAAAGTAAAGCACATTGCTATACTAATATGGGGTAAATGGGGTCTATCTGATGTAGTTGCAGTTGGACCTGCCTGTTTTATGTTGAAATTTAGTTCTGATGATCATTTTGAGGATATCTTGAACAGGAGTCATTGACAGATCTTTGGTATTCAATTTATTGTACGTAGATATACTATGGGCATGAGTATGATGGAATTTGAACCCACGAGAATTCCTCTATGGGTTAACTTGCACAATGTTCCATTCTACCTGTATAACAATGCAGGGTTGAGTTTTTTTGCCTCAACTTTTGGGAAGCCGTTGGCTATGGATGGTATTACGGCGTCGGGTACTAGACTTGGTTATGCCAGAGTATCCGTTGAAATTGAGGCAGGGAGTCCCATTAGGAGGGAGGCAGTGTTTGTTTTTCCGAATGAGACTGAGACTATTATAAAAGCAAAGTATTCATACAATCCTCCTCATTGTGATACTTGTGCGGTTTTTAGGCATAGTCAGGCTAAGTGCCCGAAAAACCCTCTTGTACAGGATAGCCCGCTGCCTTCTGTTTCGAGGACGGATGATGAGGGTTTTCAGATGATTAGTAGGAAATAGAGATATTGGGGGAAGAAATGGCAGAAAAGAAATGTAGAGAAGGAGAAGTAGGTTAAGGACCCTGAGGAAGGTGTAAAGCAGGACCCAATTACTCCACAGGAGGAGATGATCCGAGAGGATGTTAATGGGGAATTTGTGGCTCTTTAGATGGATAGTCTAATGTTAGTTGTTTGGGAGGACGCAGCTCGATCACCAGTGATTGATGATAGTTGAGTCCCGAAGGTTGAGGCTAGTCGAGCTTTGACAATTAGAGAGGAGACTCCAGCGTGTTTGATACCTATTCAAAAGTGTGTTCTGGCTACATATCACATTAGTATTATGAGTGTGAGTACCGGTCATGGTGCTTTGGATGACACTGTGGAGATTGGTCCTATTCTCGACGATTGTTCTTTGTCTTTTTTCCCTCGCGTTCTTCCTTCACCTAGTCCTCCTCGAACTAGGAAAAACAAGAAGGGGAGGAAGAGACATCTTTGAGTTGAGGGGTGTGCCCCTCGTATTGCGTTCCAAATGATAGGATGTTGGAACATAAGATATATGAACGACCCTATTCATATCAGGGCTGCGAATGATTTTGTAATGCAGAATCGGTTGTAACTAGTTGGCTTTATTGAGATCGGGTGAGAGCTACTAATAAGGTATGTATTCAGCAGTCTCTATTACCTCACTGACACTTTACTGTAGCTTATGCGTATAATTCTACTGGTCGTATTTGATTGTGTTGGGATTCGATGAAAGTTAGGGTGGATGTTTTGGTTTGTGAGATACAGTGGATTCATTATAGGGTCTAGTTTGTCCATTTTGCTTTTCGATGACAGGTTACTATCGTATATGGGTCTAACATGGTAGGAGATCGGCGTATGCTTTGGGATTTCCTAAGATCTGTAGGTTGGAGTATAGATACCCCGTGGTGTGTTCTCGGAGATTTTAACACGGTTAGATGTCCGTCTGAGAGGAGTGGAGGTACAGTTGGATGGTCTGTTACTGATCGTGTACTGGATGAGTGTATGAACCAGGCGGAGTTGGAGGATTTGATCATCACTGGGGCCTTTTTCACTTGGTGGAATAGACAGGTTGCAAATCCGATCAGGAGAAAATTAGATAGGGTGTTGGTAAATGTTAATTGGTTGAGTTCTTATCCTTTTTCTGAGGTTGTTTTTCTTCCACCTAGTGACTCTGATTATTCCCCGTGTGTGGTTAGAATTCAAAGGGAGGAGCAGCATCGTCGGGTACCCTTCAAGTTCTTTGAGTTCTGGATAGAGTATCCTTGTTATTGGGAGATAGTATCGGAGGCTTGGGAGGATATGTATTATGGAACCCCAATGTATCGCCTTTGTAGGAAGCTGAAAGGGTTGAGACAGAGATTGAGACAGCTAAACTGCCGAGAGTTTAGCTATTTGTCTGTCAGAACGTGGGAGGCCTAAGAGAGATTCCTTCAGATTTAGAGGGAGTTGTTAGCGGGTGGTTAAGAGGATGGTTTAGGGGAGGAGGAGAGGTATGCTGTTTCTCACTATCACATGTTAGCTTGTATAGAGAAGAGCATCCTCAGACAAAAGGCTAGGATCCGATGGCTCCAGTTAGGAGATCGGAACACTGCATTCTTTTTTGGTATGGTTAGGTGCAGGTGAAATCGAAACTCCATTTGCTCCTTAGTCCGGGAGGATGGCACTCGGATTTCTGATTCGGGTGAAATTAGATGAGAGGCTGTCAGATATTTCAGGGGTTTGTTTATGAGCAGGCCTAGGGTGGGGACAGTTGGATGCTAGATTTATTGCTTATAGTATTACAGGTACTCTCTCAGAAGTACAAATTCAGGCTTTGGAGACTCCGGTTACGGTGGATGAGATAAGGGAGGTTATGTTCTCTTTAGGGAGGCATAAGGCTCCGGGTCCTGATGGGTATAATGCGGAGTTCTTCCGAGATAGTTAGGACAGTAGGATTGGATGTTTCGAGGGCAGTCATGGATTTCTTTACTCATGGGAGCCTTCTGAAGGAGGTGAATGGTACCATCATTTCACTTATCCCGAAGAAGAATAACCCAACCTCGTTGACAAATTTTAGACCGATATCTTGCTGCAATACGGTGTATAAGTGCATTTCCAGGGTTATTGCAGCAAGGGTGAGTCAAGTATCGCCAAGTATCGTTGGTAGTGTGCAGTCTGCTTTTGTGAGAGGTAGGAGGATTGGAGATAATATTCTCCTGGCTCACAAGCTTCTTTATGGTTATCACCTGGATCGTGGTTCCCCTCGTTACGCAATCAAGGTTGACATTATGAAGGCATATGATTCTGTTGAGTGAGATTTTCTAAGACTAGTTCTGAAGTGTATTAGCTTTCCTTCCTGGTTTGTTCATAGGATCATGATGTGTGTATCTATAGCAAGTTTTGCTATATCTATTAATGGGGAGTTGTCGGAGTTTTTTTAGAGTTCGAGAGGGTTTCGGCAGGGGGATCCGTTGTCGCTCATACTTTTCATGATAATTATGGAGGTCTTCTCGGGTATGATGCGAAGGACCACTGAGGGTCCAGCTTTTGAGTATCACTGGAGATGCCAGGAGGTAAGTTTATCCCACCTTTGCTTTGCAGATGATCTGATGTTATTCTCTCGGGGTAGTTTAGCCTCAATGTAGTATATTTTGGATGTCTTGACTCATTTTGGGTCTTTTTCTGGGCTGCGAATGACCCTCAGAAGAGTGAAATCTTCTTTGGAGCGGTTGATCAAAGTTTGCGAGAGGACATTTTGAGGGTGTCGGGGTTCCGTCAGGGTCATCTTCCTATCAAATACTTGGGCGTTCCCCTTTTGTCGACCAGGCTCTCTGCTTCGGAGTGTGGTCAACTTGTTCAGCGGGTGGTGGCTCGAATTCAGCATTGGACGAGTCGTCATTTATCATACTCCGGTCGGCTGCAATTGGTTAGTTCTATGCTCTTCTCCATTTAGACTTATTGGTCTTCCATGTTTCTCCTTCCGAAGGCGGTTTGCGGGGGGGTGGGGGGGGTCTCGATTTTTATGGGCTGGTACATCCCTAGATCGCCATAGAGCCAAGGTAGCCTAGTCTCTTGTTTGTAGCACTAAGAAAGAGAGAGGTTTAGGGTTGAAAAGGGTAACCGAGTGGAACATGGCAGCTCAGATCAAGCATATCTGGCAGCTTCTTTCAGACCCTGAGGATAATGTGTAGAGTCGATGGGTGAGAACTTATCTTCTTCGAGGTCGTAGTTTCTGGTATGTTTGGATTCCGAATAGATGCTCTTGGATTTGGAGGAAACTCTTTTTTCTTCGTCACTTAGTTCGGGAGCTTGTGGCTTGGAGGATGGGTGATGATAGTCGTATTTCCTTTTGGTATGACTCTTGGCTATCTATAGGGCCTTTGATAGAGGTTCTGGGGAGACAGGTTATGGAGAGGTCTGGGTTTATCGATATCTGCTCTATTCAGGACATATTTTCCAGCTCCTATTGATTGCAGTATATTCAGGGGCAGCAGATTTCGAGATCAATGTGAGCCTTCTTTGATATTATCCGACAGTGTACCTTGGAATCTGATCTTCCTTCCACTGGTCATGACAAGATTGTGTGGGCGATCACTTCTAATGGGGTGTTTTACATTGCTTCAGCATGGAGGCATCTCAGATGTTCCTATGCCGATGTCCCTTGGTATGATTTAGTTTGGTTTCTAGGAGCGATTCCTCGTTTTTCTTTCTTTGTGTGGCTTGTTTTCATGGAAAGACTATAGACGAGCGATTATTTATTCAGGATTGGAGTTGTGACTTCTTCAACTTGTCATTTATGCTCTTATCAGAGAGAGACTCTTGATCATCTCTTCTTTCGCTGTTCACTCTCAAGAGAGGTCTGGCGATTGACGATGGCACAGTATGTGCCAAGTAACTTTCCTATCTCTTGGTCTGGAATTCGTGAGATTCTGCTTTCCCCAACGAGACACCCCCTCCAAAGGACTAGGGTTTCCAAATGTCTTCTTAGTGCTTGCGTGTACTATATTTAGATAGAAAGGAATAAGAGAATGGTAGAAGAACACAAATTATCTCCGCATATTATTGCGGCCTTTGTTAGCATAGTCCATTCGAGAGCTGCGAATATGAACTAGTTTATTGCTTGTAAGGCCATCTTGGCTTGCTGATCTTTCTGGTAGCTCAGAACATATCCTGATACATGTGTAGTCTTTTATTTTTTTGGTATATATTCTTTTCTTACAAAAAAAAAAATATAAAATTTTATTTAATAAAAATATAAAATTATATTTAATAAAAATGCAATACCCTAATTTAATAAAAATACAAAATCATATTAAATAAAAATACAAAATTATATTTAATAAAAATACAATACTCTAATTTAATAAAAATACAAAACACAAAATTATATTTATTAAAAACACAAAATTTTATTTAATAAAAACACAAAATTTTATTTAATAAAAATACAAAATTATATTTAATAAAAATACAATACCCTAATTTAATAAAAATACAAAATACAAAATTATATTTTATAAAAACACAAAATTATATTTAATAAAAATACAAAATTATATTAAACAAAAAACAATACCCTAATTTAACAAAAAATACACAATTATATCCAATAATAATACAAAAATTATATTTAATAAAAAATACCATAATTTAATAAAAATACAAAATACAAAATTATATTTAATAAAAACATAAAATTATATTTAATAAAAATCCAAAATTATATTTAATAAAAAATTACCATAATTTAATAAAAATACAAAATACAAAATTATATTTAATAAAAACACAAAATTATATTTAATAAAAATACAATATTATATTTAATAAAAAATATTACCCTAATTTAATAAATCGTATTTATCCACCCTTAGGAATAGGTCCCAATTTCAATTGGTATGACCGCCTCACATCTGTATATGAGGTTGAATGGTGTTTCTTCTGTCACCCTTCGAGCATTATTCAATAGGTCCAACGAATGCTATAGAGTTCGTTTACCTAATGACCTTTGACTTCGTCTAGTGCAGCTTCTAGTTCTTGTAGGATCGTTCAATTAGTCACCTCTATGAGGCCACTCGCTTGCGGGTAGGCAATAGAAGTAAAGTGGTGTTGGATCTTCAACCTGTTGCAGAAGTCTCGAAAGCCTCTGTTATCGAATTACTTACCATTGTCCATGATTAGGACATTAGGTATGCCAAACCTGGTGACGATAGATATCCATACGAAATGTTGTATCTTGTCGATAGTAATCTGAGCCAGTGGTTCAGCTTTCACCATTTGGTGAAGTAGTCGATGGTGACGACTAAAAACTTGCGTTGTTAAATTGATGGTGGGCATGGTCCTAGGATGTCCATTCGCCACTAAGCAAATGGCCATGGACTAGTTATCGGGCAGAGCTTGGTTGAGGGCTGTCGTGATATTGATAAGAAGCGCTGGCATTTGTCGTATTTCTTGACATAGTCATCCATATTGGCTTTCATGGTTAACCAATAGTACCCCTGTCGAAGGGCTTTATTCGCCAAGTTTTGGGCACCTAGATGGCTGCTGCATATTCCCCCATAGATTTCTCTTAGGACATGGTTCCCTTTTTCGAGCGTTAAGCACTTTAGTTATGGGTGTGTATAAGACTTCTTGTAGAAGTCACCATTGATAACTGCATAGTAAGCGGCCTTATGCCTCAGCTTGGAGACTTCAAAGGGTGAGATCGGTAGCTATCCATACTTTAGATAGGTCTCGATGGGGTCTTTCCAACTTGGTAAGTTGTTTGCTGAGAGGATTTGTTTGGACTCTTCGATGCCAGGGTACGGTAGACTCTCTATATAGATGGTGCGGTTGGTTGCTACCGAATCAGAGCTGGTTAGCTTTGAAAGTGTATTGACCCGAGTATTTTCTAATCGAGGGATCTGTTGTATGTCCACTTTATTGAATTTTTCTATGGCCTAACATATCTTAGATAAATATTTCGTCATCGTTGGCTCTTTGGTCTCATAGACCCCCTTGATCTGGTTAACGACCAACTGATTGTCGGTGAAGACCTGTATGTTTTGGGCCCCTAATGATGCAGCGATTCGCAACCCGGTAAGAAGGGTTTCATATTCGGCCTAATTGTTGGTCGTTCAGAAGTTGAAACAGAGGGCGTATTTGGATGTAAAGTTGTCTGGCCCTACTAGGATGACCCCGGCTCTACTTCCTGAAGAATTAGATTATCCATCAACATAAAGGGTGCACTCAGGCTGTGAGTGTTCTTCTGGATCATTGGTAAGAGGTTGTTTGATGGGTGTTGGCAGTGTACACTCGAGGATAAAGTTTGTAAGGGCTTGTGTGTTGATAGTCAGTCTCGGATGGTATTCAATGTTGAACTCACCTAATTCGATACTTCACTTGATGAGTCGACCTAAAGTGTCCCTTTTCTATAAGATCTATTTCAGGGGCTGGTTAGTTAGCATCATGATGCTATGTTCTTGGAAGTAGGGTCAGAGACATCTAGCAGTGATAAGCAAGGCGAAGGCTATTTTCTTGATGGGTTGATAGTTGGCCTTGGATTCTAAAGTATTCGACTAACGTAGTATACCGGCTTTTGTGTGGTGGATTCTTGTCTAACAAGGATAGAGCAAAGTGTTTGGTCAGATATAGAAAGATAGAGATAAAGTTTTTTATCAGGGACCGGTCGAGAGAAAAGCAGGGGTTACATGTGATATTCCTTGAGCTTTTCAAAAGTGGCCTGACATTCAGGCATCCATGTAAACTTCTGGGATTTCTTCAGAGTATCATAGAAAAGTTTATACTTCTTCCTTACTTTCGACATGAATCGGTTGAGGCTGCAATCCTGCCCGTGAGACGTTACACCTCTTTTATCGTCCTTGGTGAGGCTATGTTGAGTATGACTTGAATTTTTTCCAAATTTGCCTTGATTCCTCGGTTGGTAATCACGAAGCCTAAAAATTTCCCAGACGTGATTTTGAATATGCACTTCGCAGGATTCAGTCTCATGTTGTACCATTCAAATGTTTGGAACGTCTCTTCTAAATCCATGGCATCGTCATTAGCGTCAGCACTTTTGACAAGTATGTCGTTGACATAGGCCTCTACATTGCTGCCAAGTTGTTTACTAAAAACTTTGTTAACAAAGCATTGAAAGGTTGTCCCAGCGCTCTTGAGGCTGAATGGCAGACCCTATAGCAATAGGTATTGAATTCTATAATTAAGCTAGTTTTCTCCTTGCTTTGGGAGCCATACGTATTTGATTGTATCTGGAGTATGTATCCATGAAATTCAGGAGCTGGTGGCCAGTGAATTATTGACTAACTTACCGATGTTGGGGAGTGGATAGCGGTCTTTGGGGCAGGCCTTATTAAGGTCAGTGATACCTACACACGTCCTCCACTTTCCGTTTGTTTTCTTTACCATGACTATATTGTCCAACCATTAGAGGTAATCTACTTCTCGAATGAACCCTGCTGCCAAGAGCTTATGAACCTTTTCCTGTATCACACGCTGGCATTCTAGTGCGAACACAATTTTCTTTTATTTGACGAGTCTGCGATTGGCGTCCACAATCAGTTTATGAACTATGAACGAAGGGTGAATACAGACATATCTTTGGGAGACCATGCGAAGACTTTGGAATGATATTGTAGACAATCCATGATTGCCTTTTGAAGAGACATCAGTAGGTGGGCACCGATTTGAACGGTTTGATCAGGCGTGTCAGTGATAGATATTTCGATTACTTTCTCTTCAGGTTGACGTTTTGAATGCTACTCAGTGTCATCTCTAAGTTTCATAGTGTCAACTGCTAGGATTTCTCCTTCTTCTCCTGCTGTGGGGACGGTTGATGGATCAAGGTCACCACAGAGTGTTGCAATCCCCAAGAGTATCCAGAATTTGATTTTCATGTGTCTTGCACTAGGCAGTGCCTCGAGACTGTTTAGGCTAGGATGGCCTAGGATGACATTGTAGGAGGATTGAAGTTTCATCACATAAAAAGTGGTTCTGGTGGCAACATGGTGAGGAGGCGTTCCTAGTGACACGATGAGCAAGATAGTGCCGTTTAAATGTATGCATTCACCATTGAGCCCTCTAATGGGTTGATCAGAAGATTGAAGGTGAGACGAGATGAGACCTATCCGTTGAAAGGCATCTCAGAAGAGGGTATTGCGATCTATTCCTTGATCTATAAAGGTCCTCTTGACGAGATAAGAGCCAATTTTTGCTGTAGTGACGCGCGGATTGTTTCAATTAGTATCGATTCCTATCAAATCATCGTTGTCGAAACTGATTGTTGGTCTCTTTCTTTTAACTGAGGCCATAGAAGAGGAAGAAGGATAGTAACAAGAGCCAATTTGGTTATAAAATCAGTCTGTTTCCCATGGACGGCACCAATATGTTGGAGGTGGATTTGAGTCTACATATAATGGCCTAGCTAACTCGAATGAGAGGATTTGGCCATCTGACGATCTTGATTAATAAGACCTACAAAAGACCGCCAGAAGATATTTCGGCGGGAGAGATTCCGACATTCAAATTAAATAACGGTTTTCGAAAGGAAGGAAATAAACTGATATTGCGAGGAAAGAATCCTGTATGACTTGTGTGTAAAGTATAGGTCTAGAGAACTTACTTGGACGGCAGGCACAATGGAGTTTATATAGTTTTTGTTTGTGAGAGCCGTGTGTAAGTAGGGCGATAAAATTCTAATTTTCTTATGAGACCGTTCCGGGATGTTTGGGAATCATGTCATAGGATTCTTAAAGATTACAAAGTTTATCCGGTTTGAAAAGTCCAAATCGTTACAGAGATTCTTTTTCTTATCGATCATGATTGTAAGTCTCATTTCTATTTGTGTGAAATTCTTCCTGCCATTTGAGAAGAGCGAATATTATATTAGTGGGTAACGCATTGACCAATGAGCATTGAACCAGTTGAAATACCGAGTAGGTGATTATCGGGAGAGAGGTAATTGGCGAGCTTTAGGAGAGCTTATTGACAGGCTGGGATCAAGTTATTTTTTGGGCCCAGTATGATTTGGATCACATACCATTAAAGGAGAATTAAACTTAGAATCTCTAAAAAGAGGAAAGATAACACCAATTTAGTACTCGTCGACGATAATAATCAATAGTTTGTACTCAGCAATATAAACACTCTCAATTTAAGATTTGCAAATCTGCCGAGAATTTCTTTGAAACCTCAATTAGGTTGACCGGAGAGTACACTGACAACCCACCCATGACAACAAAAAATCAACAGCTCCATAATTATTTACACCCTACGCTAGAAAACTCAACTTTAGGACTTGATTTGGGTATATGAACTAACCACATTGTCATCAATTGTTTAATAAAAATCTGAAATATTTTCTGTTTTAGTTACAACTTTGAGTGGGAAAGAAGTAAAGGTGTTTTACTATTACATGTTGTGAACACTTGAAGTTAAGATGCCCTAATCATGAACAGGCCTACTTATCAATCAGCAGCTAGCTATATATGCTAATACTACTCCATGGAACATAAAGAAAAATTGAATTCCGGGGACTATTCATTTTTTCTTCTTCTTCATAGCTAGCTAAGTACACCTCTCTCTCTTTCTCTAATTTTTTTTTACTAACTAGTATTTGAATTACTCGACTAATTTTGTTTAAGTATTGTGAAATTCAATTTAGAGGTTGGTTTTTCATTGCTAAAGTTCAAAGTCAAAATTTTTATTAAAAAGAATTTAGCATTCTGTCACTGATTTAGATTCACAACATATTGGTTAAGTACACCTTTATATATGGCTTTGCATGGGTCACCCCCTACTAAAGAACCACACAATCCAGGCGAGATATACATGAAATTCTCCCCCTCTCTCTCTCTCTCTGAATTTAATTGATGCTAAATGTCATTGCAAATTATTAGAATGTTCCTCCAGAGATATCAAAATGGAGATTAAACAATGACCAATACACCAAAAAGGTGGAGAGAAATGGAAGTGAAGTCGTATATGGTGCATGGCAAACATGGCATGGAGGAGGCGAGGGTTGTCCAGATGGCACAATCCCAATCCGACGTTGTACAACCCATGATGTTTTGAGCGCAAAATGTCTATATGACGTTGGCAAAAAACCCAGAAGATCCCCTGCTCTTCTCCACTCTCTAGCACCTGATGCCGTTACTACTGATGGTCATGAGGTAGTTCCACTATATAATATATATTGACCTGTTTAAACTAGTATTTGGGCCCGAATCACCAATTTTCAAATATAATTTGCACTAAATCAATAATGGTTATTTTACCCCTTTATATTTCTATACGTATTAATTGGCATTGAATTCCAAAATGGGGGACAATTCCCTCTATTTATTATTCTGTGACCTTGTATTTATATATTTTGTGTGTGTGTATTAGAGCATGCAATAGCATACATTGAGGCGTCACATGAAATGCATGAAACTCATGTCTAGTTGGTTTAATGATTGAACATAGGATTTCAGATTCAAATTTTATATATGAAAAAAATAAGCATGAGGGAGTTTTCTCTTGGATCTAATGCGACTCAGCCAGAGTTAACGTGGTTATAATTAAACAAGCGTATTAATGTGTGACCCATGAGTCGTCGTAAATGAATTCAGTGTGTCATAGATATGGATACTTGGTGGCTCATTTGATGATTCTGATCTAAGTATTGTGGAGGCTGGTTGGCATTCATTACCATTTAGACTTCATTGGTTCTTGATTCAACATTAGAAATTATTTTACAATAATTAATCCAATTAAAAAATCAATTATTGGTTTGTTATTTAGTTTTATTAGTCATCGTTCGATGTTTTAAATCAATATTATTATGTCAAATTCAATAATTAACTTTTTCTGTATACGATGTGTCACCCTTCTATAACAAGTAAAGGTTGCTAAAAAGGGTATGATCCTCATTGCGCCTTTCTTTAGTCAGGTTAATCCATGGTGACATCAAACCCAGATTTTTCACATATTGGAGAATGAGATTAGGCCTATTTCATGATGTCATATTAGTAAAGATGTCTAATTTTTTTGGGGGTGACATTTTTCAGAGTGATGCATGCTAAAAAACAGGCTGCTACATTTTTCTCTGTTCAGGTTTTGTGCAGACTAACAACAAGATAGCCGTTGGAGCTGCCATTTCTCCTGTTTCTTTGCTCTCCGGCAGCCAATATGGCATCAGCATCCGCATTTGGAAGGTCTTCCACTTCTATTCTCAACTCCCTTCTCTTTCCTTTTCTCAATCCCATCAAACTCCCCAAAGTTGTCAATGGGCTATGAATTTGGATTGTGCCTGGGTATGGGCCTCGTTCCTTTCACTCAATTGGGCTGCTACACAGTTTGTTGTTTTATTTGGCTGACAACCTTTTCTACCAGAGGCAAAATAAAATTTCAAAAATTAATTTTTTTTCCTTCTATAGAATCCAAAGATTGGAAACTGGTGGCTAAGATTTGGAGACAATACATGAGTAGGGTACGGGCCAGCAAAGCTCTTCACCCAACGGCGAGCACACGAATGTACCAAAAAAGGAAAAAAAAAAAAGGGCGAGCAAACGAGGACCCAAATGGGCTCGGGTCAGTTTGCAGAAGAAGGGTTCATACAGTCCAGTTATTTTAGGGACACTGAGATTGTTGATTCAGATAATAGCCGAAGCTCTGCCGAGGACATTTCAACTTTAGCCGATAACAGTGAATGTTAACCGACTAGTTTGGTCCGGTAATTAAATATTGTTACTTTTTAATTAAAATTTCATGTTTGAGTGCGATAAAAATAAGCGTTATGAAAATTTTAACTTTTAAGAGTTTAATCTGATTCAAATTAAATTTAATTAGATTCACTAATTTATTAAAAATAAAAATAGTAGGAGTGAATGTTATGATATTGGGAATGACCCGTGACAACTGGGGCACCTACTTTACTATGGTGGGCCGGGCGATAATCCGCAATGCCAGTAATGGGCCCACCCGGCCCGTAAAAGTATGTTTTTTTGATTTGGTAAAAGGAAGAGAAACCAAAATTTCGAATCTGAATTATTCATAGTGGACCAGAATGACAGTGCTATTATTGTCCTATTTTCACATCGTCTCCATTGTTCTAATTGTACGAAAGGATTTCAATTATTTTTCTTCTTCACAGAATATGATTCTCTATATTACACCCATATTTTTATTACAACCAGAATTTAGTTATTCACTATGTACGAGAATCCTCAAGAATTCTTAAACATCCCTGGCCAAATCTTTCTGGCAACCAAACCCCCATTTCTCCTACCTGTTTTGTATGCATGCAGTTGCAACAACCGTCTTTTCCATTTCAAACGTAGGAAGAAAAATGGGGTGTGGGTTAGGTTAACTCCCTTGAAAGCAAAATGTTACGTTTAGTCAATTTTGGGGGAGGGGCATGATTGAAGATTTTGTTCATCAATTTCAGTCTCTTGGTTTTCTGGTATTTGATTGTAGTATCGGAAAATTTAACTAATTTAATTCAAACAGTTATAAAGTCTAATTTATGAGTTAACTCTCTTGACACTTATTTTTTTCATTTTTAAAAATTGAACTTGAGACCTTAATTTGAGAGAATTTAGTACTTATGTTGCACGTAAACGGAAACGGAAACTGTGAAATGGAAACGATACGAAATGATACGACAAAACAACATTTTGTAAAAATACAAGAAATAGAAACGTGAGTAAATACGTAAATAAAAATATATAAGGATTTTTATATAAATATTAATTATTTTATAAAAATAGTAAAATGATCATATTTTATAATAAAATAAAAAATAATCAAAAATATGATTATAATTATAACATAAATAATATAAAAATAAAAATTATGGTTAAATAAATAAATAATTCACTAAATATGAAAAAACATATAAATATAGAATATATATATATTTTTGTGTAAATATCAATTAATTTAATTTAATGTATTGAAACATTTTGAAAACGTTTTGAAAATGAGAGACGTTTCAAAAATGGGAAAATACTAAGAAGTTTCGTACATCGTAATTTAGTGCCCTGCCACTAGCCTCACAGAATGTAGGTTTAGTCTTTTGTTTTTTGGTATTGAAAATTTTGGTGAGATTGTATCAGTTGTCTTTCTTTCTTGCACGGGTTACTAATATGAATGACATGATTTCATTTGTCTCCAAAAGGGACCAATTACAAGTCAAAAATGTACCTCAACTTTGAATAATTTGCACCAATCTGCTCAGTTATGCAATAATTGAACTAAAGTTTTGATTAAAAACCACTCAAATCAAGACCGCATGTGACATAATAATTTTATGCAATAAAAACTCTACCTAATTTTTACATTCCCCACTCTGTTTTCCATATAGAAGAAGGTGATGTAGAGTTCAATAAAAGCAGTGTTAAATCTTATATTATATAGTTTTGATGATTGAATCCATATAGCTGTTGGTTCATGACATAAAATAAGTGTTTGTAAAGGTCAATTAAAAGTAAAGAGGGCCTACAACTTTTTGTCTCTACACAGAAATGCATGGTATTTGATGTGGAAAGTGGGATTCCAAGTCATCATCATAGCTAAAGTGTCATTTTCATCCCCCAGCCCAGAGGAATCCAATGAAGAAATGATGCACAGGAATTAGATGAAGTTTTGAATGCTCATGAATAACTATCACTGTCTCCATTTTGCACAATTGCAGTGAAAATCAATGGAGCAATTGAGTGTTCAGGTCATCTCTTGCAACTGGGGGTTTTCAAAATCAATCAGACCACTGACTGCAAACAGAAAGATTTAAATATGGCAGTGCCAAAACCCTAATGCAATTATGAAGAGGGAAGGGGTCCCCATATTCTAGAACATGCCTTAAATTTTTGTACACTCCAAGCATGATGTCTCATATGGGTTAGGAGATGTACAATTAAACCAGCAAACTGGGGCATTTGTTAGGCTCTTTCCAATGAATTTAAAATGAAATTCCTTCTATGTTTCATAACTCTTCTCCAGAAAGATCACTTTTTTATTTACCAAAATGTTTTATACAAGTACACCCACATTGTAAAATGTGTTGAAATATAGGAGAAAAAGACATCCCATTGGATTGCAGAAAGGGCTTTATCAAATTGAGACTCTTCATACATTGACCACACGAGATGAGAGTTAGGGTTGAGGTGGAGGAAACTTTCAAGAGTCCATGATCAGAGGTTCACATCTCAATCAAACAATGTGAATTCAAATTTGTTGCAATTCTGAAAAGAAAGAGACACTTGTATTCGAAAATTCTTGGGATGACAAAACCTGCATTGAATAATATTATGCCCATTCAGAAAAGCACTTTGAAATGAAAGGCCATTTCTTTCACATAACTCACATTATGGGGAGGCACCTTGAACCCACTATGCCAAAAAAAGTTACTGATTAAACAAAAAGAGGTATAGGCTCCGGCAATATTCCTTAGGGAGCCTCCAAAGTACAATTTCATTTGATAAGAATGTGCAGAGACCCCCACTTCACTATGTCATATTTTAGATTTTCACCACAGGAACCTAGTTTTCCAAAATGAGCTAGTAGGTGCATGTGAATCAAGTAAAGTCAATGAAACATCCCTCTCCAGCCCCACCTAATTGAGCACTCTATGATGCACTGACACAGTAAATATAATACAGTAGAGAAAGAAAAATTAAAATTATTTAATGTTTTATACTATCTTAAGTTAAAAATACTAAGTATCATGTCACGTCCAAAAAATGCGTCTGATCTGGTGTATGCTTAAGTCCAAAAATCTTTATGCAAAGCCGGCCCTGGTCCCTCAATATATGGTTATGGGCACTCTCTCTATGACAGCATCTTTCACATTGAATTTGAAATATGTACTAGCTTTTGAGCATGCTCCAATTTCATGGAGGAGCCTCTGCATGGGTATTAATGTCTTCATCATCTTTGCTTCCTTGAACACGCGCACATGCACACACACACACACACAGGAGTTATGGGCTTATTATAAGGAGAATATAGAACCTATCTAGTTGGAGTTGAAGAAATAAGATACTATAGTTCAAGCATGGGTAGTTCTAGTTCTACAAACAAGCCCGGGAAAGGACAAGTTGGGAAGAAGTTAGATCCAAGAGAGTTAATGGAGAAAATAAGGTTTCTTGAAGTGGAATTGAACAATGTGGTGAGGAAAAGAGAAGAGGAGGCACAAGCTTATGAGCAAGAAGTGTTGGTTTCCACGTTGAAGGAGGCAGAGTGGAAGAAAGAGAGGAAGAACTTGAAGGAGGAGGTGAAGAGGTTGAAGAAGAATGTGGAGGAGAAGGAAAAGAGGATTAGAGAATTGGAGAAAGATGAGATGGTGGTGGGAAAGATTAGTGATAAAGAGTGGCAACGGCAAATCTTGGGTGCTAGCATTTTGGTTGAGCATTTAAAGGAAGAGAGAGCGCGGCGAGACGAGGCTGTGGTGAAGTGGAAGACATTGTATCTTGCAATCAAGACTGAGCTTGATAATCTCATTCAAAGGACTCATCAAGGTGCACCATCTCTCTCTCTCTCTCTCTCTTTCTCTCCCCCCCCCCCAAAACAAAATCTCTAAATACTCATCTTATAGCGAACGACACTCGTGCACTTATCTTAATTTGGATATTTTGTTGAATCTCCAAATTTGTCTTCACAAAACTTTTTGACCATTGAACTTTGAGGATCTAAAGTTCTACTCCAAAACCGAAAGTTATGAAAATCTAGTTCATTCTTGCTCATATCCCAATTTTTTGGTCGAGTCCAAATCCTGTCTTTGCAATTACTTGAGAAGTTCTATGACTCCCTCCAAGCTTATAAAATCCCCAGTTTATGTACAAAAAGGTCTTTTTTTTTTTTTTTTTTTTTTTTTTTTTTTTAAAATTTTTGGTTGTAAGTGAGAGTTACTCGTTTTTTCCCCCTATTTTTTATAATTAAAATATCATTAAAAATTGTTCTATTTTTGCGAGACATTGATTTCACGAAATTTTCCATAGAATATTTTTCATAACAAAAAGCATTTTTTCACATATTTGTGACAATTTTGCCTTCGGTAAACTAGAGCAAGTACTGCAGAGTGCAGGGCACAAGGATGAGACAGAAATGACTGATCATAAACAGAAACTTCTCATAAAGGAGACACTAAGTTGTCCTTCTTTAGGCCACTCCCCATGATTGAAGGGATACTCTGAGAATAGGGTGCTTGCCATACTAGTGTTAATGGCATTTACTGATACAAAACTCATTTGCTATACTAGTGTTCTACACAAAAATTGCCTTAGCTACAGACCATCTTCAGTCAATCTTACACCCCAACAAAATATACCCCACAATTTTTCACTTGTCTTTTGTGCTAAAAGGCCGACCTGTAGATAGGTTCCCTTTGCAGCAAGGAAATATGGTGATGATTCAGATCAAGTACATGAATCTCATGTCTTCCTAAATTCATTTAACTTTCTTTTTGACAATAAGAAACAAATTCATCTTTAGAGCTCTATAAATACTTTTAGAAATGATTTATATTCACGTCAGACATGTCTTTTTTAATAAACATTTGTAACTTATAGCAGCCTATCTTATCCTGTGACTTGATGTTATGCCTTGTAAGAGTGTTAGGGTTCATACATTGAGACAGACAAATGTGTGATACCATGTTTTGCAGGGGAAAATTTCTGGAGATCCGATGAAGAAAGCATAATAACAAAGGAGCTGCAAAAAGAGGTGAAAGAAAAACGAGAGACCATTGAAGCTTTAAGAAAGCAACTAGCTGTTGCCCAACAAGAGAAATCCAGGAGCGAGAGAGAGTTAGACATACTTAGGCAAAGCTTGCGAATTACCGGGAACAAGAAGAAACCACGATAGCTTTGCACTCTTATGGAAAGTAAATTGAGGTCAAATTCAGTCCAATAAATGTAAAAAATTCAGTTAAATATAGTAAGAATGTTGTTGTAAAATATGCTCCTACGTATAAATAATCTTAGAGGAGAAATCAGTTAAATAGCGATCATTATTGTACAGTGTTTTGTTTTCCAAGTCTAAGATGAAAGACATGGTATCATCGCACTTACTTCCTAGAAAAATACATGGAGGTCAATTTGTTTCATCAATATTGTTTCTTAAGAAACTTAATTCCTATACCAATAGAAATAGCAATTATGTGTTAGATTTCTTAACAAAATCTCGATTTTAAAATTTAAGAATGAAAAAAATTACGCTAGCAGAGTTACCTTCTAAATAGGTCTCGACAGACGCTCAAAACAGATTAGTTAGGTATAATTTCGGATATCGATAAAAAAAAAAAGAAACTTAATTCCTATCCATTCAAAAACTTGATTCAATATCAAAAAGAATTATGAAGTCGAAAAAAATTTTTAAATTTATATATGACAATCCCCTCTTATAGGACTATGGTCCATGAATGCCTCACGATATTGGCAGGCCCAGATACAAGGGCTTAGCCTCTCACTCTGGTATCAACTTAGAAATTTTTTGGATGTGGAATCGTCTGACATAGGCTTCAGAAGGCCCTAACTGGAGGTTATCCCAGTACTTAGGAACCCAAATATAGAGGCCATACTCCATGAGATCTATTGACAAGAGCGGTTAGGTCACATAAAAGATAGCAAAACTGATGCCCCAACCAAAGAAATAGCACTGCAAAAGGAGACTGCGTCCTGCTGCTAAAACAATGAAGCAGCCGATCTAGCCATTAAAAAAAAATGCTAGTGCTACAAAACTTCACAGTTGAAAGAGCAGTGGTCAAAAGTGTATCAGAAGTTGTTTGGTTTATTTTTGACAGAAACAAAGTGTAACAGGAGCAAAATAACAAGAAGTTTTTAAAATTGCAAAAGGCATACATTTTATTCAATCATAAACCCCAATTTATACATAAAAATATTGAGCACAAATGAGAGAATATTGTTAAGATCCTAGCAACAAATAGCTAAAAGATTTGAAATCTAATTCCTGAACATCAAGTTTCCTGAATATTAGGTCTTCACATGATTTTCTAACTGATTTTTGATTTTTTTTAATCATATTTTCGATCAGCTATCAGCAAAGTTTCAGCCATATTAGATCCTTGTCAGCAACATATTAGCATCACTAGTAGTTCTGTAGTAGCAGCTCCTGAGGTATTACATTCGACACTCCTCCTTAGCTCTGGAGTTGCTACTTTAAGCCTTTGTCTCAGAAATTCATACCTAGCCTGAGGAAGTGCCTTGGTTAAGATGTCAGCATTCTGATTTTCTGTTTTGCATAGATCAGCTGAATTTTTCCTTCTTTTTGTACCTTTCTCAGAAAATAGAATTTTAACTTGAAATATTTTGTTTTGCTATGAAACACTGGATTTTTTGCAATTGAAATTGCAGCTTGGTTGTTTATAAATATTTGTGTACTTTCTCCTTGCTCCATATGCAAATCAGCCATTAATTTCCTGATCCAGAGAGTTTGATTTACAGTAGTAGCAGTAGCTACATATTCTACTTATTTTGTGGATTAAGCAATGACTTCGTGCTTCTTAGAACACCATGAGAAAATTCCAGAACCAAAGTTAAAACAATAACCTGAGGTGCTTCTCATATCATTAACACTGCCAGCCCAATCATTATTAGAAAAACCATGGAAACCATAATCAATCGTCCCTTTGACATATCTAACAATGCTTTTTGCTATTTGAAAATGAATCTCACTAGCACAGTGCATGTATCTTGAAAGAAGACTTATACCATTCATAATATCCGGCCTAGTTGCAGTCAAGTACATAAAGTCCTTTATCAACCATTTCAGCTCTATCTTCTTTACAAAACCTTTCCTTTTGATTCATTGGAGTTGCAGTTGGCTTGTATTCCATCATGTTAAACTTCTTAAGAATTTCCTTAGCATATGAATATCTCATTTTGTTTTTGTTGTATTTCCATTCCAAGGAAAAATGTCATTCTCTCGAGATCAGTCACCTTGAAAGCATTTTTCATTTCTTTTTTAAACTTCTCAATGTACTTCACACTGCTCCCTGTAATAAGTAGATCATCAACATAAAGAGAAACCGCAAATATTTTATCATAAGTCTTTTTGATATACAAAGTATATTCACTCAAGCTTTTTATAAAGCCTAAGTCATGCAAATGAGCATCATTCCTACTATACCAGACCCTCAATACCTGTTTTAGACCGTATAAAGCCTTTTTTAGCAAGTATACCTTCTCCTCCTGTTCTTGAACAGCAAAGCCTTCAGGTTACCTTACAAAAATTTCTTTCTCCAAGTGTCCATTCAAGAAGACTGATTTAACATCCATTTGGTGTATAATCAAGCCCTTTTGAGCAGCTAGAGTCAGAAGCATTCGTATAGTATCTAACCTGGCAACTGGGGCAAAAGTCTCAGAGAAATCTACCCTAAACATCTGAGCGTATCCCTTGACAACAAGCCTTACCTTATGCTTGTTCACAGAACCATCAGGCTTGAGTTTGGTTCTGTAAACCCACTTGACATCTATCACCTTTTTGTATGTAAGTCTATCCACAAGCTTCCAGGTCTGGTTTTTCTCAACCATCATGAGCTCCTCCTTCATTGTAGTAATCCATTTTTGATCTCATACCATACAAGCTCCATTATAGCAACATTACATCTCTGATAAATATCAAGAAGCGATCTAGTACCCCGGACACGTTCTTCATCAACATCATCATTCTCCTCCTGAAATTCAAGCTTCTTATCATCTTTTCAACTCTAGTTTTCTGACTTAAGAAAGTGGACATCCCTGCTGATAATTACTTTGTTGTTTTATAGAAAATAAACCCTGTAGGTTTTTGAAACTGAGCTATACCCTATAAAGATCCCAAGTTCTGCCTTCTTATCTAGTTTGTCTCTTTTAACCTGAGAAATGTGAGAGAAACAAAGACAACCAAATGTTTTTAAATTCAGTAGACTATGTTTGTAGCCATACCACATCTCAAATGGAGTTTTATTCTGTAAAGCTTTTGTTGGTAGTCTGTTCAGCAAAAAAATTGTTGTGCATGAAGTCTCAGCCCAAAATTTCTTTGGTAGCCCTTTATCATGCAATAAGCATCTTGTCATCTCTATGACTGTTTTGTTTTTTTGCTCCACAACACCATTTTGCTGGGGGCTATATAAAACTGTCAACTGATGCTCAATGCCTACATCTTGACAAAATTTACTGAATTTTTTTAGGTGTATTCAATTCTATTATCAGACTCGATCATATTCATTCTACATCCACTTTGATTTTCTACCCAAGGCTTAAACTTCCAGAAGATGTCAGCAACCTCAGATTTGAATTTCATGAAGTAAATCCAGCACATTCTTGTATAGTTATCAATGAAAGCAATATAAAACTTACTGCCATTAAATGATGGTTCTTTTCAGAGGTCCTCCCACATTTGTGTGACCAACTGCAGCTTTTGTGTAGCACTCTAGGCTTTGTTTTGAGGAAAAGGCAATCTGGTCTTCTTTCCATATTGACAAGCAACACATGCTGGAAGCTCTTCCTCCAATTCTGGTAATCCTTCCACCATATTGTTTTTCTTCATTAAGAGCAGAGCAGCATGATGAAAATGCCTTAATCTCCTATGCCAAAGCACCGCATTGCTTACTTGTTTGTGTACTGCAGCTTGCTCTTCTTCCAGTAAATTCAATGCAAAGCATTTGCTTCTCATCTGGACTTTGAATACCATCCTACCTTCTACATCGTTGATTGTACAAGTTCTGTCTTTAGATAGAACCTTATAACCTTTCTCCAACAACTGACCAACACTCAAAAGGTTTTGATCAATTTCAGGAACATATTATACATCTGGGATGAGTTTCAAACCTGAGAGGCCTTCAATAGCAACTGTTCCTTTGCCTTTTGCTGTAATGTAGGCCCCATTCCCAATTTTGACTTTGGTAATGGTTGTTCTATCAAGCTCTCTGAATAGCTCATGGTTATAAGTCATGTGGTGTGTACAACCATTATCTATTAGCCAACTTTCTGTAGAACTACTAATAGCAAAGCATGATGCCACAAATAACTCTTCCTCATGTGGTTGATCCGCAGCAATGTTGGCTTCTCTTGCTGCTATTGATTCTTGCAAATCCTCTCTATATACCCTAACTGTCCACATTTGTTGCATCTTGCGTCTGGCCTCCACCTGTATCTTTTTTGTGGATGATTAGTCTTTTTATAGTGAGGATAGGGTGGATCGGTTTGAATGTTGTTGTTGTTACTTGAGATTGTTTTAGGCTACTTCTTATTGTTGTTGTTTTTTTTCTTGTTTTTGCTTCTATTTTTGTTTAGTGATTCGGCTTGAAAAGCACTCTTTGCAGATCCCTCTTGCCTTATAAGCCTCTTTTGTTCATGTACCTGTAGTACATTTAAAAGCTCTGCCAAGGTGATACTTGACAAATCTTAAGCATTCTCTAGTGATGAAATAGTAGCCTCAAAACTTTCAGAAATTGTAACTAAAATTTTCTGAACTATTCTTGAATCAGAAAATTCGGTATCAAGAATCCTTACCTTATTGACTATACTAAGAAGTCTATTAGAGTAGTCCTTGATAGTTTCTGATTCCTTCATCCTTTGCATTTTGAACTCTATGATCAAATTCAGAACTTGCATACCTTTGACCTTTTCATTTCTTTCATACTCCTGCTTTAGGAAGTTCCAGATTTCATTCGCAGTCTTCAGCATCATGATTCCACTTGATCAAAGTCTATCGTTAGGGATTTATCTTCATGAACGGGAAAACTTAATCTATTCTTTTGAACAAAATCTTTCAAATAAATCCTCCTAAATAGAGTTTATCGTTAGAGATGTATCTCCTTGACAGACAAACATGGCCCACTCTTTCAATTGAAATCTCTCAATGGAACTCTCTTGGATACAACTCATAGCTGAATACATATGACATACCCTTGTCATCATATGCTTTATATGGGTTTCGCATCCACTTTCTTTCGGTTTTCTATTTAGGGCCCCGGCTCCTTAGACGAGATTTAACTCTCTTCTTTGGTCTTCTGTATTGTATGTGGATGGGATCTAACTCTCCTTTCTCGGTTTTCTATTGATGAGCTTCGGCCTCAAATGAGATCCAATTCCCTTTCTCTTCGTTTCTGTGGCTATTACTGAATCAGATAGGATTCAGCTCCATTTCTTTTGAAATCACATCAAACCAGCTGCAACATTGCTCCAGTATAATCTCGTGGCTCTGACACCTAATACCCCATTGACTACAACACCTTCGACAACAAGCCAACACTCATGAATACGAAGTCTGGCCCTATTCTCTCTCACATCGGTCTTTAGCCTCTCACATTCATCGAGAGTTACGTCATTCTATTAGAACACAAACTTCAGGTTAGTTTTTGGATCTTTTACTTTTGCATTTCATAACCCAAGCATTTTACACTCTCGACTATTGCTCAATCGGACACTTTCACTTAAATCTCTTATTGGTCTCTCTATCATTCGACTTGTCAATCTCTCAATCTCTTGTTGGTCTATTGATCTCCTGATTATTTGAATCATTCAACCTGTTGGTCTCTCGACCTCTTGGTCACTTGACTTGTCGATTTGTTGATCTCCTAGTCACTCGATCTATTAGTCACCAATCACTCGATCCCTTAGTCACTCGGTCACTCAATCGCTTGGTCTCCCGATCACGTGATCTATCGATCACTCGATCTCTCGGCTGTTCGATCTGTCAATCATCCGACCTCTTAGCCACTCGATCCCTCAGTTATTTAGTCACTTGATCTCTTGACCTCTTGGTAACCTGAACTTTTGGTCTCTCAACCTATCGGTCTCACAACCCCCTGGCCTCTCGAATTTTTAGTCTCCCAACTTCTTGGATATTTAACCTATCGGTCTATCAACTACCTCTAACAGATCACTCGATTTGCTCTTAGCAAAGTAAGTAAAATCCTTTCTCAATCTTATGTCTCCTGATTGTTGCCCCACCCATTAGACACCTACTCGGCTCTCAATATTGTCTAAGATTTTGATGGTTCACAGTCCGAACAGCTTAAAAAACTTATCAACACTAGGTTCAGAGTTCACTAAGCCCACAACTTGTTGAGGGAGTCTCTCAGTGACTCTATCTCTTGGTCCTATGTCTTCTCCTGATCGCCTGATCTCCGGACCACCTGACTTGTTGAACATTCGATCTCCCGATCCCTCAATCTACTGATAACTCGACCTAGTGATCTCATAATCTCAAAACCATTTGACTTGTCAGAGAATCTACGCATCTACTGTCAGTAAGCCCTCTTGCCTCTCTCTCGAGCAAAATAAGTCCTTTATCGGGTAAGACTTCTATATTTTTCTTTCCAACAGTCTCTTTGTTTATTTCCTATCGATAGAATTCTAATGAATCCTCCTGAATGGAGACTATCACTGGAATTTAACTCCTCAAGCGGTCTCATGACACTCTAATCTATCATTGGAATTTATCTCCCTGAACATGCCTATGCCACCCTGATCGATTGTTCGACCTATTAGTATACCATCTCTCGATCGTTCAACCTGTCGGTCTCACCATCTCTCAATCGTTCGACCTCTCGGTCTCACCATCTCTCGATCATTCGATTTGTCAATCTCTCAACCTCTCGATCATTCAATCTGTGGATTTCTCAATCTCTTAATTATTCAACTTGTCGGTCTCTCGACCTCTCGGTCTCCCAAGAGGTCTCTTTCGATCCACTCTATTCCTCTAATACCATTTTCTCAAAATGTCATTAGGAGTAGAGACAAATGATAGTACCCTACTTAACAGATTTCTAAAATCATTTGTGGTTATCGGATAAGGAAGACAAACACCACCAAGTTCAAATCTTTCCGTATTCCTATAAGATTTTAATTCTCATGGATTCTTACAAAGGAAATGAATCTTTTGAAAATTTTAAATTTTCCTTAATCTCAAGGAAGTCTAAATCTTTCATAATTCTTAAATTACAATCTCAACCATTTCAAAAGACCTCAAGAAAAAGGAAATTAGGATTTTCTACACCCCTTGAAAGGTTATAAATATAGAGTATAGGTAACCCCTCAGAGGAGACTCTTAGTTTTCACACACGAGAGAGAGAGAATTCTATACATCAGTCAGAGAGGAATTCCATACCCAATTCTATATATCAGTCAGAGGAAGATTCCATATCTAATTTTATATATCATTCAGAGGGGGTTTCATACCCATTTGTATATACCGACGAAGGTAAGATTTTATGCTCAATTTTATGCGATCAGAGATATGACTTTATAGCCGAATCTATACGATCAGAAATACACTTTTGTATTCTAATTTATACATGATCAGAGATATGATATCTATGATTACTATCAATCTTTATTTTATCACTTGTACTGATTTGAGCATGTAAGTTCCCCCGTCGGGCTTCCTTCGATGGGGTCTTTTCAGGTTTTCCATCTGATACCGTGAATATTCTTGGCACCGGCTCCATGTTCGGGTCAGAAAACAGATATAGGAGAAGCTACATTAAGTTGACCTCGGCTCAAGACCATTTCCATTATCATAAACCAAAGTAATGAGTGCCCTGAATTTTGGAATTAATGAGCAAAAAAGGGTTAACTGTTAGTCTGCAGACCACTGGGTTATCCTAAATTGAGCTTCCCAAAGTGTTCAAAACCAATTTATAGAAACAATCTTCTACAAACAAAAAAATAAGGACAACAAATCTGCTCCGAAACAAAACCGATCTAATCACTACTCGACACACCATTTTAATAGAAGTATGGAACCGTCCATCAAAATGTTTACGACACCCTAAATTCAATTCCCTCTACATAGGAACTTTTAACAAAAGCCATGGCCTTTCAACTATCAATCACACCCAAGAAGTTTCCTGTACAAATAGGTTGGGGCCTCAATGTTTAAAGATGCGAGAAAGTAAGGAGCTGCCCGTCACCTGTTAAAATATATTGCATGAGTTGGCAACTCACCACACAAGAACACATGGTGACACCTTCAGCTGCAAAAAGCTCTGGTAACAACCTCAGCCTCATCATATCAGAAAGCTGACCTAATTATGCTAGAAAGGAAGGAGACCTAAATCTAACAGCAGGGCATCCAATAACAAAACTATCATAGCCAATTTCGCTTCACATGATTTGTGAATGTTTATATACATTACCCTGCACTAATCATAGAAAATTATTACAAGAATGTTTAATCATGGAAAAACCAAGAAAAGAAGAAAGAAAGAAAGAAAGAATAAAATCATGGAGTGGAAGACCTTACTTGCTCTGTTCCCCTGAAGGCAACCACTAATCTTTTTCACAATGCATCAAGCCAGATTGTAACCTGAAGGCTTGGAAATAATAAATTTATTTACCAAATCCAAATTCAACCTCATGTACAGAACAATACAAAGTATATGTGGACATTATCCTAGGAGTATTCTCATAAAGCATGGCCGAAAGCTTATGTGTGTATCTGCGGTTAGGTTATCTAAGAAACATCCTTCCTCAATTTCAGATTTGATGAAACTCGGAAGGCCCAGTGAAGTAGCAAGCATTGCCTAAGCTTCAATGGCACTTTCTGCGGTTGAAAATAGTTTCCTCAACTTGGCTTCCTTTTCATCTTAATACTCTGAGTGCAATACTAATCTCTGATTCAGTGGGATACCTGTTACATTACCTTTGAGCTTGGTAAAATCCAGCCTTTGGTCTTGCCTTTTTCCACAATGTCCGACTCCATACTTGATGAAGCAACTGTTGCAGTCAGAATCAATTCTTCTGATGCCCTTTTAATATATAGAAGTGATTATTCAATCATGCCAGCAGTAAATGAGCCACTTCTTTTTGCAACATTAGCATCCTGATCTTTCAAAGGTGCAAGCCCAGATTCAGTATACCCTGCCTCGGCTATCTTACATGACTGTTCAGCAAATCTTAGTTCAACTCTATCCCATTTTATGTTCTCAGGAGCAGGCAAACCAAGTTTCTCAACAACATCGAAGCTGACTACCTCAATAAGGTTCTTCCAAAATTGTTTATCTGTTAACTTAGTCTCACCAAATTGCATCAACAGTGACAAGGTGCTCCCTTCACCAGTGCCATTACTGCTATGCCATGTTTCTGTAAGCTGCTGTCGTCCTTGCTTCTTGTAACATCTAGTGAGTCTTCTGGACTTGACTTCAGCTGTGGAGGCAAGTCTTGCATAGTAGTAAGCTTGCTTCGGGTATCATCTTGCAAGTTATTATTAAGGTTGTCTCCTAACAAGTCCTTCTAAGTGCATGTGCTATTAAATGATTTTATCTGACCAAAAGCATACTGAACAAGTTGGTGTGCCTGTAGAGTTTCTGAGGCAACGGATGTTTTCAAAGCAGAGGCAGAACCCGCACTTCAAAAAAGCTCTGAGACAAAAGGATTCTCCACTCCACACCTTCTTTTCTTTATTAATTTCATCAAAAGTTTGGTGCTTAATCTGCAAGAATACCACCAGCATGATAAGATAACCTGTCAGAATAGGACAACCCTGACATATATTTCTTTTCTTGTAAAACGTACAAGAGAAGGAAAGGAGTAAGCATTAAAAGTCAGTCCTACAACTTAGGAGATGTAAGAGTACAGAACATAACTAATCCAACCAGATACATAGTTAAGCATCATTTTCAGACTTTGACTGTTTCCTGACACACCTCGATCATGGTAGAGAAAAGTGCTGAAGCCAATAATTCTGCTGTTAATGGAACCTCTCGGGTGACTAAGGTCCCCAATCCTGTATACTATAACCTTATTCAACTATTGAGGAGCTACATTTTTCTGAAGTTGATCTTGCCCCAGTCTGATAATTCAAGCTCACAATCTGGTGGAGGAACATTAGGGGGTGGGGGAATCAATTTTTAACAATGAAACTCGTGTGTCACGAATGTCATAATGCATGATAAAACCATTGTGTGAGTTCACTTTAAACAAACACTACGCATTGTGTGAGTTCACTTTAAACAAACACTACGGACCAAGCAAGAGTAAGGATAAATGTAATACCTCCAACAATTTGACATAACAAAAATCTTCCATATGCTGCAGAATTCCACTACCATCCAGTAATGAGCTAAATATATTAATTTCAGTCTTCAGGATCTTTTCAATAAGTTCCTTCTTGCCTTTTTTTTTCCCCCTTTTCTCTAAAAGATGACCACAAAAACAAATGGTTCACCTGTCAGAACTGTGCCACAGGAAGCCTACCAACGCTGCATACATAAGAAACGACCACACTCCTTTTTCGTATGTTGCAGCTGGTTTTGAAGAGAAACAATCGCACCAGCGAAATGGAATCTTTTGTATCACACCCTGTTTCCAAGATTTTCCCCATCCTGATA